>NW_020769423.1:923789-1005326 GCF_900518735.1 Pseudonaja textilis | reverse complement strand
CACCACTTCAGACAGATGGTTATGCAACATCTTTTTTAAAACTTCCAGTGTTGAAGCATTCACAACTTCTGGAGGCAAGCAATTCCACTGATTAATTGTTCTAACTTACTTCCTCCAATTAATTGTTTCTAGTTTATTTCCTCCAAGGATTGATTTGCTTTAAGCATGGGTTAATCTGGTACCTCTGCTTTTTAGACCTGCTCTTGTTATTTGTCAACTGAAGCAAACATTTGAATTAAATGCACTGCATGGATGTTTTCTTCCTCATGGGGGTGCAACAGCACCTGTTAAACCTAAGACTGTAGCCTATCAGTGAATGAACTGAGGCAACCTTTACCAAATCTGCTACTCTCCTTCAACCCACCTTTTTATTTATTTATTTATTTTTATTCGTCAATTGCCTACAAGATAATAGGTATAAGTAAATATATATATATACTACAGACATTATAGTTGTGCTTTTAAAGTTGTAGCAATGTTTCGGCAGAATCTCATCTGCCATCGTCAGACTTCTGTATAGTGTTCGTCTGTGAGTCAGACTTTCACAGCTGTTTCTGTTTTAAATTTGGGGCTAGCCTACTGCTGTGCCAGAATGGTTTTTTCTTCATCCTGATTGGTTGGGAGTCTTGGTCTGTGTTTATTGGTCTTGGAGTTTGCTGTGTTCTGCTTGATTTGTGTTTCTAATATCTTCTGTCTGTTTTGTAGCTTTTTTGTCCTGATTGGCTGGCAACACTGTGTTTCCTGTATTGGAGGCTTTTAGTGTGGCTTGGCTCCGAGTAAACAGATGGCTATCATTTATTAGGAAGCTAGGTTTCATCTGGGTGCCTGGTTGAGGTGTGTTTGAGCTGATCTTTTTTTCAAACTCTATGGCTTCTCTGATAATTCTGAAGCTGGGGTTTTCTATAGTGGCTAGGGTTTGGGTGCCATTGAAGTCAATGTTATGACCCATGGCTTTCATGTGTTGGACTAGTAAGGAAGTGTGTTCCAGCTTTTTTACTGCATTTTTGTGTTCATCTAGGCGGGTACTTGTTCTTCTATTGGTCTGTCCAATGTATGTGGCAGGGCATGATCCATAGGGGATTTCATATATGCCTTGGTTTTCCAGGTCAATTTTATCTTTGGGGTTTCTAAGGATGGCTACTATTTTTCTGTCAATTTTGAAGGCAGTCTTGATGTGATGCCTGTGTAGTATCTTACTGATTTTGTCTGTATGTAGGGCAGGACAGCTGTTCCATAGGTCTGTTCATCTTCTAGGTCTCCACCAGACTGTCAATTATTTGGAAGCCTGCACTCACAAAGAAAAAAATCTCCACACCACTAGCCAGGCAAACACCTGGGCACAAACAGATCCCCCCTGATACCTCCAGCTCAAACACACCCCAACCAAGCACCCAGATGCCTCAGAAGCACTTCTCAGAAGCACAAAGCCGAAGACACAAGCCTGAAGATGATGAATGAGACTTCATCGAAACGTTGCCTAGATACTTCCAATTTTATGTGGGAGAAAACCGAATAACCAAAGATCCACATACAAATACCCACAAGAACCTCAGAAAATGTGTGTGTGTGTGTGTGTGTGTGTGTGTGTGTGTTCTTAAGTTTTCACAGGTATTTATATGTATGGTATTCAGCTTTGTTCGGGTATTTTCCCACATTATTAATGTTGCTACAACTTTAAAAGCACAACTATAATGATGTGGGAAAATACCCGAACAAAGCTGAATACCATACATATACATATATACATATACATATATACATATACATATACATATACATATACATATACATATACATATACATATACATACATACATACATACATACATATGTTTTCTGAGGTTTTCGCGGGTATTTGTATGTGGATCTTTGGTTATTCGGGTTTTCTCCCGCGTGGAACTTGAAGTATCTAAGTGACGTTTCGATGAAGTCTCATTCATCATCTTCAGGCTTGTGTCTTCAGCTTTGTGTTTCTCAGAGTAATGTGAGCTTGCAGCTGAAGCCATAGAGATAGAAAAATGCCCACATAGCATGAATAAACGAGATGACACCTCCCGCCTACCAGCCATTTGGAAACCCACCCTCAAGAATAGATGAGTACCTAACATGAAGAATGACACCAGACCCACACCCACGAGAGCCACACAAAATGCTACCACCACACTTCCACGTAGAAAGCAGACTCACACCCACACAGAAGATGAGACACAACCACGGACCAGAAGCCGCACTGCAGCTGCATCACTACCCGCTTCAAACCCCTCTGACCCATACATGAAGTGAACTGATGCCCACCATGAAGATGCGGCATGACCACGAACGCAAAGCCAAACAGCAGGATCACAGCTCACCAGCTCAAATCCCCCAGCAACTAAGACTAACCTGAGCACAACCAAGCCCCCACCTGAACAGAACCAGTCAATCAGAACACAGCCAACCCCCCAACCAATGAGAACACCCCCCACCCAATCAGAACACAGCCAAGCCACCACTCAATCAAGTCACAGCCCCACTAGCAGTTAAAAGGAAGAAGCAGCTGCGAGCTCACATTACTCTGAGAAGCACAGAGCCGAAGAAACAATCCTGAAGATGATGAATGAGACTTCATTGAAACGTCGCCTACATACTTCCAATTTTACATGGGAGAAAACCCGAATAACCAAAGATAGATAGATAGATAGATAGATAGATAGATAGATAGATAGATAGATAGATAGATAGATAGATAGATAGATGTGGTATTCAGCTTTGTTCGGGTATTTTCCCACGTCATTATAGTTGTGCTTTTAAGTTGTAGCAACGTTTTGGCAGAATCTCATCTGCCATCATCAGGCTTCTGTATTGTGTTCGTCTGTGAATCAGACTTTTACACTTGTTTCAGTTTTAAATTTGGGGCTAGCCTATTGCTGTGCCAGAATGGTTTTTTCTTCATCCTGATTGGTTGGGAGTCTTGATCTGTGTTTATTGGTCTTGGAGTTTGCTGTGTTCTGCTTGATTGGTGTTTCCAATATCTTCTGTCTGTTTTGTGGCTTTTTTTCTGTTTTTTCTGTGTCTTGATTGGCTGGCAACATTGCGTTCCTGTATTGGAGGCTTTTAGTGCAGCTTGGCTCCGAGTAAATGGACGGCTATCGTTCGTTAGGAAGCTAGGTTTCATCTGGGTGCCTGGTTGGGATGTGTTTGAGCTGGTGGTATCGGGGGGATCTGTTTGTGCCCAGGTGTTTGCCTGGCTAGTGGTGTGGAGATTTTTTTGTTTGTGAGTGCAGGCTTCCAAATGATTGACAGTCTGGTGGAATCATGTCTTCTATTCATGCTTTCAGGTCTTTTTTCAATCTCTATGGCTTCTCTGATAACCAGAGAGCTATGATCCTTTGTAAGCAGGCAAGATAAACAGAGCTTTGAACATTGGCTGGGGCTTGGAGCGTGTTCCTGATTATATCATCATCTTCATCCCTGTATCTTTATTACAGTATTATTATTGCAAAATGCACAAGTTCTACAAAGATGCTTTGGCCTGAGCAAACATGGAGATGTTTATCCCTTGAACAAATATCCACACCAGTTTGTTCAATTCCCAGGGTCTATTGTGGAAAATTTTCGTGGAAAATTGCAAAACTCAGTTTGTTTTTCTCTTCTCTGGCCTTTCTGAACACATCATTTCTACCTTGTGTAGCATTTTGGGCCCCTTGAATTGTCTTTCTTTATACTTCCACCTTTCTCTTTCCACTTTCCATTGTAGCACATTATGAGTGACAAATATCCCTTTACCTCAATATACAAAAGTCATAACAAGCAGAATTTCCTCTGTAATTTTGGGAAAGACAGTAGAAAAATTGGGAAGCTTTCACAAGAAGAGAGAGAAAATTAAATGATAAAAGGTAGAGGCATTTCCCCCTTATCCCCCCCCCTCTTTTTTTTTCCTCCCTCTTTCTTTTCAAGTTGTAGATTACTTCCTCCAAATAAGAGCTGGACATAGAGAGCTATTTCAAATTCCCCTCCAGATCTGAAGAAAAAAAAAAGGGAACAGGCTATTTGTGCAAATTTCTCCAGAGGAAGGAAAAATTTATAATAGCTTCTTGAGGCCTTTATGTAAAATACCCCCGGGGAAGAGTTTAAGGTTTTTCATGAAAACAGGGAAGGGTAAACTACAAATGTTATACTTTGTCAGCAAAGAAGTCCAAGAACAAAACTTTCCACAATCCATAAAAATAATATCGAAAATTATCTTCACTTTTGAAAGGAGAATTTTGAAAGCAACTGCTCTTTCACCACATGGAATCAGAAGTAATAGGAGAAGAGAATAATCAGTACTCTCCACTCAAAAAAACCACACACACACAAAAACCCACAATCTCATCCCATCCAAATGGGGTTAAGTTTTACTTCCCTTCACTAGAATACTTGAGTGACTTCATGTAGACTAATTTATTCTGCAACTTATATTAGGTTTATTAATAATAATGATTAATAATTCATATAATTAATTCATTATATTATTGATATTAATGTTACTCATAATAAAATATTAATATTGATTAATTAATATATTAATTATCATTAATATGATAATTAATAATAAGCTTATGCACAGGAGAAAAAATTGTGCGTCCAATTATACTTGGCCAGTAAATCTATTCTACTCTATTCTAGTCTGTTCTGTTCAATTCTAATTAAATAAGTAATGCTGATTTATTAGGTTTATGTCCTGCTGTTATTACAGATAACTCAAGATATCATGCATAACGCTCCCTTCTCCTCTTATGGAGACTTTGCTGATTTCTTGGCTGTGACAAATGAAGCAAAAAAATTATATCTTTAATGTAGACATTAGAATATTTTAGGTTTTGGATTTCATATTTTGTATTTTTATCTCTTGTGGGTTAAACAAAATGTGATGGGAATGTGCCATAGGATAAATAAACCCCTTTCCCTATTTTTGCAAAGGTAGAGAGAGGAGTGGCCCAAGATCACCCAGATTTAAAAGGGAGAAATAGGGTGTCTCAGACTTGCTAAAAAATAGAGAGGATGTCTGCAAAGGGATAGTGAGATTTTATAAAACAATGCATCCTGTTCTTCACTGTTTGTTCTTCCTTTGCCCACAGGCATGGTAATAAACTCAGTTTAGAGGTTTTATTACCTTCCATCTTTTCAACTTTGGCAAAACTTCCAGAAAAGTTTGACAGGATGATTATTGTTTACGAAGAATGAGGTAAAGGAGCCATGGGTTTGGACACAGCAATTTGGCTGCTGATTCTCCCACCACCATGTCCGCATAAACCCACCCAGCTCACTTAGCCTGGATGGAAATTATATTCTGTGGTGGCACAGTGGGTAGAATGCAGTACTGCAGGCTACTTCTGCTGACTGCCAGCTGACTGCATTTTGGACAGTTCGAATCTCATCAGGCTCCAGGTTGACTCAATCTTCCTTCCATCCTTCCGAGGTGGGTAAAATGAGGACATAGATTATTGTTGTGAACAAGAGGCTGACTCTGTAAACCGCTTAGAGAGGGCTGTAAAGCACTGTGAAGTGATATATAAGTCTAAGTGCTATTGCTGCTATATTCTCTATTTCCTTAATTTCCATGCACTTTGTGGGTTTGAGTTGCTGACACGTGGCTGTTTTGACGAAGCCTCAAGAAGACTGGATGATTTAGGTAAAGAAGGTAGCCCAGTGTTGCAAAAATGCCCATAAGGTTGCTAGCTCATCTTACACACCATCTCCTTGCACATTACCTGGGTTAGCCTACCTAAATTATCCACATGTATAAATACTGGCTCATCTCAAATCCTAACTTTTTCTGAATTTTTCACATGCCAAGCTCCAAAGATTTGCCATCATTGTTCTAAACTATCTAAGTGAAGTGAAGAACAATGTCACACATCCAGCCAAGGGAAGGATTCAACCAGCAGCCAAATTGGCTTTTGTGCAGGACATAAGAGGAAGTGTCAGAGAGAAAAAAATGTTTGGGTTCAATCTGGACCTCATCAGATGTTCAACCAGGAAAGATTGGAGAGATCTTGCCCATTGCCATCCTACGAGGCAGATAGAGAAATAGTCATTAGCCAAATATACCAATGGATTTTCCTACGGAGCAGGGTTTTGAGCTCATCACATTGGCGGTAGCTTGGCTTTCCAGCTAAGATGTGATGCTCAGACATAAACATAGGACCAGTTTCTACAGAGGACTACCTGGTCATCTAGTAGAACTGCTGAATCAGAATGACTCATACTACCAATCTATGCCTGCAGTTCTAGTCAAGTATTTGATGACACTGGAGACAAAATATGCCCAGCAAGGGTGGGGGATGGGCAGGGAACCTGCTCATTCTCCAAGGCTTCTGCTTGATCTCATACTCCTTAAGAAATGAAGGAGGATTTGAGGCCAAGCCAAGGGAACAAAGAACAATTTGCCATAACAGAATATTACTTGGCAAGAAGTCTTTTGGTGCATAGAAAACTGTTCATCTCACAATTTATTTGCTTTGGTGATAGAAGCCCAGTATCCTGCTGATTTATTTCTTGTGTTATTTCTCCCTGTCTTTATCGATTTGCATTGTGATAACAGGGAGGAAGTTTTCAATTGCTGCTCCTAATGAGTGGAAAAGAACTACATCTAGCAGTCCGCCTCTCCTAAACTAGACACCTCGTTTCTATAGGTTTCTTCTCTTTAGATCGTTTTAGAGACAACCTCAAACAAGCCTCCTTCTAAGGATTCTAGAATTATAGCTCTGCTTGTGATAACAATAAGCCAGGTGTTTATTTTGGCACCAGACACACACAACCCCTGGCTTAGAGAAAGAGTAACGCTGCTTCCTTTTCAGAGCAGGCCACATATTCATGCAACAACTCTCCATAACTACTCAAATGTAAGTGGTAGTAAGACTGATTCCCAGACGAGTGCATATAGAATTTACATTTTCATCTAATAGCAATTAGACTTATATGCCGCTTCACAGTGCTTTTACAGCCCTCTCTAAGCAGTTTGCAGAGTCAGCCTATCACCCCCAACAATCTAGGTCCTAATTTTACCCACCTCAGAAGGATGGAAGGCTGAGTCGACCTTGAGCCTGGTGACATTCGAACTGCCAAATTGCAGGCAGACAGCAGTCAACAGAAGTGGCCTGCAGTACTGCACTCTAACCACTGTGCCACCACACAGTGGTTAGAATGCTATGTTCACATAGCTTTTAGGAGGGTAAAAAGCTGCCCATGTTCACTTTGGATAGTAAGATAATAAGTACAGTAAATAACATATACCCTTTATATAGCAACAGCACTTAAACTTATATACTGCTTCACAGTACTTTATAGCACTCTCTAAGTGTTTTACAGAGTCAGGATATTGCCCTCAACAATCCTCATTTTATCAACTTCGAAAACATGGAAGGCTGAGTCTACCTTCAACTGGTCAGGATCGAACTCCTGGCAGTGAGCAGAGTTAGCCTGCAATACTGCATTCTAACCACCACACCACTACGGCTCCTGATTTTATATCCAAATTCAGTCATAAGAAGACAGGGTATTTTGATCACAGATTGTACTGGAAATGCATGCCACTAATTTTTTTTCTTCCTTATTTTCCAATACCACTACCCTTGCTTCTGTTAATCTTTACTTTTTTTTTAATTAGCTCCTTTAAATATCAGGAGTTTATTAAAACCCTATGCCTCATTGCTACCGCCCTGTAAAATTCCCTCAAATGTCACCTCTGAGACTTGGATCAGAGTCAGAAGAGTTGCACCTAGGTTACTGGTCCAAGAAAGCAATGATTTATCTATTGATATAAGATATCAGGCAGACTTATAACTGCCTAGCAAAGAGCAGTATCATCTAATAAAGATTTTCACATGTTATCAAATGCAGCTAATGAAATGACTGGGATGTGTATTGTTTAGAGACCTGTCACTAATGCTTAACTTTGCAAACAGCTGCTCAACTCTCTCCAAACCACAATATATGGGAGCAGACAGAAGGGGAAAATTGCAATTTGCATTAAGGATTTTGGCCCGTATCTGGGAATTCAAAAATTCATGGAGTTTTTCTCAGACAAGTCAATTATTTTGACAAGTATTGTCTTTCAATCTGGAATAAATTCATATTTAAGGGACCTTGCTTAGAACTGTCATATAGTTGCTTGCCCAATTATCATGTTATGTTTTTATACCCTGCGTTTCTACATAGCATGTTCTTTTTCTTCCGGGACAGGACAGTGGCAAGGAAACAAATGACCAAAATGCAAATGTTTGCCAAATGTTTGATTACCAGCACTGGCATTTGACTTTTGAATAGCACATTTGTGCTCTGCTCAAAAAAAAAAAAGGGTCATCCACATAGATAAGGTCAGAGCAGAAGAAAATTGGATGCTATTGAAATTAAACCGAATTCATCGCCCACAGTTAGTACAAACTATTATACATTTATTTCCAACTACACATTATAGGTAGTCCTCAACTTACGACTACAGTTCAGCCCAACATTTCTCTTGCTAAGTGGAACATTTGTCAAGTGAATTTTATCCCACTAATAACCTTTCTTGATAGCTCGATATCTGAAGAACAGGAAAACTTGGGGACCACCATAAAGGTATACAATAATATTTACTATCTGCACACATCATTTCCTTGGACAACAGTTTATTATGATCCTTCCGAGATGGATTACAGCTGGCCATGCATCCTACTGAATGACAATGATGTCATTAGACTAATCAAATGGCCAACTGCTGCTAGCAATGGCAGTTGACCTCTGTTTTCAATAGCTCAGGAGAGGAAATTGCTTTGCATCTAATTCTATTGGTAAACTGAATAATGTATTTCTGGACCGTGCTGGTGCGTGGTGGAACTGATTCACTTTAGAGATGGCACAGCATATCCTGGGATGGATGTAGTCATTATTCAGCCTGAGGCTTTCAAGGCACATTGGACTACATCTCCATCATGTAATCAGGATAATGACATTTGGCTCCAGAAGTACAATTGAATTCTGTCTTAACTTTCTGAAGCAAAGATCTACAGTAGGAAATGATTAGTACCTAGATGGGGCTTTCCTGGTTTGGCAGCGTCACAGATCAGAATTTTATCAACACTATATCTCATTAAGATGCCAGGGAGTCATTATATTATTATTTTTAAATGCCCTTTTATGTTCCTCCTTATTGTGGAGAGAAACATCTCACCTATGGTAAAGTAGACTGGCCTGGACTATGCCAACTAAGGTTGTGTAAGTTGTGTGTGACTAAATGTTCCAATCTGGAAATAAGTATATTTTATTCCAAAAATAAGCCGTCCTTTCATAGAATAAGTTGGGAGTTTGAATCTTGACACAGAGTTATTCAGGGGATGAAATTCTTCCCTTATAGAGGAATTCATTAATGCAAATTCTACAGAGAAAGAGGAGGAGGAGGAGGAGGAGGAGGAGGAGGAGGAGGAGGAGGAGGAGAAACATTTTTTACAAATGTATTAAAAATAATAATGAGGCATTTAGTTGCAATTTCAGAGGATGGAACCTCCATGAAAGAAAGATTTTGCATGCCTTGACACTGAGAATGTTCCACTGATTATTTTCTAATTCTTGAAAAATGACTGGGAATATTTGTTGAGTATGTGAGAGAAAAATTAATGGCCTATTTAGAGGCCCTATGAAGCTATTGTGTTCTGGTTGCATGCTCTCTCTGAAAAAAACCAACCAGCCAGTACTATGAATGTTATCACCTAAGGCAGGATAAGATGGATGGTTTTAACCTGAATGCCGTTTTCTGAGCTTACATAAGGCACTGAACCAAATGCCAAGTGCCTGAGTTTGCATGAGATATTGAGTATGGTCTTAATTTAACCATCATTGTAGAACCACAAACTAACCAATGGTCTGGGTGGACCTGACCGGTAAACTCCTCAGACCTTCTCCTCTTTAATCAAGCAGAGTTGATAGTGCACCAAGTTACGAGGTGAAGCATGTTGCACAAACTTCATCTTTTCATGGCTTTTGTTTCAGTTTTCCAATGGATCACTCCCATAGCTTACTTCCTCAATTCAGCTACAAGAACTTGGCTTTGATGGTTCCTCTTTGTAGCATCATCTCTTGGGCATTATCTTTCTCTCAGCATGGAGCCTCTCTCCATCTCATGATGGAAGCTTCCATTTAGTGTGCTTTGTGCAGATTGGGGACAAAAGAGGAGGGTATGTAAATAATGGAAGTGGCAATAAGGGGAGACCTGTTAAGATCAACTCACCTATGGGGTGCCTTGCAATCTACAACCAGCTCTGCTCCCCTTTTTCTTTAGATCTTTTGTAGATTTTGAGGTCCTTTGGTTTCCTCTTGATTAAAGGGAGAAGGAAAGAAATACAAAGACCTTCCTGTCATGTTTGTTATATTTAATCTCCTTCATTTGGTTACCAAATATTTTCTGGTTCCATATAATATGCTGAATCATAAACTAACCACACTGACTGGGTTTGTATATTGCACTAAGTTAAAGTGTAAACACTAAATAACTAAGTAACTAAATAACTAAGCTAAAACACTTTAGCTTAGTTCAGGTTGCCTTCAAAACTTCCCTAGTATTAAATACTGGCTTGTGTAGAACTGGATAGACTAACTCTAAAACTGAAAACTAAGGGGGAATCAGACTTGGAATAAATTTTATCAATGGTTGCAGACGAGAGGGGAAGATCAGAACAAAAATAGGACAAATAAACCTTGATTGTGAATATTGTACTAATCATATGAATGTTAATGGTTTAGTAATATCTTTGTATGTATGGCAGAATGATGCCAGAACGGTTACAATGTGTTTGATATTTATAGTTGTAAACAATAAAGATATACTTTTAAAAAACTTCCATAGTATTTGCTTGCCAACTCATCAAGCTTCTCTACATAGAAGGAGGAGTGAGCCAAAACCTGCCTCTTTTCTCAGTTTTCTCCTCAACCTGGGGTCTTCAACTGCATTAGACTACATGACCAGTCATCCCAAGAAAGCATGGAGTTAGGAGGAAGAGTTTTTCCTAGAAAAATGATGGTCCAAATGAAATTCTATCCTACTCACCCCATTCCTAAGAGGTCTGTAAGGGGCGTGCATAAGTGCACCATCGTGCCTATCATCCCTGTCCTATTGTCTCCACTTATTCGTACCTATTTCCTGTATTCTTACTCATGTTTATGCTTATACCTATTATCTTGTAAGCGATTGACAAATCAAATAAAGAAATAAAAAATACTTCTCATGGCATTTCACTCTCGATAGTAATATTTCCTAGAACTAATTCATATTGTTGGATGATCACCAAGCCACATAATTTTTTAATTGCTTGCTTCCCCCACCCCCCCACCCCCCCAGTCTCTACACTATGCTGGAAACCATTAGAACTAATGACTTTGGAACATGTCATTTCTTCACTTATAATTTCCTTTCCAAAATTATGCAAGGAAAATGGGTCTAATTCGATTAGAGGAAAGGACCATTATTATGATGCATTTGATGAAGCCAAGATAGAAGATGGAAAAGCTATAATAAATTATTTCCTATTATGGTTGATGATGGGAAAATCCAAATGAGTTCCCTCCCTATCCAAGAGCACTAATTAAAAAGAAGGTCACAATTCACTCAGAAGTTTTTCCTGGCAAGATGCCAGCAGGAATTTACCGGACTAAGCTAAGAATTAGCGATATGCTCAGGGGTGTTTGTTGGTTTAAGACAATGCACTGGAGACAAATGTCCCAAACTGCATCCATGGAATTGGGAGAGTTTCACACCAAGTATATTTCAGGATTGAAAGTGATTGAATCTGAAAAACTAAACACAGTAGAATCCTAAAAAGTTGTTGGTTTAAAAGACTCGGGTGACTGCCCAACATGTAGAATAAGCTCACGATACTGATAAAACCCAGAAACAAGGAAACACCATGTTTCTGACTTATTGTCACCAGTCCATCAGATCATACAATTCTCACGCTCCAACTTCACCCTAACCCGTACGTGGAGGGGAAAGCCAACCTTTTATGGCTTTCCAGAAGGCTAAAAAGATGAGTATCTGTGGATCTCATCCAAGAAGCTTCTTCAGCACTCACAGGATGGTGGGGAATGGGAGGATTTATATTCCTAGCAGACAGCTGGTCATTTGCATGCTTTTAGAAGGTTGTTGAGGCCCCTTGGAGTTTTGTCTTAGTCCTCAGGGTCACCTGAGTAGTGCTCCTGGTTCCTGTAATCTGCAATTTTTTCCTCTGGAAATCCATTCCCATGCCATTCAAAGGGTGTTCATCTCAAACCGTATAGCTAAATGTCTGTAAAGATTCTCAGTCATCCAGATCATGGTTGTCCCAAAGGTGCTTTTTCAGGAGGCAACTGGACTTTCTTTTTTTTTTTTTTTTTTGAGCTGAAAAAAAGAAAGAACTGAAGAAGCTTCTTGGATGAGAAGCAAAGTGTCTTCAAAAGAAAAAAAACTCCTGGAAAAGCACTTGGGGACAACCATGACCTGGATGACTGAGAATCTCTACAGACTTAAGGTTTGCTACACTTTACATTGGATGAATGGTCCAGAGCCCTATGAACTGGACATCCTCTACTGCAGTGTTTCTCAACCTTCAGAACTTTTAAGATGTTTGAGAATATTTTAAAACAAAAATTTAATAGTATAAAATATAAACATTCAATATCTATATAAACGGTGTGTTGTCTGAGTACAGTTGATTTTGAGGCATAGCAATGGTAATAACAATAATATTCATAACATCAATAATAATCACATAATAATATTTACTTACCCATTTTAGTAAATCTTCAATGTAATGAATCCTTCTCTTATGCTTTTAAGTTTCTAATTTCTGTTTCTGCTAGTTAGCCATTGATAAAACAAATCCCATGTTAAAAAAAAAACATTCAGTTTCTTCCTTCTCCTTAATTTTGAATGTTAGTCTATCCATTTTTGCACATTCTAATTTTTTTTATTATTTTCATCAATAGGAATCTCTTCATTTTTCCATTGTTGTGCAAACATAATTCTGTCTGCTGTTAACACATGTAAAATTAAATATGTATTCCCTTTCTTATATTTTTCTGGTAAAATACCCAACAAAAATATTTCTGGCTTTAGAACTATATGTTGCTTTACTATTTTTTCTAACCATGCGTGTATTTTTGTCCAATATTTCTTGCCTTTGGGCAAGTCCACCACATGTGATTGAACTGAATTCTTTATTGTCATTGTACGTACATACACAGTATACATACAATGAAACAATACCCAGAGACCAAACAAAAACATGCACACACACATGACAAACCCCAAACACCTCCCCCCCCCCCAAAATTCCCCGCCTCCTAAAAACACACAAGCATCCACACAACACACCAAGTAATACTGTCCAACAGCTCACTGATAGTGGTATTTAAGTTCATTGTTAAGTGCAATTATAGCTCTGGGATAAAAACTGTTCTGAAAACGTGTAATCTGAGTGTTAATTGTTCTGTATCTTCTGCCAGAAGGCAACAGTTCATAAAGATTGTAAGCAGGATGGGAAGACTCTCTGAGAATGTTATATAACTTCCTCAAACAACAAGATGCCAAGATGTCATCCAGGGCTCGTAGCTGGAGCCTAATGTTAATACAAACCCAGTAACTGTTTACAAGATGCTTGAGAAATTTTGTTGCAGTGTATGGAATTCAGCTCCCAGATTTCTCAGCAGTTATCCTTGCTGGCTGGCTGGGGAATTCTGGGAGCTGAAATTGGCACTTTGAAAAGTGTTCAGGTTAGACAAAGCTGTGGCAAAGAATGAGCTGCTACCTATGGTACCCAAAAACTGGTGGAGAGATTCAGCTAGCCCCATCACCATCCTCAAGATGGCCTTGACTGTAAGTATTACAAAATCAGGTTTCCGGGACATTAGTGAAGTTAAATTAATTAAGAGATTTCACTTCATGGCTAAATAAGTAGGGTCTGTTCAATTTCTAGTGGCTGTGTTTGCACAAGCAGATGTAAGTTAGTTCATATAAACCTTTGTGGCTTAGCATATTTTGCCCTCTTTGGACTATTTATAGTTCATTATATAGTGCCAAGAAAAAAACACGGGTGTAACCAGTAGGAAGTGAACTAAACTAGAAGCTGGCTTTAGTCTTCATCAGACAAACCAAGACTAGGGGTTAATAAAGGACCAGGTTAAATGAATCGTGCAAGTACATTCATTTGTTTACATTTGCATTTGATATAATATCCCAGCTCCTCAGTTTATAAATGCCTGCGTAAGATTACTTAGTTCCTAATGGCCACTTGGAAATTCTTTCTCCCTTACCCTCCCTCTGCTCCCATTTTTTCCCCAACCACTGTTTATACATAAAGTTGCTCTTTTAGGATTGTACCCCATGCATCAAATAAAGTGGCCTGCAAAGCCTGACATTTATGCAACCATAAGACTGTTAGTCTTTCCAAAGTACCCGAAGGCCAGACAAGGAACAATGGATGGAAACTGATCAAGGAGAGATTCAACCCCAGAAATAAGGAGAAATTTTCTGACAGTGAGAACAATCAACCAATGGAACAGAAGTTGCCTTCAGCAGTTGTGGGAGCGTCATCATTGGAAGCTCTCAAGAAGAGACTGGGCTGTCACCTGTCAGAAATGGTGTAGGGTCTTCTGCTTGAGCGAGGGTTGGACTAGATGACCTACAAAGTCCCTTCCAATTCTGTTACTCTGTTAAATTGTTTTCTGTTAAAGATGCCAAAAAAGTGCTTAGTTATGTTTTCTAAGCTTCCTTTCCCAATTAATCCCTTTTGTGTGAGAATTCTCTGGAGTGGTCCATTAATTTAATCTGTAATAGTTTTGTTCCCCATGTCATCCATGCCGACTCACAAGAGGTGTTTTTCTTCCATGTACATGTATGCATCCGAACTAGACTGTTGTTTCTCTGTCTCATATATGTGGGTATATGCAGAATTTTGTATTTATTTATTTAGTCATGTCCGTGTAGCGTAGATTGGTGTTGTTGACCCTTTGAGAGTTGTATGCAACAGAACTTCAAATTAATGTATGCCAATTAGTGTACATTCAAAGTGACAATAAAGGTATTCCAAGTCTAAGTCTAATTTAAACTTTCGTATGTTCCAGGACTGTGAGAAACCCATCCAGTACTGGGAAAAAAATGATGTCATCCACTTTTTGGACTAAGCCTGGAGGAGGCCTGCATCATTGGGGGAGGGGGGAGAGGGGGAGGGAGTTATGTGCTGGGACCACTTCAGCCAAATAGGGTTCTACAACGGATTCTTGTCCATAATCCTCCACCAGCTCTGGATGTTAAGCCACTAACTAAATATCTTGCAACTGCCCCCAAGCTAGCATTTGTTCAGGACATTATGGAAAATAGCTTGTCATCTATGGTTACCTCCCTCACACTTTCTTCACATTAGGTAAAATCCAGATACCTACCCACCCATCCAACATCCCCAAAACATTCTTGCAAGAGACTCCTCAATTTGGCAGCCATCTGTGAGCTGACAGGAATTAAAAGCATCCAACTTGCATTCATTTCCACAAGTGTCATTTTGCAAAGACCAAATTATATATCAATGAGGAAGTGATAAGCCGCCTGGGAAAGTTCAAGGGAAATCATCAAAACCATTTAAAAAGGCAAAAGTTAGACTATTTCAGACATGGGATGCGACACCCAGAAAAATATGGCGCCCTTCACTTAATCCTCCAGGGAAAGATGGAAGGCAAATGAGATTCAGGCAGAAGAAGAAAAAAGTGGCTTCAAAATCTAAGGGGCTGGTTTGGACAAAACTCAACAGCACTTTTTTTATGCGGCTGTTGATAAAAGTAGGATCGCCAACATGATTGCCAACGTCCAATGACGGATATGGCACAAGAAGAAATATATACAACACAACAATACAAGAGAATACAACAGATATAAACTCAATGTAAACCACTCCAAACTCGATTGCAGAAAATATGACTTCAGCAACAGAGTGGTCAATGCCTGGAATGCACTACCTGACTCTGTTGTTACATCCTCTAACCCGCACTCCTTTAACCTCAAACTAATCACGATTGACCTCACCCCATTCCTAAGACGTCTGTAAGGGGTGTGCATAAGCGCACAATTGTGCCTACCATCCCTGTCCTATTGTCCCCAATTATTCGTACCTATTTCCTGTATTTATACTTACATTTATTCTTATCTCTATTATCTTGTAAGCGATTGACAAATCAAATGAAATAAAAAAGAAAAAAGAAACATATTACCACAGGAAGGCAATCTTCCTCAACCCTGCTGCTTTCCAAAGCCCAAACCGATTTTCCTCAACCCCATTCTTAGTGATGTATTGGCACTGATGTTTCCAGAATCCCCTGCCAATGTGGCCAATTTCTGGCTTGAAATTCTGAGAAGTGTATTCTCAGTCCAACAGACTGGCAACGCTCACTTACTTATTCTATGTATCCTGGATGTAGAATGGGATAAATAATAAGCAGCTATTGTTGTGTCTTAGTATTAGGCAGGAACAAAACCAATGAACCCAAGATACAATTCATACGGTTCTGAACTATTTCATTGGTATTTGACAAGGTGAACAGCAAAAATATAAATAAATTCCGAAGAAAGGCAGTTGCGATCTACAGTAAGATAACTCCACCCAAGAATTAGGAAAACAAGCTTCACCGTTTAATATTTACCTATGAGTTCCTTCGTAAGGGCATGCTCATTATGTACTTTCAGAAGACATTCCCTGCCCTCCAGGCTGAAAAACATGGGGAGATAGCGTGAACTGCATTACACGTGTGTCGGGGAGCAGAGACCGTCACTGTTGATACACATCAGAATGGATGTGTGTGTGAATCCATACTGGCAGCAAAGATTAGCACCTGCCTACAATTCCTTTTACATGTTTTTTTCCAACTTGTGCCCAACACTATTTTCAAAAAAACAGCGGGGTTTGGGGTGTGGGGTGGATCTGGCAAAAATGGAAAACCACAATGGGAAGATTATTTCAGAAATATTCCAGATCAGTAATATTCTGGCCTGGTGATAACACTCCTTAATAAGGAAGAACATTTTGAATACAAAATGTTGACGGTAATAAGGGGCACCACCTATCTTAGGGTTATTTGGTCCAGACTCAAACATCTCCCCAAAACTCATTGTGAATCCCAAGGTACCCACTTCAGTAGGGATCCATTTTGGGCAGCTGGGAACTGTCAGTTCAAATCTCTCCTCTAATCTCCAAAGCTTGGTATCCTTCTCTCTTTCAGCTCTCCCTTCCTCCCTTTTCTTCTCTTTACCTCAGCCAAATCCCACCTGGCAGGGCTGTTGTGAGGATGATTTCTTTGCCTCGGAAATTCTTGGAAGATTATCTAGAAGCCTTGAATGGATATATACATCAACAAATCCAGGGCCTCTGGCTGGTGCCTCGGTGTCGTTTAAAGCCTCCAAATCAAGACAGCCGCCAAAGAAGGAACCCATAAACAATTCAGCCCAATCTGTGAACTTTCCGTTTTTCCCCTTCCAGAGCTGGGCGCCGCGTCCTCATCCTGCCTTCCCAGCCGGAGATGTCTGAGCCTTCCAACACGTGTCGACCAAGCATCCTTTAACGGGGTGCTTACCTCTCTAGGCTGGAAGAAGTGATGGGTCCTTTGAAAGGAGGAGAAATCACAATGGGGCAAACAGGCTGCTTCGCTCCGGGTCTTCGGGGAAAGATCACCGTTCTTCGCTGCCCGGGGTCGTTTGGCGGCTTGGGGCGCAGAGTCGATGGACTCGGTTCGTCCGAAAGGATTCAGGAGCCGCGGTCCCTTCGCAGTCTTAGGGAGGGGCTAGGAGAGGAGTGGGGCGGGGCTGGGAGGGAGACAGAGGGTGGCTTGCCTAGCTGGGTAAGGCTTAGGGGTAAGGGGGCTTTCCTTTCCTTTCCTTTGGCCAGGCGCCCACGCTCCCTTCCTGCCTTCGAGCAGCAGGTGTCTCTTTTACTCCGAAGCCGTCTCGGGTGGACTCCGGGTAAAGATTAGGGCTAGGGCTTCTCAGAAACCGGGCTCGCCACCTGGAAGGCAAGCGGGAGTTCCCCCCCCCGCGAGTTAGCAAACAAGGCGTGGGTATGCCGGGGGTTGGCGGCGTGGGGTGGGATGTCCGATGGGAAGAGGGCATTGTGGGGATGGGGGAGAGGGAGACGCAAGCGGGCAGTCAGGTTCAGGGGAGGGCAAAAACGAGGAACGTGGTATGACGAAGCGCCTGAGAATTCACAATGGGATATTTTCTCTTCCCCGCCCCCACACACACCCCACACACCCCTTGCACCCTCGGGGACAAAAAGGATCCCTGTTGAATTCCCGCCTGCCATGCAGTTGAGCCGGAGCCATTCGAGACCCAGAGAAGTTCAACACCGCTGGTGAGTTTATAAAGATGCCACTGTCACCTTTGAGATTTCTTTTTTTGGGGGGGGACTGCCATCTGTCAGAAATGGTGTAGGGCAGGGGGTCCCCAAACTTGGCAACTTTAAGACCTGGCTGGAGAACTGGCTGGGAGTTGAAGTCCACAAGTCTTAAAGTTGCCAAGTTTGGGGACCTCTCGGGTAGGGTCTCCTGCTTGGGTGGGTGGGTTGGACTAGATGACCTGTAAGGTCCCTTCCAACTGAGTTAATCTGTACTTTGGCCACCTCATGAGAAGGAAGGAACTCACTGGAGGAGAGCCTGATGCTGGGAATGATTGAGGGCAAAAGAAGAAGGGGACGGCGGAGAAGGAGGTGGCTGGATGGAGTCACCGGAGCAGTCGGTGTGAGCTTAAAGAGAGCCTGGGTAAGGTAAAGGACTGGAGGAACGTTGTCCGCGGGGTCCAGTGGTGGGATTTTTTTTTTATTATTGTTAATATTGTTTTTATTATCCCTGTCAGCTGTTCCTCCTCTCCCTCAGAGTCAATCTCCACCAGGGGCATGACACAGACCTAGGAAAGAGTCAAAGGGAAACTACTTTTGAAATTTTGTTCAGAAAAGTGCAAGAGTTGTCCAGACATTACCATAGTGCCAATGGTGGGATTCAAATGTTTTTACTACCGGTTCTGTGGGCGTGGCTTGGTGGGCGTGGCAGGGGAAGAATACTGCAAAATCCCCATTCCCTCCTCACTCCTGGGAGAAGGTTACTGCAAAATCCCCATTCCCTCCCCACCCCACTAACCTGCTTTCCAGCTCCATTCTCCTGTGCAGGGCAACCAAAGAAGACGCAGCCAATCAGCTGGGATTCAATGGGAGGCAGAGAATAGATGGGGGCGGGGCCAGTCAGAGGTGGGATTTGCCAATTTTCCAAACTACTCAAAATTTCCTCTACTGGTTCTCCAGAACCGGTCAGAACCTGCTGAATACCACCTCTGATGGGGTCGCGATGGATCGGTCACGACTTCGCAACAACAACAACAACAAATTGAGCTTACAGTCCTGACATTCCCTAAGGGGGTCCCACCTTCCCACTTTTGCTGGATCAATCAGACCCCCTTGTTCATCTGTGGAGCCTAGAGCCGATGTCTGTTGAGATGGCTCAGCAACTTATCAACAATCAAACGTCCCTATTGCTTTCCAGAGGCTCTTACACCACAGTTCTTAGAGTTCCCCACTAGGATGGCCAATAATGAATGATGCTGCCTTCATACGGATGCTTTTGGGGTTAAAATGTGCAAAGCCTTATTTACCATTCTGGGATGTCCTTCTGCTCTGCGTGTTTACAAAGCCAAAACTTTGGCTCAAACTCTTTACGGAATTCCCATATGGATACGGGGCTTCAAGGATTGTATTGAAAGAACCCAGGCTGTATATTTTTAAAAAACTTCTGGGTCTTCCTCCTTGTGTTGGTTTTGCTCCGATGTACCTGGAACTGGGCACTCAATCAGTCGAATGTATAGTGTGGATTAACACCTTTACATGGTGGTTTCGGGTGCTCTTTCTGGCAGTTCCTGGTAGCTACCTTTCCCTGGCGTTTGCTGACTCTCATATTTCTCGTTGGGAGAGGGAGCTGATGAAGAAATTACACCTGCTAGGTTTTACGGGGGATGCCCTGGGAGATTATGGCCTTAAGGACGCCCAATTTAGGGTAGTCCAATGGCTTGTGGACATTGACTTGCAATACCTACAATCCCTCTGATCTTCAGCCAATTTAATAATTACGGACTGAGGATGGCTTCCTATTTTTACACTCTAATCATTCCCAAGTATAGAAGAGCTTTCTTCCTAGCTCGCTTTAATGTTCTGCCCTCAGCACTACTGGATGGGCGATTTAAGAGGCTCCCGATTAACGATCGGCTATGCTCCTGTGACAGAGCTGTGGTTGAAACTGTGGAGCATGTCCTTTTAGATTGCTCTATGTATAACACAGGGAGATCTAAGTTACTGTCTCTCCTTGAAACAGACCCTTCTAGACCCAATGTTAGTAATTTGTTCTTGTCTAGGGGATGACTCCTCATATATCACTTCTTTGGTTTCCAAAAAAATTTTTAAGAGCTGTAACCATCAGAAGAGAACGCGGTAATTCCCCTTAGTCCAGTTTTTGGTGACCAATTGTTCATGATTAATTTTCCCATGTTCTTCTTGTGTTGTACTTGTGTTTTGGTCTGTGACCGAAAATAAAGTATTATTATTATTATCATTCTGGGATTTTTTTAAAAAAATGTGTCTGCTCATGCGTCACATGCTGAAAGTTTGCAGCAGCAGAACATCTAATGTCCTCATCCATGTTCGTTTTGTGTGAGAGTTAGTCTCATCTGGCCAGTGAAAAACACCATGACAAAACTGACCATTTCTCAGACCAAGGGACAGATGGCAATTGGTCCTTCCTTCACATCTTCACATCGGGTAAGAAGGAGAAAGAGGGCAAAAGAATCTCTCTCTATACAGTATAAAAGCAAAAGTCCACTCACGCATCATCACAAAATCTCCAGAACTGTAAAGCCTACAAACTTTGGCATATATGTTCCTCTTAGCTTCTAAATGCTCACTAAGAAAGTTTTTTTTCAAATAACCATCAAAGCTAATGTATTTCATATATTATTATTAACATGCTCTGATGCTAAGGAGTTCTACTCCCCCTCCCCACCTGAAAAGAAATCTCTTCCAAATGCAAAACACAAGCAGAGGGGAGGAGTTTCAGCTTTAGTTTCACAGCACTAAGCAGCTTTAGTACAGAACAGTTGAGCTAAGCCACGCCCAGGCTCCTTGCTGTTTCCTTCTTGCTCACACAGCAAATACTGTTTCAGTTTCCAAATAGCCCTCAACTCTCTCACACACACTGACAGAACACTAGCCAGATGAATACTGATGGATGCTGGTAGGCAAAGGCAGAATTTTTTTCCCCTTATTTTCTTCCCCAAAATCTAAGCCTGACCACATAGTTTCGTAGCAAAGTCCGGGTATCAAGCTAGTACCAAATTTGGAAAACAAAGTTTGCTCTTGAAGTAATAATACAGTTGCTAGAATTCCTTCATGATGGCTACCTAGCTTTACTTCCACTAATAATTACAAGTTCTTAGATTCTTGACAGTTTCCTACTTGTAACAGTCCTGCCTGCCAAGCAAAACAGGCCATCCTGGAAAATGAGTTCCATTTTGGATTGGATTTATGAGTTGGACAGCTCATAAATCCAATCCAATAAATGATTATGGATCAGAAGAACATGCATTGTCCTTGCAGATATTAGTGCATGGAGATGCAGCTTGATATAGACATGGGAAGCTAAGGCTGGCCATCACACCGAATGAGAACTGGCTGGGGAAAAGAGAACCTTTCTGCATGACACGAGGGTTTTTTGTGTTATGCTGTGCTCAGACTCTTAGAAATGGCCCCACCAATTTATAGAATTGTGCTATAGAAATTTACTCCATTCTTAAAAAAAAAAACAAAACACCTATCTGTATTGGCATATGCCGCTGAATCCATCCAGTTAAATAATGGTCGACCCTCATTTTTGCTCATCCTAAACTCTCGAGCAAAACATTCCAATAATCAATTTGCTTGATTCTAATGCCCTGATTTCGTGTATTGCATTAACTCCTGTAATAGAATGCTTGTTGGCCCAGTGATGGCTGGAGATTCTGGGAGTTGCTGAGGTACCCCCAAATTGGGGAAGGCAATACTTCTGAAAAATATCACATCTAACATGGATGTTCTTACACTTTCTGAGCTTTTCTCTGACACTCCTCAGAAGCAATAAATACATGATCAACTGCTTCCTGAAGTTGATCCTTGATGCATTATGGGCAATCAATCCAAGATAATCTTGCAAATAATTGGTTTCTTTATTGTCTATGTCAGAAGCATCATTAATTTGCTCATATAAATGCGGAGAAAGGGAGAAAGGAGAAAGACCTCAGATAGCTAAGACAGAATGTCTCTGTTCACACAACATAGCTTAAGTGCTTAAGTACCGCATTACCCTACTTCTGGATTATTATAGTTCATTGAATCATAAACGTAACCAAAGAGAAGCTGGGTTCAGGCTGCCAAAACAAAACAAACACACAAAAATACAAAAGCAATGAGTGTGAGGGGTGTGTGGAACAGGGCAAAGCTAACGAAGCATGAAATGACATGAAAATCCAACTGATAAGTTTTTATCTGTAACTGACTGCACTACGTTTGTTGCATGAATCCAACAAGTCACAAGGAAGCTGAATGGATGGGTTAACTGATTGCATTGCGGGAAGACCTTTGAATGGAAGAATGCAGAGGTTAAAAAAAAGAAGAAGAAGAAGCACAAATATTGACTATGGTGCTGCTGTTTGAATGAAAAACCTGGTCCAATTGGAAAGAGGGTTTATGAATATTAAGCTAGTTGCATAACACAATGAATCTTCTGCAGTCTTCCAGGTGATGCTAGTTTGGCTACAAAAAGCCATCTTCGTCACTAGATGAGGTTGCTAGGTTGTCACTTGGAAATGGCATTTCTAATAACTGCTGCAAGATATTGAAGATGGCTGTAATTTGATATTTTACTGGGTAGTAAAACCATGCTCTGTGAAATAAGTAGCAGACATAGCCAGCTAGGTGGCCTTACAGTAGAGAATGAGACAGCTAATGGAGAAACAAATTTCAGAAATCATTATTATTCTTTCAAGTTTAAGAAAGGAAAGTTGCTTTCAAAACATGCTTTCAAGTTTCTTTCAAAGGGAGAAGGTTTTGGAGTGAATGTCTGGAATACTCTACCTGACTTTGTGGTTTCTTCCCCAAACCCCAAAAACTTTAACCTTAGGCTTTCTACTATTGACCTCACTCCTTTCCTAAGAGGTCTGTAGGGGGCATGCATAAGTGCACCAACGTGCCTACCGTCCCTGTCCTATTGTCTCTTTTATTTTTCTTATATGTACCCATTTCATGTATTCATAACTATGTATATAGTTATCTTGTAAGTGACTGACAAACCAAAATAAATAAAATAAATAAAATAAAATAAATTCTTCTGAATAGATGGTGGGATGCATGAATATTCTGTCTTTCATTGCATATTCCTCTCTTCAGTGGTCTATAGCCTTCTTGGTTTTCCATGTTTATAAAAGGTAAAGGTTCCCCTCATACATATGTGCTAGTCGTTTCCGGCTCCAGAGGGTGATGCTCATCTCCATTACAAAGCCAAAGAGCCAGCGCGATCCAAAGACAGCTCCATGGTCATGTGGCCAACATGACTAAACACGGAAGGCACATGGAACGCTGTTACCTTTCCATTAAAATGGTCCCTATTTTTCCACTTGCATTTTTACAGGCTTTCAAACTGCTAGGTTGGCAGAAGCTGGGACAAGTAACGGGAGCTCACTCCGTTACGCGGCACTAGGGATTCAAACCTCCGAATTGCCAACCTTCCTGATTGACAAGCTCAGTGTCTTAGTCACTGAGCCATCGCGCCCATGTTTATATTGAAAACCAAAAGTGCATAATGGACAGGATCTTTTCTCACTGTTTTTTTTTTTTTACATTAAGAAAGGAGGCATGAGAGAGTAGAAAGGGAAGTTAGAAAGAGTTACAGAAAAGTAGCAACATCAAGGGTAAAGTAGCATGCTTTCCACCTAGCCCAAGAAGAAAGTCAGCTAAGAAGATCCAAGAAAAATTACCGTACATCCTGGAGGGAAAAAGGCCAAGAACAGATGTCGCTTCTGGTATTAAAAACTTTTGTTTTTGTTAAAATAATTTTTAACAAAATAAAAACAGTACTGCTTAAAAAAAAAAAGAGAGAAAATGCCAAATGGGTAAGAAAGAAAATTAAAAAGGCAAAGGATAAAGAAACAATTTCACATCTTCTTAACAGCATTTATATCTTGTTCTTTCTCTGTAAAGACATATGATTTCCTTCTTTCTAATCTGTTCTACCCTTTCTAATGATCAAACTCATAAATCCTATTTATTTTCTTTTTTTCAGCAAAATGTCCATAAAGGGTTTCCTAGTCAGTAACAAATGGGATTATAGGTAGTCCTTGACTTACAACCACAATTCAGCCTAAAAGGTATGTTGCTAAACGAGAAATTTGTTAAGTGAGTTTTGCCCCATTTTACAACCTTTCTTGCCACAGTTGTTAAGTGAATTGCAAAATGTGATCACATGTTTTGGGGGACACTGCAACTGTCATAAATATGAATCAGTTACCACCTGTCTGAATTTTGATCATAAGGGGGATGTTGCAACAGTTATATGTTCGAAAAATGGTCTTAAGTCACATTTTTCAGTCATGTTGTAACTGTCAGGATTCTGGCAGTTACCCCCATTTAAATCATAAGTCTTGAGCCAAACTTCCAAAACTTAAAAGGGATTTATTGAGAGTTAACATGCCGGCACTGCCTGGGTGTAGCCGACTCTGAAACACATAATTCATTGTCACCCTTGACCCTGGTTTTCCCCCACCCCCTGGGTGTATCATAATTCATATTCCTCCATAGCCAAGAGTCAACAATCATGCTCTCCAGATAGAATTTTGCACAGCAGAAACTTCAGTCACCTAGTTACTATCTTTGAAAACATGTATGGAGTGCGCTTTTGGTTTTGCAAGCTGCTGCACTGTTCCCCTCTCCCTTTCTGTTGGCAACTCTAAAAAGACCAGAGAAATATTTTATGAGTGGACATTAACTTTGAACGGTCACTAAATGAACTGTTGTAAGTTGAGAACCACCTGTACTATCCTTTTTCTAATCAAGTCATTTTTGCCATCTCTGCTCATACTGTCCTCTCCACCAGCCATTCCTCTGTCTGGATATTTCTTGTTGATTTTTCAGAGTCTTTCTGTTTTTTGTTCATATTATAATCTCACAGCATATACAAACACAATATTTTGCAACTCTTTTCTAATGGTTTGGCTATTAGTCCAGCAAGAAAAATATTGTTTTGGTTGAATGTTGATCTTTAAAGTATTAATCACTGTGTGTATTTGAACCCAAAAATAGTTCCCAAGTGATAGCAAACCAACATAAAACATAAACGCACAATCCATTCATTCCCTACAAACTATATCAAAAGTAATCTTTCTCCGATTTTCTTTGGACTTCCCGTGTTGTTCAGCTTAGTTTAGCAAAGGAAAGTTTTAATTCGGAGGATAGGAGGCATTTCAACTAATGTAGAGACTGCTAATACTTTTTCTGCCAATATTTTTTCAATGGCAACAATCTATGTTTTCAGATGTTTTCATATATTTCATTTCTGTTATTGCTTTCATAGTGATTTTTAATCAGCTTTCTAATTAAAAAAACCTAATTCTGCAGTTTTTCAATCAGTGATATCTGTTAGATGTAAGAGCTCTTGAATAGCAACCATAAGCAGCTAAGAATATAAGAAACTACTAAGCTATATAATATAAGAAGCTACTAAGCCATAAGAAGCTACTCTGAAAAAATAAAGAATCAATTCTCAACAAATGAACCAGCAAACATGTGGAAAACTCTTAAAAACATCACTGGCTTCAGCAAACCTCCTTCCCAGGCAGAAGGAAATCAACAACTAGCAGATGACCTGAATGTGTTTTACTGCAGGTTTGAAAAGAAACTACAGCCATCTATCTCCCCAACCCACATCTCAAACACACCAACAACAGCCAAGCCTCCTACAACTGACCCCAATCCATTAGGCTCACAACCTCTCGTGATCAAAGAAAAAGAAGTGCAAGATCTATTACACAGACAGAAGCCAGGAAAAGCACCAGGGCCAGACAAGATAACTCCTTCTTGCTTAAAAGTCTGTGCTGACCAGTTGGCCCCCATCTTCACCCAAATCTTCAATAGATCACCAGAGATGTGCTATGTTCCTTCCTGCTTCAAACGTTCTACCATCATCCCAGTGCTATCCATCAAGGAACTGAATGACTACAGACCAGTTGCTCTAACATCTGTAGTTATGAAAATCTTTGAAAGGCCTACCTGAAAACTATCATGGATTCGCTGTTAGATCCCATGCAGTTTGCACACCGAGCAAATAGATCAACAGATGATGCTGTCAACAAGGCTCTGCATTACATCCTACAACACCTTGAATCTCCAAATACATACGCAAGGGTCCTCTTTGTAGACTTCAGTTCAGCATTCAATACCATCATTCCAGACATTCTTCAAATGAAATTAAACCAGCTAGCGGTACCTGAACACACTTGTAAGTGGATCATAAGCTTTCTAACAGACAGGAAGCAGCAGGTGAAGCTAGGCAGAATCACATCCGATACCTGTACAATCAGCACAGGGGGCTCCCAAGGCTGTGTGCTATCTCCACTTCTCTTCTCCCTATATACCAAGGACTGCATCTCAAACGATCCATCTGTTAAAATACTGAAGTTTGCTGATGACACAACAGTGCTTGGTCTCATTCGAGACAACGATGAATCTGCATACAGACAGGAGGTTATACAACTTGCCTCATGGTGTAACAGGAACAATCTGGAACTGAACACACGCAAAACCTTTAGAAAACTGGACCATCATTCCCCAGTTGGAATAATAGAGCAGAATAACAGAGTTGGAAGGGACCTTGAAGCCTACTAGTCCAGTGGTCGCCAACCAGTGAGCTGGAGACCATGGTGGGCTTCAAGAAAATTTTGGTGGTCCGCAGAGAAATGCCCCTCCCCCAAAGTAATTAATCCAGGCTGTGCGGGAAGACAAGGCTGCCCCGCCCACATAGCCTCCCCACCTGCTAGCCCCCACCCTTTGGCCAAGCACAAACCTTACCTTGAGTAGAGCCATGCGAGCTGGAACTGGAAGGTAAGACCAACGGCAGGGAGAGAAATCCGCCCCGGGGTGGCTTGTTGATGTTGGTGGGAAAGTCGGTCCCATATTTCAGAGCTGCAGGAGTCACAGGACTGGCCCTTTGGTCATCCCAGAGCAGCTCCTCCAGTCCATGGCAGGCCGGTGCACCCGGGTGGAGGAGCAGCTGCTCTGGGATGACCAAAGGGCCAGTCCTGTGGCTACTGCAGCTCTGGAATATGGGACCGACTTTCCCACCAATATCAGCCAACCACCGTCAGTCAAAATTCATATTATTGGTCCAAAGGATTTAAAATTATGAGTTTGGTGGTCCCTGAGGTCCAAAAGGTTGGTGACCCTTGTACTAGTCCAATCTCCTGCACAGACACAAACCTACGCTATTTCAGACAAATGGTTGTTCAATCTCTTCTTAAATACCTCCAGTCTTGGAGCATCCACAATTTCTGGAGACAAGTCTTTCCACTGATTAATTGTTCTCCCTGTCAGGAAATTTATCCTGAGTTCTAGGTTGCTTCTCTCCTTGATTCGTTTCCATCCATTGCTTCTTGTCCTACCTTCAGGTGCTTCAGAGAATAGGTTGACTCCCTCTTCTTTGTGGAAACCCCTTAGATCAGGGGTGACAAACTCACATCGTCACAGCAGCGTCACGTGACATATCAGGACTTTTTGCCCCTTTGCTAAACCAGTCATGGACCTTGTGATGCATCCGGCCCATGGGCTGGGAACTTGACAGCCCTGCTTTAGATATTGGAACACGGCTCTCATGTCATCCCTAGCTCCTCTTTTCATTAAACTAGACATACCCAATTCCAGCAACCGTTCTTGATATGTTTTAGCCTCCAGTACCCTAAGGAAGGGGCTCCCAAATCATTTCAAAGAAAAATCTGGCATGTTCAATTTCTGTTCCCCCCCAATGCCTCAAAAATACATTGTGGTCTAAGGACAGGACTTAACTCTTGTCATTTGTTCCTACTTCCAGATGAAGCTTTATTGTGGATGGACTTGCTCAGGTTTTATGGGAAGATGGAGGACATAGGTTGACCTTAATAAACCTGGGCTTCCTTGCATTCTTGCAAAGAGACTTGGCCTCTGCATTTAATGCGATTGATTCTTAGGGGCAAAATGTTTTGAGGGTAAAGATGATCCTGGAAGCAAGATACCCAGGTTGAAGAGAAGACATCTCCGTGGTCATGTGTTCGGCAGGACTAAACGCTGAAAGTGCATGGAATGCTGTTACCTTCCCGCCAAAGGGGTCTCTATTTTTCTACTTGCATTTTCACCTGCTTTCGAAGCTGGGACAAGGAATGGGAGCTCACTCTGTTACATTACGCTAGGGATTCAAACTGCTGAACTGCCGACCTTTCTGATCGACAAGCCTGTCAGTGTCTTAGCCACTGAGCCACCGCATTTTAAGTACAACCCTAGAAAATGGTGTTAAAGTGTTTATAGCTAAAAATTTTAGAGCGTTAGCAATGTGAAGCTTCTCCTAACAATCTTCAAGTTAATATGGTACCCAAATGTAATTCAAATGCAATAGACTATACTTTAATCACCATTTGCAATTGGAAGACATAGCCTACAAAATATAGACAAATAGCCCACAATAAAGGTGTTCTGTTTTCATACACCAAGCTCCGGAAATATGTGGAGTCCATAAATGTTGCAGACAGCAGGTGGATATCATATTCTACTTGTGGCAAATAAAACCATTAATCAAATTATAAGGCAGGTAGGATAAAGAAACCTCTATAAATGTTTCTGGGTTTAAAACAAACAATCTGTCATCACAAGCATATGATATCAAATATTTGTTTGTTAATGCAATGAAACCTCGCAATAAAATGCCTTCTGTATTGAATCTGCAGGGAAAACAATGTGCTGTGTATTGCCTGGTCTTGGCTATGAAAATATATTATCGCATTAATTGGCTGGAAGACATATGTTTGTGCAATATATCTGAAAGATAATGATCCGGCATCCATATATAGTAAATACCATATTCTTCCATTGGCTCAGAAAACAAATCTGTTCTGTTTTCCTGTAAAAGGGAAAAGCCCAGCATGGTTAGTAAAATGGCTTGAGTCCTTCTCTGTTTGCTGCTGATCTTAGATGTTTCATTAGAGCTGTCAGTTATGTTGCCATGAACATTGTACCCGATAAGTTGAGATACCAATGGTAAAAAAAGAATAAGTCAATATTCCATTTCAGACCAATGGGCAGTTGTGGGTGGAAATTTCTCCAGAATGGAAGGCATTTCTTACCTGTTCTTTATCTGACCAGTGGGAAAGGACATGCTTTGGACCGTGTAAAGGGGGCATGATTGTGGTCTCCCAACAAACCCCTCCCTTCTAGAAAAACTAATCAAGGACGGAAACTAATGAAGGAGAGAAACAACCTAGAACTAAGCAGAAATTCCCTAACTGTGAGAACAATCAACCAGTGGAACAGCTTGTCTTCAGAAGATGTGGGTGATCCATCACTGGAGGCTTCCAAGAAGAGACTGGATGACCACGTCTGGCATAGCTTAGGTTCTCCTGCTTGAGCAGTGGTTTTCTGTCCTGTCTCATGAGGTGGATTTGTGGCTATGCAGATGCAGATAGATAATTCCACAAAACATCCATAACAAAGTACGTTTATTGGTACATCAGGTATCTTTGTAACTCACATTTGTGATGAAGCTCTTCTATAATGACCAATCCTTTGTATATCATCATTGCAGAATAAAAAATGGTTCTTTTCCTAACCCATCACGTACCGATAGAAAGAAAAGCTGTTATTGGTTCATGAGTGCAGGCAAGAATGGAGGGAAACCTCCCTCAACCCCTCGAGGATCAATTTAGTGATCAACCAGGATTACAGATGTGGCCACGTGACATGAACTACATTTCCCACGATACCTTTAACTACATTTCCCATGATGCATTCCCTTAAGGGGACAGCTCACAATTCCTAAGTAACTATCCCAAATCCCATAGACTGGCTGAGACAGCACAAGTGGCTTGGACCAGGAGACCTCAAAGGTTCCTTCCAACTCTGCTATTCTGTTATTATGGGGGTTTTAGTGGTTTTGATAGATTTTTAGTCCAGCACCTCAACTCTACAACACACTGGCTCTCATATAAATTTATCATATAAACAAATAAAAATTTAATTAACCTGCTATCAAATCTCTGGACAAACCACTTAAGGGGAAAGACCCAAGAAATTCAGTTTACATCTGAAAGATATAACACCGGAACACCATTTTCAGGTTTTGAAATCAGTTCACAGTGCGACTTGTGTCCTAATCAGAAGTGGTATTCAGCAGGTTCTGACCAGTTCTGGAGAACTGGTAGCAGAAAGTTTGAGTCGTTCAGAGAACTGGTAGCGGACATTTTGAGTAGTTCAGAAGACCACCTCTGACTGGCCCTGCCCCCATCTATTTTCTGCCTCCCGAGTCCCAGCTGATTGGCTGGGTCTCCTTTTGTTGCCCTGCACAGGAGAATGGAACTGGAAAGCAGGTTAATGGGTGGGGAGGGAATGGGGATTTTGCAGTATCTTTCCCCTGCCATGCCCACCAAGCCACACCCATAGAATTAGTAGTAAAAAAAAAAAATTGAATCCCATCACTGGTCCTAAGCCATTAGTGATGAAGCTTTGGCTGAAATGTAAATAGCTGGCCTGTATATTTATCTCTATTTATTTAGCTCTATTTCCTCATCATTACTTATTTGCAGAAGGAACAGGAAAAAAAATACAGATGGGGAAAAGGGTTGTACTGCAATATGAAAACATGAAATTAACCATAGGCAAAAAAAAAAAAAGCAGAGCTACTAAGCCCTTCAAAACATCCTAAGTAAAACCAAAAAACCCAGCAGCCCCAGAGGGGGAAAAAAAACCACAAGAGCCATCTACAACATGCAGTGTAATGACTACAACAGCCACTATGTAGCACAAATGGGCAGAAGAGTGACAGAATGCATCTATCAACAACAACTAGCAGTCAGAAGGCATGTTTAAGACGTGTGTATTTCAATTCCCCAGGCCTTTCAAATCATCCTTTGTAGGCATTGCAGATTTTTTTTTTTTTAAGTTGGTCAGTTGAACAGCATGAAGTACATGTTAGTTCCTGGAAAATTGTCTAGACCAATTGCACAAAACAGGGAAGGAAATAAAAAAAAATCGTTACCAGGGGTGGGAAGCTGCCGGTATAACAACCGGCTTGGGGATCACGTGTTTCGCGCAGTGTGTGCACGTGGACAACAGTGCAAAAATCCTTACCTGCTATGTTCCTTCGGGGGAGTAACAAAGTTGAGGAGTGGCAATCCGCTCTTCTCTGCTGGTCAGCTGGGACGATAAAGGATAATATAGCACAGGGGTGGGCATACAGTTTGCTCCCAGCTGATCTTTGGAGCTAGAGGTCCGCTCAAACCGGTCTGAACTGACAGAATCCCACACCTGGTTGTTACCTTCTTGCTGCCAGAGGCAACCCATTCAGTAGCTTTCTTTACTTTAGAAAGAGCATACATGGTTAAAATGGTCTGCGTGTTGCATATCATGTGATTTAGAGTTATGGGGAAAACTCCTTTATCTTGTGGTGTAGAAAAGTCAACTGACCTAGCTTATTTATTTTATTTATTTATTTGATTTCTCAATCACTTACAAGATAATAGGTATAAGTATAAACATGAGTAAGAATACAGGAAGTAGGTAGGAATACATGAGGAAAATCAGACAGGGACGGGAGGCACAATTGTGCATTTATGCACGCCCTCTTAGGAATGGGGTGAGGTCAATAGTGGTTAGTTTGAGGTTAAAGGAGTGGGGGTTAAAGGATGTAAGAACAGAGTCAGGTAGTGCATTCCAGGCATTGACCACTCTGTTGCTGAAGTCGTACTTTCTGCAATCAACTTTGGAGCGGTTTACTTTGAGTTTGTATCTGTTGTGTGCTCTTGTATTGTTGCGGTTGAGGCTGAAGTAGTCATTGACTGATAGGACATTGTGGCAGATAATTTTGTGTACTATGCTTAGGTCCAACCGTAGGCAGTGTAGTTCAAATTTTATTCAAGCCCAAAATTTCAAGCCTGGTGATATAGGGTATTCTGTTGTGAGCAGAGGAGTGTAGTACTCTTCTCATGAAATACTTCTGGACTCGCTGTTGTATTCATGTCCGATATACAGTGTGGATTCCAGACTGATGAGCTGTATTTGAGTTGTGCGGTATCATGTGCACAATATTATATTATATTAGAGCTGTGCAGTACCACGTGAACACACCAGCTGTGGCTTGTTGAGCCAGCTTGGAGTTTATGTCCATGCAAATGTGTGATTCTTGAGAAGAGTGAACAATTGTCCTATTTTGACAACGTGTTTGCATTCGTAGAATGAGCAGAAGGGAGAAAAATGTTAAGATAACATCTGTTGTCCTCTTCCTGACCTCTGTATTCAAACTTTTGGTTTCCACTGGTTGGAAATCTTGAAGAGGGAAAAGGGTCTGGCGTGGAAGAAGATACAACAGGCACAAGGGGCAGAGAGGTGGCGATATACAGTACTATCAGTCTGCTACCAATGCGAATATTTAGAAAGATGGCAGGCAGCAAGGATAATTGCAAGGAATCTGCTTAGAGAAATGCCATCAGGCTGGGAAAAATAGTTTTGCAATTTGGAGCCTGGCCATGTTGTGTCCCACAGATTTGTGGATCAAGAGTCATTGTGAGGGGTCCTTGAGGCCTGCTGAGCTTGAGGCCCGGGATGACTGCAGAGATTTCATTACCCTAACTAGGCAACATCATTGGGGCCGTTATTTAGAAAGTCATTATTTAGAAAAGAGCCAGGAGGGTTGTACTCTGAGATATTCAAGACCCCATTGAGCAGAACGAGCAGAAGGGTACCCCAAACCAAACAGAACTGGCTTGTACCATTTTAAGCAAGTGATGCCATACCTACGCCTTTTAAAGAAAGACTTCCCCATGCAACCAGATAACGATAACAGATAATCAGAGTTGGAAGGGATCTTATAGGTCATCTAGTCCAACACCCCTCCCTCCTCTCTGTGGCAGCCCCTCAAATATTGGAAGACTGCTATCCTGTCTTCCCTGGTCCTTCTCTTCACAAGACTAGCCAAGCCCAGTTCCTGTAATCGTTCTTCATATGCCTTAGTCTCCAGTCCCCTAATCATCCTGGTTGCTCTTCTCTGCACTTTTTCTAGAGTCTCAACATCTTTTTTATAATGTGGTGACCAAAACTGGATGTAGGACTCTAGGTGTGGTCTTACTAATGGTTTATAGAGTGGTATTAGTACCTCACTTGATCTCGATTGTATCCCTCTGTTAATGCAATTTAGGATTGCATTGGCTTTTTTGGCTGCTGCTGCACACTGCTGGCTCCTATTCAGCTTTTTGTCCACTAAGACTCCAAGATCCCTCTCACAGTTACTGCTATTGAGCCTGGTTTCTTCCAGTGATAAGGAACCTCTCCTCTCTCTCTCTATTCTAAATTTTTCTTCCCTGCACTCAAAACATCTGATAGTAACCACAGACCGTGAGTGTCAGCCTCAAGATCTCTTCGGGTACCCCAACTATTATCCTTTATTTCTCCCTTAGTATCTCTACTACTAGGCTTACTTCTTTCGGCTGTCATTAGCAACGGGGGGGGAGGGGTAATTGTGGGGGGGAAGAGAGCTGGAGGTGTTTTGCGTTCTTTTACTGTGGGCAGAAGAAGGGGGGGATTTCTTCTTTCCAATTTTCCATTTCTTTCCTAGCCTCTATCCTTTTTGCGCAGCTGCGAGGTCTTATCAAAATATGTCAAGGTCAACGGACAGAGGCCTCATCACTACCTGAAGATGCTCACATGATCATATTCGGAACTTTTAATTGGCAGAGACTTCTGGACTTTGGGGGGTGGGAACAATTCCATTTCTTTGTATGTGTGATCTGCGCGCCAAATTCTCACTTTCGGAATTCCATTTGTAGCTTCCTTTTCATCTTCCAGTAAAAGAAGAACTTTGCTCTGAACCATGGAGTCTGAGTATTTCTTTCTTGGATTTTGAAAGGAGCACATACCGACAGTGAGGCAACTCACCTTAATTCATGGAATTCAATATCTAAATCAACTTTACACTTTACATAAAACTGAAGATGTTCGTCCATTGAGGACCTTGACATCTAGATGTATAAAACTACTAATTAAGGTGGGTACAATTCTCAATAGTGTTTTCTTCTTGTGAAATCGGTGCATCCCAGCTCACTTAATTGGAAAAATAGAAACACATTAATATCAGATTTTGAGCACGGGAACAACTATGAGCTGCAAAATTCAGAACCTGAGACATTTTTTTCGCCCTATCTGGATGAATTTGTGATCTTTATTGTACAACATGAAGGCTGTTTCATGTTGTCCAACAGCATGTGGCGTTCAGATTTTTTCCCCTCTTCCGTTTCATAATTTGGAACTCATTTCTTACTAGGTTACCAATGTGAGTACAAATGCATCCAGAAACCATGAAAAAATATCTATATAAATGTAACAAATTTATTTTGATATGAAAATGTACTTGTGCACACAGCCAGGAAACACTCCACAAATAGAGTCCATAAGCATTAAGCCATCAACAATGCATTTTATTGTTTTATCAGTACGCCTTGCTGTTATTTAAATTTTGTTGATTTTTTTCCATTTTTATTCACTTTTTTTTCTAACAAGCATGTTCTTACACAAAGCTCTCTTTCAACTTTCTGTTTGTTTCCTCTAATATGTAGTACATTTTAACAGCAATTCTTTGCTGGGATTGTTATATCAATTGTAATATATCATTATTATTATTGTTTTATATCAAGTTTTTTATTTTTTATATTTACAAACATATCAATGCGTGAACAGGGTGTCATACATTTTGATACAAATAAAATAGTATTAATCATATTTATTCCATTTAACAAGCTTATATACTAGTAATAATAATAATATTACTATTACTATTAAAATATGTGTATTATTACTAGTAATAATAGACATATTTTTGTTAAATTATAATCTTTCATTATTTAACTATTGTATTTCAATATGTCATTATGCCAGTCCCCCTATTCTAAGTATCACATCTTTTAATACAAATAAACTATTATTAATAATATTTATTACATTTAGCGCACTTATATAATTCTAATAATACTGTTCTTTATTTGATTATTCAATATTTCAGTATAGCAATAGCACTAGCACTTAGACTTATATATCGCTTTATAGTGCTTTACAGCCCTCTCTAAGCGGTTTACAGAGTCAGCCTATTGCCCCCAATAATTTGGGTCTTCATTTTGTCCACCTCGGAAGGATGGAAGGCTGAATCAACCTTGAGCCTGGTGGGGTTTGATCTGCCAAATTGTAGGCAGCTGGCTGCAGCAGAAGTAGCTTGCAATACTGTACTCTAACCACTGCGCCACAGAGGATCCTATATGTTATATAAACATATAAATATGTTATCCTTATGTCAATCACCATATTCTGCATGTCATAAATTTAATACAAATGAAGTATTTTTAATTATATTTGTTACATTTAGCAAATGTACACATATTCAAGTTACAAAATATCATTACTGTCCTTGGGTCTCTCACTGGTGGGCCTCTGATTAAGATATTTTAAAAACCTAAGCAGATCTCATAAATTTGAAGTCTTCCTTGCCTATGATATTTTGTGTTTTTATAGTAAAGACTTGTAAACCTCCCTGAGGCCATATTTGGTGAAAGACCAAAGCAGAGAGGGAGCAATGCATGAAGGAATGAAAAATAATGACAAACTCTAATGTAGATTCTTCGAACTACAGGAATTTTAATATCCAGAGTCCAGTCCAGAAAGAAGAGGAGGTAATTTAAAAGAAAGCCCAAGAAGAAATGTGGGTGAGAATTGTAGATTCCTACTAGACAACCTTTGAACTTTTTGGTTATTTCAAAGATATTTCCTTGTTTGGAGAAATAGAATGACCACAGGCAGGCAACTTCTTGCTGGCTTCCCCATTGACTTTCCATGTAAGGAAGATTGCGGGGACCAGTGGTGAGATTCAAAATTTTTTACTACCAGTTCTGTGGGCCTGGCTTGGTGGGCGTGGTGTGGTGTGGCTTAGTGGGCATGGCTTGGTGGGTGTGACAGGGGAAGAAAACTGTAAAATCTCCATTCCTTCCTCACTCCTGGGGGAAGGTTATTGCAAAATCCCATTCCCTCCCCACCCCGCTAACCTGCTTTTCAGCTCCGTTCTCCTGTGCAGGGCAACCAAAGAAGACCCAGCCGATCAGCTGGGACTCAATGGGAGGCAGAGAATAGATGGGGGAGGAGCCAGTCAGAGGTGGGATTTGCTGGTTCTCCAAACTACTCAAAATTTCCTCTACCAGTTCTCCAGAACTGGTCAGAACCGGCTGAATACTACCTCAGGCAGGGACCATTGTATATGATGATCAGTGAAGTGACCACAACTTTTGCCAAATTTCAATCCCACAAGGATCATGGGTCCTGGGTTTAGCATTCATTTAAAATTTAGCCCAATTTAAGGTACATTGATTCAGAAATTGTTGCCCTATTTGTGGACTTCAATTCCCAGCATTTCTCACCAGTAAGCTGGCTTCTTAAAGTTCAGCCAGGTTCAGAAACACAAATTTAAACAGGAAGTGTGAAGGAGATACCATCCTAGCGAGAATATTATTTATTTGCATCTCCAAGTAATAAATCATGGGAAAGAAACTCAGTATAATCACATGGTGTAGGAGAGATAAAAAAAACCCAGGAGCCTGAATGTAAACAGACAAATCACAGAGCATTCTTGCTTAGTTTTAACTTTCCATTCCAGCTTGTAAAGCTTCATGAGTACATGGCCCCTATTTTATAAAAGATTTTTGTCAGAAATCTTCTCTTTTAATCCGCCATCCTTCGTTTTCACCTGCTGCTCCAGAGACACTGATCAACTGTTCTAGAGATTCAGGTCAGCTGTAATGGATCAAGTGAGTGAATTTTCTTTTCCCTGGTTTTTTATTGGGATGTGGGTATTTTCCACTGTTACTCCAAGGAATTTTTATCTTCTTAACAGCAAAAATGAGAGAGCTACTCTTAAGCTTAATGGCAGAATAAGCATTTCAACCTGCTTCTCCCAGTCGGAGGCACTTGAATCATTTCTTATGTTCATATTATGTTCATAGTCTCTTTGTGTTGGGACAGACAGATATAGAGGGACAGACATAATATCCATCTTCCTAAGTGTTTGCTTGTTGTCTTTCTGTTAGGTGAGGACATTTTAACTTGTGTCATTGTGTGAAAAGTTTAACCCTCCCCTCTTCCTATAATCCATGGCTGTCAAACTCGGTCACCTAACTTATAGTGACGTATCGCAACATTTTTTTGCCTTTGCGGAGTCAGAGTGGGTGTGGCCTTCATGTGATCCATTCGGCCTGCAGGCCGCCATTTTGACAGCTCTGCATTCTCTATCATGAGTGACTCACTACGTTTCACATACATTCCTCAATATATTCTTGCTTCTATTGAAGCAAGTACATTAACCCCAAGAGACATACAAGATATGTAAATGCTTAAAGTATCTTTCCATTTCGGTATATGGCCAATGGTGGATCTCCATGTAGCTTAAAAACTGTACTCCTGCGATAAAAAACCTGTGATAAATCTACCAGCCTTTCACATCAGGATATAATAGCAATAGCACATAGACTAATATACCTCTTTATACTGCTTTACAGCCCTCTCTAAGTGGTTTACAGAGTCACCATGTTGTCCCCAACAATCTGGGTCCTCATTTTACCCACCTCGGGAGGATGGAAGGCTGAATCAACCTTGAGCCTGCTGAGATTCAAGCTGCCAAATTTCAGGCAGCCAGCAGTCAGCAGAAGTAACCTGCAGTACTGCATTCTTATCACTGCACCACCATGGCTCATATAACCTATTCCTCTGACCATAAAGTACTTCAAGCTTCCTATTCGAATTCTTTAAAAAGAGCACCAAATTAATAGCCGATAGATCCTTCCTTCCTTCATCAGCTGAATTTCTCTCTCTCTCTCTCTCTTCCACCTCTCCCTCCCTCCCTCCCTCCCTTCCTCTCTCTCTCTCAGGAGAATTCATCATCTTTCTATACTGCCAGCAAGGGAGATGATTGTCAGTCTAGGCGGGACACATGCCCAAAGACAGTCTCAAGCAAAGCAAGGTTTCTCATTTTCTTTAGAACTAGGAATACTAATCGAAGCTGTCTTGCATATTCTTATAAGGCTACCTCCCCAAAAAATGGTCGATGGCAAAGAATCTGCCATTGCTACTAATCTGAATAACAAAAAGGGGAGTAAATTACAGATGGCTGATGCCAGAAGGCCTCTTGTTCACCTGGCAGGAACAAAGATACAGAATTGACACAGTTGAAAAAGCTGAGCTATTCTACTTAGAATATTTCAGAGGAAAGGAGGAAGAAGCTAGAAAGGAAGAGTCACTAATTGAATTCCAAGAGGAGTGTATAGCAGTAATTGAAAAAGAGAAAGAAGAAGGTACAGTAGGTGGTGTACCCAGAAGAGCAGCGAGAATTAAGACTTACTAGAGCAATAAAAACCCCTCACAAAGCTTAACATGGATGAAAGAAAATTGATTACGAATTAACATAAATGGATTTAATTTGGCTACTAAAAGAAGGAAAGTATTTCATAAACTAGATAAATTAAAATTTGATATAATTTGCTTACAAGAAGTACATATTAAAAAAACAACATGAAACAAAAAAAATAGGGAAATTATTTGCATCACTGGCACAATCTTAAAAAAGAGGTGTGTTTTTATATATTAAAGACACAATTTTGGCAGAATTAATTTACACAGATGACGATGGAAGGATTTTGATGGTGGAAATAATGGACAATAATGTTAAAACACTTTTAATTGCAATTTGTGCTCCGAATGATAACCAAGAAGAACTTTTCAGGAAATTACATATGAAAATAATTGAACTGGACTGTGCTAATATTTGTATGATGGGAGATCTTAATGGAATAGTTAATGATTTGTTGGACTACAAAATGCAGAAATCAACAAAGAAAGCTAGAAAGATATTACCAAAATCTTTATTTCGAATAACAGAAGAATTCAATTTAAAAGATGCATGGAGAGAGAGAAATGTGGAGCGTAAGCAATAACTAATTGATTCTAACTGTCTTCCTCCTTGTGCTCCTTTTCCTCAAACATTATCAAAAACAACAAAATGTGTCATGCAATGATCAGGCAAACTATACACATTCTGCTCCAAATAAGACAGTACCTCTCTTTTCTTTCTTTCTTTTTTCATGCCTTCCTTTCTCAAAAGGAAAAAAATCCAGGGCAAGGACTTCCACTGGGAAGTGGGAAACTTACTATACTATATCCAAGAGAATGTTTTTGTCCTATTTTAGGAGTTGGTTGAAGGAACTCTTTGCAGAAAACTTCGGCGTTGGACCCACTGGATTAATTATATGGTTTGCTATCTTTATTTGTGAGAAAGGCACATACTACCAAATTAAATAGAATGACACAAAGATATAGGCCAGCTGTTTCTTAAACAGGGTGGTGGACTAAGAGATCAAGAAGTGGACAATTGTCTTGTGATTGTCACTTTAAAAATGTAAAGATGCAATCGTAGGAACTACATTGATTGTTTTAATAAAATCCAATTGAATTTATCATTGTGCAAGCCTTATCACTTCTTTCTCCTCTTATCTTTGTATGGTATCCTTAACACACCACACAGGACATCTTGTGGCCCTTGGCCTGAAAAAACATTCATAACTAGGATCAAATGTGTGATATTATGTTGGGAAAATACACTCAAAAGTGTATTTCAACTAGAAGTTTTCAACCACATGAAATAAAACCTTAGTTTTCTGCTAAGAATGTCAACACTCTTGCAAAGAACTATTATTTTAATCTGAAAATGGAAGTTCTTTTGTGAGAGGCAGCAATGGTGTTAGAAGGGGTGACCACCAATCCTGTCTGGGTCTGGAACGGTGGTGGCATTTTAAAAAATTTACTACTGGTTCAATGGACGTGGCTTGGTGGGCATGGCAGGGGAAGGTTACTGCAAAATCCCATTCCCTCCCCACCCCACTAGCCTGCTTTCCAGTTCCATTCTCCTGTGCAGGGCAACAAAAAAAGACCGAGCCGATCAGCTGGGACTTGGGAGGCAGAGCATAGATGGGGGTGAGGCCAGTCAGAGGCGGTATTTGCCGGTTCTCCAAACTACTTAAAATTTCTGCTACTGGTTCTCCAAAACCTGCTGAATACCACCTCTGGTCTGGAAGCTAATTGAGGATGGATTTAATGAGCATTTGGGTGGAGACCACAAGAGAATCCCAGAATCCCAGACTAAATTGCAAAGTTAGAAAGGCAACCTAGAAGAAAACAGTAGCATATATCTTCCATCTTCCAAGTAAATAGAATAGATAGTTTCTTAAGCATCAAGAATAAAATTTACTGGCATTCTTACCTTTCAGCTGGAACCCTAACAACAAGGTCTCCATCCTCAAATATGTACTGTTTTCCTTCTCTTTCCAATTTTTCATGTGTTGCTATTGGTTATCAACTCACACGTTTGCCAGAGCAGCAAGTATCCATCCATTGTTCTGAGAGACGCTCTCCATTCCGTCTTTGAAATATGTCCTTAAGCCTTTCCCTCCAATACAACACTGCAGATCTTTTTCTCATCTTTTCATCAACCATCAGGCAGGACAAATCAGCAGTGTGTGCTTTATTGAATGCAATTATTTATAAGTGGAAGGTTTTTGATTTGATGTTCAGCGGGGACATTATCTCAATTGTACTTGTAATATTGCTTTGAGCCCTGGGAAATTCAGCTAACACTGTAGAGGAGAAATAAAAAAAAATCCAAGGAGTTAATAAGTTTGGAAACTGGTTGCATTTGGTTGCATTCAGACTTTGGAAGATTCTATATTTTCTATTGTTATGAAACACCACATAATCAATACATTTCAGGGAGTGGTAATGGCTTCGCCCTCTTTGTTCCCCTCCTGCATTTAATAAGAGTACATGCTGTGCTCACCTTGTATCTTCATATCGAATAGGGAATTCAGTACTCACACTGGAGAGAAACAGTCTCCACAAACAGTTCCACACTGAGCAATTTGCTAGCTATCTCATACAATGACTTGAGTGGTTTACAACAATCCATAAATGATTAAAAACTAAGGTATGCTTCTCTTGAGGAGCCAGATCAAACATCCTCACAGCTGGACCACATCCCAACCTAGGTCAATGCTTGGATGAAGAGCCAGGCCTTCACAGCTCTCTGGAAGGCTAAAACGATAGGTCTCTCTCTGATCTAATATGGGAGGCTGTTCTAAAGGGTTGGGGTAGACAAGAAGATAACAGATAATCAGAGTTGGAAGGGATCTTATAGGACATCTAGTCCAACCCGCCGCCCAAGCGGGAGATGCTACACCATTTCTGACAGATGGCAGTCCAATCTCTTCTGGAAAGTCTCAAGTGATGAAGCTCCCACAGCTTCCGAGGGCAACTTCTGTTCCATGGGTTGATTGTTCTCACTGTCAGAAAGTTTCTCCTTATTTCCAGGTTAAATCTCTCCTTGTTCAGTTTCCATCCATTATTCCTTGTCTGGCCTACAGGCACTTTGTACCTGCAAGGTCTCATCAGATGGCAATATGCATATCGAATCACCCCATCTTAGAAACGGTGGTGGCACATGCCATATGTGGTGGACCTGCCCCAAGGCAAAAAAAAAAAAAATGAATGAAAATACATACAGGGTTAGAGAAAATGATAAAGCAGCATATAGATTTAAAATGCCAGAAATATTTTTGTTAGGTATTTTGCCAGAAAAAAAATATAATAAAGGGAATGTATATTTAATACTGCATGTTTTGACGGCAGCAAGAATGGTATTTGCACAACACTGGAAAAATGAGGAAACTCCTTCAGATGTAAATATAAGAATAATTAAAAAAAAGATTAGAGTGTACGGAAATTGATAGGTTAAGATATATATATATATATATAAAGATAAAGGATAAAGAAGAAACAGAATATTTTTAACTTGGGATTTATTTTAACAATGGTTAGATTACAAAAGTAGAAATTGGAAATTGGAAGAATACTATTATATACAAATAAAGAATATTATTATTACTATTATTATGTATATGTAAAACTAGCTTGATACCTGTCCTTCACTACAATACTATGTGGTTGGGCTTAGTTTTTGGGGAGGAAAATAAGGAAAAAGAAATTCTGCCTCTGCCTACCAGCATCCATCAGTATTCATCTGGCTAGCGTCCTGTCAGTGTGTGAGAGAGTTGAGAGCTATTTGGAAATGGAAACAATATTTGCTGTGTGAGCAAGAAGGAGACAGCAAGGAGCCTGGGTGTGGCTTAGCTCAACTGATCTGTACTAAAGCTGCTTACTGCTATGAAACTAAAACCGAAACTCTTCTCCTCTGCTTGTGTTTTGCATTTGGAAGAATTTCTTTTCAGGTGGGGAGGGGGAGTAGAACTCCTTAGCATCAGAGCATATACAAAATACTAATGCTCTGATGGTCAATTCCAAAAATCCTTTCTTTAGTGACTTAGAAGCCAAGAGCCAGAAGACATATGTGTCAAATTTCAAGTTAGTAGGCTTTACAGTTCTGGAGATTTCACGATGATGCTTCAGTGGTATTTTACTTTTATGTATATAGATGACTCAGACAATACATTGTCTGTTAAATACTTATATATGTTAAAGAAAAATGTATGAATATTTATACATTCTTAAGACTCTTCTTAAGCTGAAATTCAGCTCTTACCCAAGGTCAAAACGTTCACCCTTCTCTGGGGGTTGTGGAGTTTCAAATGGTTTTTCTTAGTTTATCAAAGGCTGCAAAGCAATTGGATGAAACAGACTGGTGGCTTTTGAACTCTACATTTTGGTAACAGATAAGCAGCATGTGGAAATGTTGAGTGGTTCTCTGAAACAAAGTGACCTGAAAACTCATTGTATCCTGAATCTTCTTCCCGCTTCCTGGTATTTATTTATTTTTTATAAACCATTTAGGCCACTGCATTTAATCCCAGGTTCGATGGGATTTGATTTAATTTAAGCATCCTAGACGGATGGCTGCCTACTCCGTATCTTGATGCAATCTAATGAAAAGATGCTCAGCACACTTCTGGATAATCAGTTTCACCATCTGTCGATTCTTAGAAGCGTTTTCCAATGTTCAGTTGGCAGACTGCCTTCTGGTGACTTTAATAATCCACTATTCTGTGATATGAAATTGGTTTGAATACACGTTATCTCATTTTTTAATTTTATTTATTTATTTTTGTCAATTGCTTATAAGATAAAACAACCACCACCCCCATAATTTTTTGTAGAGTGTGACTAGCAGCAAAGTAGACCGCATAGGAGCAGCTACATAAGGCCCCTGTTTGCAGAAAGTCAAGAGATATCTGTGGCTTTGTACACCAGATTCTTTTTTCAGATTATTTGTTCAGTTTAAACCATCAGATGTAGATTACACACAGATCTACAGGCCCTAGTAGCTTACAAAAGTTGTTATGTCTGAGTCATTTCTGTGTTGACAGTAACACAGTTCACTGATTTAACTTAGGATTAATTACTAAATGCATCGTTTTTTAGCCTTTTAGCCCTTTCAGTGGGTGGTCATGATTTCCTCTTTGCTTCTTGGAAAAGGATTAAAACAGTTTAGAAACTGCAGCAACTTCTCATTTTACTTGAAAACTCAGAAAAAGTGATTCACCCTAACCTGCCTGTGTTGTACATTCTTCTATGCATTTCTGATTTAGACTACATGAAGCAACCTGCTTGCTTAATACTGACATTCTACCAGCTTCACATCTTTCATTCTGAAATATCGTACGCTTCAATACTCAAGCCAATATCAAATTGTCTGCAAGGAAATAGCTCCCCTTTGGGTTAACGAAGGGATGGAAGCAACAAAACATACATTGTGACATCTATTATACAGTAGGTGTGTTTTAAAGTTCTTGTTCTAATTCACCTTATATATAAATATCAAATTACCTTCTTTCAAAGGAAAAACAAGAGGGGAGAATCTGAAATGAGAAGAAGAGTTTTTAAAAATCTGCCCTGTGTGTTTGAGCCCAATAGCAGGTTTTGTTGTGTTTCGTACTACAAAAGAGGATGATGACATTATCCGTTCAATCATGTCCAATTCTCAGTGATTTTATGAGCCGGTTTTCTCCACATTTTTTGATGTATTTTTGTGGCCTCATTTCTTTTTTTGTCACTGACTATTCTGAGGATAACTGCAAAAGTCATCATTTAAAATATATGTCCTTTTAATCACAACTATATGGTCATTCTTTAAGTGACTCTGCCTTTCCATTCTACAGTAATTTTATGCTCTTGTTTCAGATCATCTCTTCATTTCCCTCTTCTGTTGTCTTCCATCCATCATCAACTGTGTCCAAAACTCTTCATACATCAAAATCTCTGTGATAATAAAATTAGTAAGTTTTTAATACGTAACAAGACTGTGGGTTATTTTTCTTTGCAAAAGACCCTGTTTCCCTGAAAATAAGTCAGGTCTTATTTTTATTTGGGCCCCAAAATATGCAGTGGGGCTCGTTTTGGGGGGGCTGTCTTACTTTTTTCCCCTATATTTGGGAGGCCCATTGCCTCTGCTTGCTCACAGTGGGGCAGAAGTCTATGCAGCACCTTAGTGCCTCCACTGTGAGGCGGGGTATGTGTGTGTGGAGATGCTTAATGTGCCCTGCTCTGGCTTACCTCAGGGCCCCCACAGCCAGGCCATCCACACCCCAGCACCTGTGTTGGCCATGGGACCAACACGCTGCTCAGCTTCCTGTTCCATTGCAGCCGTGAGCAAGCAGAATAAGTGGGCTGGTAACCACGTTGGCTCCTGATGCACATGGCTACTGGTGCTGCCACCGCAAGGCAAGGCAGGTGTTGGGGCATAGATGGCCTGGCTGTGGGGGCCCTGAGTTAAGCTGGTGTGGGGATACAGGAGACAACTCCACCCCCTGCCTCTCGTTCTAGCTGCAGCACCGCAAGTAACCAGACGGAATGGGTGGATGGCCAGCTGCACAGGCTCTCAAGTAGGGCTTATTTGTGGGGTAGGGCTTATATCAAGTGCACACATTAAAAACTATGCTAGGGCTTATTTTCAGGATAGGTCTTGGCTTTGGGGAAAACAGGATTAACAAGGATATCACTTCAAAAGCTACTTACCAACTTACATCTAATACATCACAACCTGGAACCTTGGATATGAATAGATTAGGAAAAATATCTATGCTTATCTAGTTTTATTAGGAACAGTATAGAAGTGTTTTGTTATGGCTCACTTCTGGATGCTTTTTAAAGTTCTCATTCTAGTCCAGAGCCCTTGGATCTTCCATCCTAAAAAAAGTCTGATCCTGATTAACTTTTCTGAGATCAACCAAGGTGAATGAGGTTCTGCCATATGCAAATATTGTTGCTATGTTTGCATCACAAGCTATGTCTCAAGAAATAATCCATCTTGTAGGTTAAGAGAACAGACAGTTTCCCACAGTATACTAACACAATGATTAAGTTCCCAGGGCATGTCTACTATGAATTCCCCAATCCTAAAATAGCTTAATCTAGCATTGTGCAAACCTATCTGCCATTCTATGGAATTGATGTTGTGCTGGGGCCATAGAATAACTTGAAGCCTTGGAAAATTCCTGTTGATATCTTTTTCATCCCACTTTTCTCCTCTCTTATGACATTATGTCATCATTCCAACTAACGAACTCCAAACCACCAACAACAAAAAATAGGAGGGTTTTCAATAAACGACAGTATCCCACATCTTGAATTTTTTAAACAACTTGTGTGGACACACCCCTCCCAATTGTAGGTCAACCTGAGAACGCTTTTATTCTCACCAAAGTTGGGGTGATTTGCACCCCCAGCTAAATAAAGAATAAATAAAGGGCTGTAAATTGTGCAATTGAGGAGTTTTGCGGCATCATTTAAAACTTCCTCCAGATATTTCAAATTATTCTTGTTCTACTGGTAAAAAGTTCCTTTTTTTCTACTGATGACCACAGTTTCTGCAAATATAGCTTCATTTCTCTGTTGTCACTGACAGATGCTTTCATTTTCTAATGTAGGCATCGATATCCTTCAACTGGATCAGTAGAAGTTTGTAATCTCATTTCACTAGTATACAGGTAAGATTTTAAATAAAAATGTGGTGGGAATTAAACATTGTAATATTAAGCAAGTGTATGGATAAAAAGAGATATAGTCAAAGAAAACTTGGCACTGAAATTACTAAAAACTGATAGGAAGCATTTGGGATTATAAGAATGTGTGAAAAAGGCAAGAATAAATATTTGTACACAACATACTAATAAGATTCTCCTCTTTTCTTTGCAGTGGTATCAAAAAGTCTTCCTTTTGAATAATGCAATAGGATGTTAGGGACTCAAATTTTACCCTGAAGAGTTTAGAACTCAAAGCCAAAAATTGAAGAATAAAGGCTTTTTTACTCTAATGGATCATTTGAAATTCAGTAGGAGGAATTCTCTGAAATGAAAGATTGATTGTTACTCATAACATGAACAACGTTGATACCAAACAGAGATACCAACCAGGGGTTTTTGCTATGGTACAACTAATCTTGATTTGGTGATATATTATTTGCATTTAAATTTCAGTCGCAATAGTTCAGGTTAATAGGGGACAAACCCCCAAAATATACAAATCAGAAGTATTTAATACTAGACCATTAGCTCTGTATGAATTCCCCAGGCAACGACAACATTTCAAGTTGTTTAGAGAATGTCTCATTGTCATCTGACAATAGGTCCTGAAGATTGAACAATATTTAGAATGAGGACAGAGATTGCACTGGTATTCTCTTAAATTACTAAAGACATAACTTAGATGTGGCTGGTATATTCCTCCTGATTTTTCAGGGGCTCATAGTACCATTGTCCATAGTTCACTTGGGGTTGGGGATTAGAGGTACTTTTTAAAAAAAAAAGATTTTATTGATTTTCTGTTGTTTACATTTTGTTAGTGCTTAATAAACATTGTGTTATATGTGTTATTTAATTGTTTTAAGAATACAGATTACATTCTTAATCTCCACCTCTTTTTTCCAATCACTGATAAAATAAATTCCATGTTTGATAATATTCTGTGCCGTCTTTCTGTTTAATCTGCAGCGTAAGTCTGTCCATTTCTGCACAGTCTAGTTTCTTCCTAATTATTTCTTCGTCTTGCGGTGTTTCTTCATTTTTCCAATATTGTGCAAATATAATCCTCGTTGCTCTTAAGACATGCACTATTAAATATATACTTGGCTTATCAAGTTTTTCCGATGTTATGCCTAATGAAAACAGTTCAAGTTTAAGATCTAAATGTTTTCCTATCATATTTTCTAATCACTTTTTGCCCATTGTTATTATTATTATTGCTTTATAGCACAAGTCCACCACATATGATAATATGTGCCTGTTGGGATTAGAGGTACTTTTTATCTATTCCTTCTTTAGTAGGTGATTTCAGTCCTTGGTAGTGGGTCATTTTGGCAGTCTACATATTGTGGAGGCTGTAGTCATGGCTTTTTCACCCTGCTCTTTGAAATCTATATGAAATCATAAACCCAGGAATTTGGTATGTCTGGTCCAGGGGTATCAAACTTGCAGCAAACACCTTGGCCAATAAGGGGCATGTTGTCAGCATACTTACCTCATGCATGAGGTTGTGAAAGTTTGCATGGAACCAAATAGATGGAAGCTAAACCTGTTTACATGAAATGGCCTGTACAGTACATGTCCAAATAGAACAGGTTTGCAATTTGAAAGTCCTTCTGGACTGCTCCTCCATAAACAACATGTCAAGGTTATAACCAGAGGATTCTTTACCTACCTTTTGCTAGGTATCAGTTTTGATCATGTCAGATAAGGAGAGCTTAGCTACAGTAACTCACATTCTTCATTGCCATGCACTTGAGTTACTGCAAATAGACTTAACATGGGACTACCCTTGAAAACTACTTGGAAACTGCAATTGGTCCAGAATGCAGCAGACCTTGTATTAATTGGTTCTCAGTGTTGGGAACTTATAATACTAATTATGCAAGCCCTGTATTCATTAATGATTGACTTCCAGGTATAATTTAAGGCTTTGCTGGCTGAGGGATTCTGGGAGTTGAAGTCCACAAGTCTTAAAGTTGCCAAGGTTGGAGAGCCCTGATTTAAGGTACTGGTATTGATCTATAAAGTCCTTGATGGCTTGGTGCCAAATATTTCCAGAACCATCTGCCCCAACCAGAATTGACCCAACTGTCTAATAGATCATTCCAAGATACTAGTCTTCCATGAAGTATATAGACAATGTAGATTTTGAGTATTTTGCAAAACATACATTAGATGTGTTCTTGGCATGTAATACGACATCATTTTAGTCACACTCTAAAATCATAGGAATACAAGTTCTCTAATTAAATCTTTTCTTTTAGAAGACACCTTAATAAATATATTAAATAATAATATTTGGATGTTTTACTCTATATTTTACTAATTGTCAATATCCAGTCTGATCCTGCTCTCCATCTATCTGTGTGAATACACCATAAGCTTAGAAGTATTCCAAACACCTTCCAAAAATACAAGAATTTGGAACTGTTCAGTATACAAGAATACTGTATACAAGTATGAGAAGCTGTGAGCTGGCTTCAGATTAGAGAATCAGGGAAAACAAGAGATGAACTAAACTTGATTCTCTGTAGTCAGATGAGCAGAAGAGGGAAGATGATCTATCCATGGATAAGATCTGAGCACCTCTAGAGCATTGGAAAATCTGTTTTAGCACCATTAAGGAAACGGATTCACCCTTCCCCAAAAGGCCAATTGAAACTATCCCAGAGACAGAAAAATATTCTTCAGCCTTGAGGAATAAGAAACACTCCTGCATACAAAGAAAATCTCTATAAAATGTTTTATAGGTGACATTTGCCCCCAGCAAGGTTAGCAATATGTCCGCTAAGTGTTGGAAGTATAATCAGTATAATCAGACCCTAGGTACTTAGTATTACATGTGGTGGATTTGTATGAAAGCAAGAAATATTGGACAAAAATATATACCTGATTGGAAAAGATGACCAAGCAACATACAGATCTGAAACCAGAAATATCCTTGTTGGGTATAAGGCTGGACTATATATCTAGTTTTGCATGTGTTGACAACAGCAAGGATTGTATTTGCACAATACTGCAAAAATAAGAACACCCCATCAGATGATGATATGATTCGGAAAATATGAGACTGTGCATTGATGGATAGATAGACATTAAAAATAAAGAACAAAGAAGACACAGAATACTACAACATGGAATAGATTTTACAAGTGGTTAGAGATAAGAGATAGAAATTAGATGAAGAAAGATTATTGCTGTGTATGAACTAAATATAAAGATGGTTTAGAATGATAAATATGCCAATATATATAACCAACAAAACTACAAATAAGCTAAAGAGAAATCTATTTAAAACTATTCTTACACTATTATTATTGTTATTAGTATATATGTTAATATTCCTTTTGGTTCTTTCTTTGCTTTTCTGTAAATGATATGCCCTGACAATACACTGTATTCAAAATGTTTATGAATATAGATAAATGATAGATAGATAGATAGATAGATAGATAGATAGATAGATAGATAGATAGATTGATTGATTTAGAGCGATAGATAGATAGATAGATAGATAGATAGATAGATAGACAGACAGGAATAAGAAACACTTGTGTTGGTTTTTTGAAACATCTGATTATGTCTAATTCCTTTACAGAATCTGAGAACATGGAAAAAAACCCCATGGTGCTTATTATCTATATCATTGCCTTCATCGTTGGTCTGCCTTGCAACCTTCTGGCCTGCTACTCCTTCCTGAGCAAAGTGCGTCGCAAACCGGTCCCCATAGATATCCTGTTGCTCAATTTGACCATTTCTGACCTTTTCCTTCTGATCTTTCTGCCTTTCAAGATGGCAGAAGTTGCTCTGGCTTTCACATGGCCCCTTCCTTCCCTTCTTTGCCCATTGGCAAACTTCTTCTTCTACAGCAGCATTTATATCAGCACCCTGTTCCTCATGGGAGTCAGCATAGAGCGCTATCTGTGTATCGCCTACCCTGTTAAACACAAGCTCAACCGCAGACCAACCTATGCAAAAATTGCCAGCCTTTTCTTCTGGTTTTTGGCTTGTTCCCATTGTGGTTGTATCGTCTTCATTGTTCACTACCTCCCTGGAAGTTCATGGAGTCATACAGATAATGTCACTTGCTACCATCACTTCTCCCCCGAGCAGCTTGTCATTGTCCTCCCTTTCCGCCTGGAGCTCTTCTTTGTCCTCTTCTTACTTCCATTCCTTATCACTGTTACCTGCTATGTCAACGTGATCCGCATCTTGAACAGCATGCCAAACATTAAGCCCCAGAAGAGGCAAAGGGCCATGGGCTTAGCTGTGGCTACCGTGCTCAACTTCACTCTGGCCTTTGCTCCTTACAATATCTCCCACGTTGTGGGCTTTGTGTTGAAAAAAAGCCCTTCCTGGAGAACAGAGACATTCTGCCTGACTTCTCTCAACACGGTGTTGGATCCTATTATTTTCTTCTTCTCTTCCTCCACCATCCGGAGGACGTTTACAGAATGTTGGATTGGCATCTGCAGGAAATTCCGGAATCATACATCACTCTGCTGTCCATGTTGCTGTAAGTCTTGTAGGGACAATGACAAAAAAGGACAAACTGGTGAATTATCTCTTGGAAACATCCCCAGTATACTGGCAGGATCTAGTACACCCACACCTTTTGCAACCCTTGAACCATCTATGACATTAGACGAATGATCACTCAGAAAAGTCTTACTAGACAGAGCAGTAACTCCCAGGAACAGCTAAGCTAAAAATGATCACACAACACCAAATATATCCAAGCAAGTGTGAAATTTGAAACAATGCCTACAGAAATGTCATTTTAAGTGACAACAACCAATGTTCAAACTAACGTTTGGGAAGCTTGTCTGCTGCTCCCAATTTGCTCGTAGCAACTTTCAGTTTGACTACCTTCAAAGATAAGATGGCATCTGCTTATAGTTCTCAGACTTTCAAGACTTTCAGAGAATTCCATGTTTGCTGCTTCTTCTTTTTTTTTGCCAAAGACTCCAGACTTCACAAAGAATATTTGAGACTTTGTCACAGGTAAATAATAATACCAATGGATAACCAGCTTGGGTCACCATGACAGATCTTTGCCTCCATCAGCTGAATGGATAGAAGGGCACACATTGATAACACAATAATTGTTTTCTCATAGCAGCTTTTATGATGCCCATCTCCTTAAAAAAAATTCACTAGCTGCTTTTTTGTCATAATGAGCTGGTATTGTTCATAGCCCAAGACCAGTTAGATCATCCTTTTCTTTTAGCACTTGATTGCTGCAGCTCCACTCTTCTGACAGTATATTGTGATGGACTACTATCTCTTAAAATATTTGTCCAATATGATGTCTTTGTTGGAAGGAATTGTTTGGATAAGCTCCTCTGAAACTCAAGGCTTATTATATTTCTGTTCAGCTGTTTAGTTCTTTGGCCTTAAAGGCAGCTATCCCAACTTTTAAATCTCAGAGTATCATAGGGAGGAAATGAAATAGTGGCAACATTCTACCAGCAGAAAACAGCATCTCCAAAAGATCAAATCTACCTAGAAGATTCACTAAACTAGATCTACTTTTGGTAGGGCTTTTTTTTAAAGCAGGGCCTTAAATGAACACTGATGTGAGATTACTTTGAATCTCCTGAATCCAATTTTCAGTTTTGTGAGAAAGCCTCAGTTGCAACATTCACATATATAATTCTGGAACCAACATATCGTATTTCACCTTGTTGGTTTTGTGTGTAAACTAGATTGTGGTAGATAAAACCTACAGAGATTCAGAAGAAGCCATCTACCTGACACCAGAGGGAAAGAAATATCTTTGTGCCTTTTTTTTTTTTTTTGAATGATTACTGTTGAAGTAGTCACTTGTATATAAAAGCTCTAGGCCTCGTTTATGTATTTTTCTAGGCTGAAATAAATGGTCTGTTTATTTTTCTTAGAGGCTGTGTTCCTTCCTATCGAAGCACCCATGTTTTGACGCTGAGATTACTTTCAGGGATGGGTTTTGGCAAACACAATTGTTCCCATTTGAGTGTCTAATTTATCATGGGTTGAAGCAGTTTCCCATTCCACTCCCATAGTCCAGTGGTGGGATTCAAAAAAATTGACTACCGGTTCTGTAGGTGTGGCTTGCTGGCATAGCTTGCTGGGCATGGCAGGAGAAGGTTACTGCAAAATCTCCATTCTCACCCCACCAGAGGTGGTATTCAGCAGGTTCTGACCAGTTCTGGAGAACTGGTAGTGGAAATTTTGAGTAGTTCGGGGAAACAGTAAATACCACTTCTGGTTGGCCCCACCCCATCTATTCGCTGCCTCCCAACTCCCAGCCGATTGGCTGGCTCTTCTTTTGTTGCTCTGCACAGGAGAACAGAGCTGGAAAGTAGGTTAGTGGGGAGGGAATGGGGATTTTTCAGTAACCGTCCCCTGCCATGCCCACCAAGCCATGCCCACCAAGCCATGCCCACCAAGTCATGCCCACAGAACCGGTAGTAAAAAGAAATTGAATACCACCACTGCTCCCCACCCCACTAACCTGCTTTCCAGCTCCCTTCTCCTGTGCAGGGCAACCAAAGAAGACCCAACCGATCATCTGGGACTCGAGAGGCAGAGAATAGATGGGGGCAGGGGCAGTCAGAGGTGGTATTTGCCGGTTCTCCAAACTACTCAAAATTTCTGCTACGGATTCTCCAGAACCGGTCAGAACCTGTTGAATGCCATCTCTGTCCCATACACAGAGGCCTTCTGAAAAATATCTGAAAGTGACTCCTTGATCTAGGCTGATGACTATGGACATTGTGGTGGCAGCAGGAAAAACAAGTCAGTGCCTCTGTCTTGTGATTGGTGGATCCTTAAAGAAATTCACAGTCGGGTATCCCCCATCCTTATTTGGTGATGATGCCAATTTGTGCAGTGCTGGTGATGGATCATAGAAACCAAACCTAGAGAGAAGGGGTGATTTTTGGTTTGGGGCAGCATCTTAAATTTTAAAAAAATTCTTCCAAGCATGGTTTTTATAGAGTTCTCTGTAGCAATTGAAGTGCTTTTGGTTTCAAACCAATTTGTCCTTGGAGACTTTCTTAATTTCTTTCTAAGTCTTCTCCACTCACAATGGGGAAGTTTAGAGCTGGTTGTTTGCATAACAATATCCTCTTTCTCAATTGGTAAACCACGCTTTCAGCAATGTAAGGAACGGCCACGATGACCCAACATAGAGATACTGACCATGAGAGTTTGGGTAATGATAGATAGCATAGACATGTATTCAAAGGTCTTCTTGTCAAGTCCTGTTTGATGCTCCAGATCAGGAATTTTCTGAAATAGGCCAGATTTTTTTTCAATATCTATCCAAAACTTGCCCCCACACTCTCATTAGGATTGCTCAGAAACCCACGTAAAATGTTGTGAAACGGCATCTAGTGGCTCATATCCTACAGAAAACAGGGGAAGAAGGAAACATGTGGTTTTTCTGAAAACTGTTCCTGTAATTTCTCAATCTATCATAGTGGGGTTCCTAATGTAAAGGAGCAATGTTTAAAGTAAGGCAAATATAGAATGCCAAAAATTTAGAACTCTCTTGAGAACTGATGTGGTATTAGCTCAACCTACATAAAAGATTTTTGTTTGGCCTTTTTAATACTATCTGACTTGCCATATAGATTACTATTCCACTCAGCCTGATATCACTGACCCTATATTCATATATTCATATACTCAGGGAGGTAACTTCCTGAGAATTTGAGGAGCCTGTTAAACCCAGGATAATGAACAGATTACCAGTATACCTAATAGCTTTTCAACAAGCTATGTTCCCAAAACAACCGAGGGAACAAGAAAGAAATATGGTATGTAACAGACTTTCCAATCTCACGGGCCAAAACCCCCAGCTTCCTTTAGCTAATCTCTTCTTGAAATGAACAGAAAATATTATGGTATGTGGTTCATTGTGGGCTATAAGAGATAGCATGGAATTTGATGACAGAAAAGGAAAGAAAGAGAGACAGAGGGAGGAAGGAAGGGGAAGGAAAGAAGGAAGGAAGGAATTTCATATGGTAAATTTAATTTTTTTTAAAACTCAATCCAATGCTTCTTCCACCCAACCAACCCCAAATGCATATGTGCATAAGTTTGAGTTACTATCAGACATAGTTGAGAAATAGGACTGGCCAAAAAAGGAATCTCTTCCCACAACTTAAGTTTGTGACCAGATGAGAAAGCAGTTGAAACCAAGAAAAGTAATTTAAATTTCTTAGGAAAATCACTAGAACGAGTTTGGAGGATTGCATTTGTTGGAAGTTGATATTGCTCCAATGATATGATCAGGGTAGTCCAAGAAATGCAGTACTCCAAACACTATTGGACTCCACTTCAACCCCAGACAATATGTTTAGTGGTCATGATGGATGTTCCTTGTTTTCTAGTTTGGTCTCCGGGTCTATTGTGTCTAGATGTTAAGATCCAGGCTTAATTTTGATGTATCTTTACTTATCATGTTAGGAGGAATAAAAATCAAAGGTGGAGGAACAATAATAATGTTTTTTTTAAAAAAATCCACATATTTGGACAGATCATTATCTAATAGAAAGCTGATTTGTAAAGGAGTACCTTTTACTTCTGTTTTTTCAGTCCATTATTTATTGTCATGAAGTACATTTATTGAATTGTAATCTTCTAACAGATTGCTAAAATTGAAGTGGGGCCAAAATCTCATCCAAATATTAAGCAGATCTGATTCTGCTTAGCATTTAAAATATTAAAAGCCATAAAAATAGGAAAAATGAGATAAAGGGGAGGTATCTTTATTTAGGAAAATATTGTGTGGTGAAGGTCTCAGTTTATGCTTGTTCTGAAGATTTATTGATGGAAGAATGGGCTTTGGAGAAAGCTGTACCTATTTTCTGGCTTTTTAAGTCAATATTTTAAAAGCTAAGCTGTAAAAGGATGGCAGAACCTAGTGGAGGAATTAAAAGAGGGCTCAGCCTTGAAACAGTATGTAGCCACAAGCAAACTAAGTGCAACCTCCTTTGAATCCTATTGGCCCTCATTTAACCTCAAGCAGATGTTAATTAGTAGTTAAGAAGATTATTGTGCGTAGGTGTGATTAGCAATAAATCCCAAGTTTAACTGGAGTTTTACATGTGGACCTGATTTTTCATGCTTGACATAAGCAGAGTCAAATCTGCTTAGTACTTGGATGGGGCTCTCTAAGAAATTCCAAGCTGAAGAGGATAAGACTATTTTTGGAAGTTTGTTTTTTTTTTTTTTGTGGTGGGGGATGGGGGAGACAGAGAGACAATGTCAAATCACTTCCGTGTTGTTACCAAGAAATATAATGAAGTCACCAAATGAGTTTGGCAAGGGATTGCTCAATGTTGACTTTTATAAACAAGCCTTCTTATTAAATTCTATGTACATACTTTAGCCTTGGTTCCAAATACATTTAGTTTCATAAATCTAAGGTTTAATCTGTGAATATAAAACCAAACTGGCCCCAATATAATATAATAATATTATAATAATATAATAATAATTAACACCTGCTTTAGTTTCATTGGTATCTGGACTAACGTGAACCTTCATTATAAAAATAGAAGCACCTCCGTTACTGGAACAGTAGCAGCAGATTGTCAGTCTAAAATATTTGTTTGAAATAAAAGTGTGATGCATTATGTCCCTCTTCTCCCTGAACACCAGAGCACTGGACAAGAATATGCCAAGAAAGAAAAAAGTTTGAGAAATCTTTCTAGTCCAGAAAAAAATCTGTTTTACATACAGGTAATCCCCTATCTACAACTGCATTAGGACCAGAATTTCTATCGTTAAGTGAGTCACACCCAATTTTATAACATTTTTTTGCTGCAATTGTTAAGTGAACCATGTGGTCATTAAGTGAATCCTGTTTCCCCCATTGACATTCCTTGTCAGAAACTGGCTGGGAAGGTTGCAAAGGGCAACCCCCTTGATGTTGGGATGCTAAAACAGTCATAAATACATACCCGTTGCCAAGCACCCACATTTTGATGATGTAATCCTTGAGATGCTGCAACAGTTGTAAGTGTGGATACTGTTTTTAAGTTGATACTGTTATAAATTTTGAATGGTTGCTATATGAATGGATAGTCAAGGACAATGTTGAGGGCTTACTCTTGGAGGGAGGGGAAATTACTGTAGGCTGATATGTTCTTCAAAAGAAGGAAGGGGTGCCATGCAGAAAAAGGCTGTGATCTTCCTTCCTTCATTCTACAATGTGTGCTCTTAAGATATGAACAGGTCGATGCTGTCGTGCCCCTGGTGGAGACTGACTCTGAGGGAGAGGAGGAACAGCTGACAGTGAGTGGAAGTGTGGCTCTGGAGGTTGTGGAGGAGGCTGGGGAAGGGCAGAGGCTGGCTGAGCAGTCAGAGGAGGATCCAGGCCCATCTCCTAACCATCCTAGGGCATGCAGGGAGGAGAAGATAAGGGAGACATGTGCTCTACTCAGGAGGAGAGGGCCTTGATCCTCTTCATGGGCTGCAGCTGTGACAACTGAATAAGAGAGCGGACTTGCGTACGGGTGAACGGTGGAAACAAAGCATGGAAATATCTCTAGTTTATGGTTCCTCTCTGAGTTTGGCATTCTTCTCAGTGTGTGTTATCTGTGGACATCCTCCAGCCCTTACCTTGCCTGGTTTGTGTTGCTTTTTTCCTTCTTCTTGTAACTGGTTGTGTGGGAGTTTTTTGTCTCCAGTCAAGAATATTCAGAGCTTGGAAGCAAAGTGCAGGAGTAAAAGGGGCTTCACCTGTCTTCTGTGACTGTGTTTGTTTTGTATCCCACCCTGGGTCATCACAGATGTTGGATGAATTATGGGGGTGAGGGGAATATCTATCTATCTATCTATCTATCTATCTATCTATCTATCTATCCATCTCTATCTATCTATCTATCTATCTATCTATCATCTATCATCTATCTATCATCTATCTATGTCTACCTACCTATCTACCTACCTTCCTATCATACATATATACATATACATACACACACACACATACATATATTCTATCATCTACCTGTCTACCTACCTACCTCTTTCTCTAGTTCTAGATATCTATAGCTCTGGCTCTATCCCTATTTATCTATCTGTCTATATCTATCTATCTATCTATCTATCTATCTATCTATCTATCTATCTATCTATCTATCATCTCTCTCTCTTTATCTCTCACTCTGTCTCATCTATCATCTCTTTCTCTCCCCCGCTTCTCTCTCTCTCTCTTCTATTAAATTTACAGATTACCCATCTTACTCGAGAGAACGCATAATACAAGAGCAGTTTGAAAGTGGAATCAAATTTGAGATCGGTTTGCAGAAGACATCTGGTTTCCTTTTTCCTGTGATATTGATGCAGCTAAGGCTATAAGTAAGGAAACATTTAGCTCCCCTGGACCTCATTCCAACCCCTTTTGTGACCTCGCTCATTAACAGCAAGCTGGCCTTCCATTTTCAAAAAGAGAACACTTGTGTGTGGGAAAAATCATGCCTGTGCAAACATCTGCATGAGTGCACATGCTATTCTTTTATTATTGATTCATTACCTGTCCCTTCTTTCATTCAGGAACTCAAGGTGAAGGACACAGAGTTTCCTCCTTCTGTTTGTCTCCATAATTCTGAGATAGTTTAAACTGAAAAAGAAGGAGTTGAAAGATCTCTCTGTTTTCCCTCTATATAAATCCAGCTATTCAGAAAGGGAGGGTTGCCTCCAGCACCAAATATTAGAAAGAAGGCATCTAAACCACGGGGTGTAAGGAAAAACCAAGGTACTAAAAGAGCATACAAGATACAACTTCCCAACTCAAAAAGGACAAAATCTTCATTTACATAAGACATATTATTTAAATATAAAAGCTAAGGATCCTCTGTCAGTTTTTGTTTTCTCAATATATTTTAAATAAACAATTATTTGTGCCCGGCTGGTGCAGCTAACTTGCTTTTGATCAACATTCAAAGTTGGGAGCCTCTTAGCCCTTGAGAAATGCATGCCTGCACCCCAGTGGTGAGCTCTGTTTCTGCAGACTATTTCTCAGAGAAGATCTCAGATCTCAGGATATATACCTCTTCTGGATTGTTTAAACCAAGTCTCTTGTCCAACTCATCTTTCCACTCTAATTCCAAAAACGTGAACAGGTTGCTGTTGAATGTTCTCACTTCTCCACAGTTTCTGTTAGTAATCTCATCAAAAGCTTTGCAAGACCAGTTTCCACTTGGATGGGGCAGGTCCCTCACTTAGAGCCACTGAATTCCACTGCTGTCTTCTCAATGCCGTGTAAAGAGACCCCAAAATATATATTAAAAAGGTACAGACCTAAGATAACATTTCTTTAGCTGGTCTCTCACCTGTATAAATTCTTTAGCTTATCATTTGGTCAGGCAGCCTATATGCCGCATGCTGTCCATCTGCATAGAGCTTCCATTTGTTCTTCTTCGTGAATGCAGAGAAGATCAACTCCTTTTCTGAATGGTTAAAGAGTGATGGTCAAATCCCATATGTTAGGGATCACAGGACAGAAGACATCATGGAGAATGAAGAATTCAGGCAATGCCACTGTCTCCCTGTTGGGCCTTTGCTTTCCCATGAGCCAAGACGATCTTCATCCGGATGGAGCTATATTTCTCCCTCAGCGAGCGCCAAACTTGAACAATCCCATCATCCATGGCAGAGGAGAGGAAGTAGAAGATGAGGGGATCCAGAAAAGCATTGCATGCACTTGGAAGCAGAGCCACAGTGCGCCACCAAACATCCTCCCCATAGATGAAGCCTACAACGTGGGATATGTTATAAGGGCCGAAACAGAGGACAAAAACAGACAAAGTGGCCACCGCCACCCGTACTGCACGGCGTTTCTTCCTCAGATGGAGATGCGACCCAACCAGGACACGGATACATCCAGCGTAGCAAAAAGCTGTGATTAGCAAAGGGAGAAAGAACAAGACGACAGAGAGTTCCAGACGCACAGGGACCAGTAAAGCCAGCTGGTCTTCACTGAAGTTGTGGTAGCAGGAAGAGCTGTTACCAGCAAAAAGGCTGGAGCTGGTGTCCCTGGAGGTCTCGAGAGCAAAGAGGAGAACACCGTGGAATCCCACCAAGCTCCAGATTCCCACTGAAACCAGGCAGGAATAGCAAGGCTTTTTGTAAGCTTGATAATGGAGGGGATAAACGGCTCCCAGAAACCGCCCTGCGCTCACCGCCGTTAGGAAACAGGCGCTGGTATAAATTGTGCCAAAATGAATCAGATTGTAAAGTGGACACAGGAATCCTGGCATCGTCCAGTCCATCTTTCCTTTTTCCAGCATCTTAAGAGGTAGGAATAGGATGAAGACCAAGTCAGAGAGGCAAAGGTTGATCATGTAGATGAGATTGGGGGTCAAGCGAATCCTGGCACGGCAATAGAAGATGTAAAGGGCCAGGATATTGGAAGGCAATCCCAAGAGGATGGTTGCCCCATAGACCACCAAAGAAATGATCTCCCAAATTGCCATTGAATCAGCATCAATGAGCGGGACAGAGCAACACTTTGCTTGTCTACTTATTTCCTCCGTCTATTTTCAAACGGCATCAGCAGTGCCGAGAATGTCCCAACCGTTTAGCTGTTAAATAGTTGTGTGCGTGTGTGTGTGTGTGTGTGTGAGTGAGTGAGTGAGCAAGAGCAGATGCAAGAAGCATGGAACAATGCAGCTCTTTGGTGAAATGGACCGTGAAAAATTGTTCAGTGAAAGTGACTGTGAGCCAGGGCAATAAAGCCATAAAACCCCAGAAAGTCATACGAAGTTTCTCATGGCCCACTGGGCTTCTCAGTATGCCTGGGTTAATCCAGGGAACAGGAAGACGGAACAAGTGATGAAGAAAGAAGTCTGAATTGCTTAGAAGCTGGGCCATTGCTGCACTCCTGTGACCCTGGAAAATGAGGAATACGTCATCTGATACTGGAATTCTCTAATACCCAAAACTTTAAACATTAATGGTTTTTTTAAAAAAAAATTGCATCATATCTTATGATGTCCACCAAATTAACATCATAGCACAGATACTCAGGCACAATATTTTGGGTGAAAGTACAGGAAGTTACAAAGGGACACGGTGGCTCAGTGGCTAAGACGCTGAGCTTGTTGATCAGAAAGGTCAGCAGTTCGCCGGTTCGAATCCCTAGCACCGCATGACAGAGGGAGCTCCCGTTATTTGTCCCAGCTTCTGCCAACCTAGAAGTTCGAAAGCATGTAAAAATGCAAGTAGAATTATAGTGACCCCTTTGGTGGGAAGGTAAACAGCGTTCTGTGCACCTTCAGCGTTTAGTCATGCCGGCCACATGACCACCGAGACGTCTTCAGACAGCGCTGGCTCTTTGGCTTTGTAATGGAGATGAGCACCACCCCCTAGAGTCAAAAATGACTAGCATGTATGTGCAAGGAGAACCTTTAACTTTACCTTACAGGAAGTTACAAGGAGAAGTTACAACCTAAGTAAAAAAGGGGACTTATGAACCAGAAGCAAACTTCCAATTGCCACCCACCCACTGGTCATGTGACCACTCTTTGGTTGTTTGGCAACACGGTCACATATTAGCCATGTCCTGCAGTTACACTGACAGCATTTTACACTGATTTTCAAAAAAACCTGTGCCAGAGTGAAGGATTGGTTTGCTTGATGGCCGTAGTGTTCGCCCTTACAACCACGGTGTTCACTTACTGAATGCTACAAAAAAGTTGTAAAATTGGGTCCATCGTGGGACCAACCCATTTTATGACTGTGATGGCTTACAACGACTCCATTACAATCGTTACCCAAGAACTAATTCTTCCTTTTAAATGGGTCCTGAACAATTGGGGGTGTCGAAAAGGAGAGGGTAAAGAAAAAAGGCAATAATGGCAACCATAATTATGAAATCCAAATCTCACACTTCTTTATGTACATTGTGCCAAGTGTAAAAAAGGGACAAACCATCACACATCATTGTGGCCAATATTTGTACTTTGTGTTTAACCCTGTGGGTAAAGCTTATACTGTAAACAATTCCTGTTGGTTTTATGTTATTTTCTTATCAGCACATTGTATTAACGATATTTTTAATGTTGAATTAAAGCAGGACATCAATCAGCCAAGTAATAAAAGTATAACCTGTTTCTGTGTGGCCTGGAATCTTTGAGAGAGGCAAAAACAAAAAACAGATACTGATATTAGATACACCACATTTTCCCGAAAATAAGACCCTGTCTTAAAAAAATTTCCCACCAAAAAAGGCACCAGGTCTTATTTTCGGGGGATGTCATGCACTGACTAACCTCACTTGTGCATGTTGCCGCCAGCCTCCTCTTCGCTGTCAGAGGCCTTCAGGATCGAACCAGAGCTTTGTTATCAGCTACAGAGGCCTTCAGGAAAGGTCTTGCCAGATGCAGAAGAAATGGGCTGGCAAGGCAGGTGTTGGGGTGTGTGAGGCCTGGCTACAACTGTCCAAAGGTAAGTAGTAGGGCAGCTCCATCCCCACACTAGCTTAATTTTTACCCGTCCACTCTGGAGTGGGCGGGATCTTAATAGGGCTTATTTGGGGGGTAGGACTTATAATGGGTGCATGTTTAAAAATCAAGCTAGGGCTTACCCTCATGGTGGGTCATATTTTTGGGGAAACAGGGTAAATATTGATGATACATGATAGATTCAGATATATTCATCCTCTGTATGTATGTGTATATCTTCATTACATATTCAACCTCTGTAAATTACTATCAGATACTGACCAATGCCTGTTTTAACTATTACACCCAGGCACATATACATGTACACATACACACACACACACACACACACATATATATATATACATATGCACACACATACACACACGTACTTTAAGTAATATGTCATACTATATTATTTCTGCCTGAGCATGAAAATAGATTTGAGTTCTTCAGGAAGGAAACATGCTCCAGTGACTGGTGGAAAGTTTATTCTCTAAAGTGAGTCAATCAGGAAGGACAAAATTGTCTCTTTAATGTAACGCACCCTTGAGTCCATAATTGTAATTGGCTGATTGATGATAGTCACATCAATTAGCTGGCAAGTAAGCACTATCAAAGAGAAACTGTTCTTTTCAAAAGTGAAAAGTGAAATGATCTGGGGAGCTTTCGTGAGGGGGGATAGTATTTATCTCAAAGATTTATTTCTTAATTGAGAAGATGGTGAGCCAGATAGATGCAGATAGTCCTTGACTTATGACCACAATTGAGCCTAAATTTCTGTTTTGTTTTTGTGATGTTTTTTACCACCTTTCTTGCTTGCCTCAGGTCTTAAGTTGATAAGTTAGTAACCCGGTTGTTAAGTGAATCTGGCTTCCCCATTGACTTTGCTTGTCAGAAGGTCGCAAAAGGGGATCACATGATCCTGGGACACAGCAACGGTCATAAATGTGAGTTAGTTGTCAAGCATCCAAATGTAAATCACATGGTTATGGGGCGGCTGCAATGCTTGTAAGTGTGAGAAATGGCCACTTTTTCCCAGTGCCGCTGTAACTTTGAATTGTCACTAAATGAACTGTTGCAAGGACAGTTGAGGACAACCTGTAATTTCAGGGAAGGTCAGAAAAGGTCATCATATGACATTGGGACACAACAATGGTCATAAAAACGAACCAGCGACCAAGCATCTGAATTTTGATCACATGACCTTAGGGATGCTGCAAAGGTCATAACTGTGAAAAATGGTCATAAGTCCCTTTTTCAGTGCTGTTGTAAGTTTGAATGGTCACTAAATGAACAAGTTGAGGACAACCTGTATATGTTATTGGCTTCTTCAGCAAAAAGAAAGAAAGAAAGAAAGAAAGAAAGAAAGAAAGAAAGAAAGAAAAGCAAAATAGATTTGGAGAATCGTCATTTATGCTTTGCAGGCAGCAATGGTGGTTGTAAATTCAGGCTTTGCCAACTATTCCAGCAGAAGTGTCTTCTGTATACACTCAGAAGACTGGGAAACAGTGTCCAAGGGCCCCTACCATTTCCTTGAGTTATAGGTCTGTATAACAAAGCAATAAGTCAAGAAAGAAGCCTTCCAAACCCATCACCAGCTTCATTCACTCTTGGAGAAGCAGCCATTTTGATTACATGTATGATCCATGCACTGGGCCCAGAGCAGTGCTGGTATTCGACCGGTTCGGCCTGGTTCTAGAGAACCGGTAGCAGCAATGAGCAGCGGAGATCGAACCAGTTCTCTCTGCCGCTTTGCTGTTGGGCCCACCCACCCACCTGGGCTCCCATGCTCACTTTTATCTGCTGAATTTGAAGCGCAGCTGCTTTGTGTGGCACAGAAAAGCGCTGTGCGGCAGCTGCTGAAACAATCGGGATCGTGCAGTCTTGCAGGAGGTGAGTTTGAACGCCTCTGCACCTGCACAAAATGTGCATTTTGCACATGAGTGCATGCAAAATGTGCACATGCACGCAAAGCGCGTCCACTGAGCTGGTAGCAAAAATATTTGAATCCCACCACTGGACCAGAGGTGGTATTCAGCAGGTTCTGACTGGTTCTGGAGAACCTGTGGAGGAACTTTTGAGTAGTTTGGAGAACCAGCCAATCCCACCTCTGACTGGAGATTTTACAGTATCCTTCCCCTGTCACGCCCATGAAGCCACGCCCACAGAACCAGTAGTAAAAAAATTTGAATCCCACCACTGACTGTGACCAAAACTCAACCCTCTATTTATTATACCAAAGAGTCACTAATGCTATCTATTGATTTCCATCTCAATGCAAGAAACTGTTGTCTTTGGGTAGAGTACATGAAGCTCTGGACTTTATGAAGGCATCGGAGTCAGCATCTTCTGGAAGCATCCAGCCCTTAGGTGTGTCTTCCCCAGGCAGCTGAGCATTTTGCTACACTACATTTAACTGTGTAGACTCTATTCTGTTAGCAAAAACAGCCTCATCAATCAGCCAGACTTCCACCACAGATCAACCTGATGCAGAGTTGCGTGGCACAAAAGCAAACAGGGTGAAGTTATCTGATAAAGTGTCCCAAAGGTCAGGGATTGGTTAGAGGGGAAATGGGGCCCATAATGACTTCTCTGACAGATATCTAGCCAATGACTGAAGAATATTGACCAAATTGCTGTTTAACTTCCTTTATCTACAGCTGTTGTTTGCCTTCCCGCTAAGTGGCTCTCCTCACCACAACTCCTTCCTCCAATGACGTTTATTCATTTGCTGATGGCTGGTAACTTTAAGTGCCTCTAAAATGGGTTGATGAAGGATGTTTTCCCAGGGAGAGGGTATAAGAATTACTTACAAAGTAATCCCATTTGCATGCGCCGCATTTGACAAGGAAACAGGGACCAACTCTACCTTCATTCTTCAAATTATAATTTTCTCTGGTACTTAATAAATTGGCTCAGAGGTGGTATTCAGCAGGTTCTGACCAGTTCTGGAGAAGCGGTAGAGGAAATTTTGAGTAGTTCGGAGAGGGAAATATTACCTGTGGTTGGCCCCGCCCCAATCTATTTGCTGCCTCCTGAGTACCAGCTGGTTTTCATTTGTTGCCCTGCACAGGAGAATGGAGCTGGAAAGCAGGTTAGTGGGGTGGGATTTTGCATAACCTTCCTCCAGGAGTGGGATGGGAATGGGGATTTTACAGTATCCTTCCCCTGCCACGCCCACCAAGCCACGCCCACAGAACCGGTAGTTAAAAAAAAAAAATTGAATCCCATCACTGAATTGGCTGAAGGGGAAGCAGATGTCCAAATTGGCATAGATTACCTGGATTATAGCATTACAACATGGGTATATGGATTCTTGTTTTCCTTAACAAAACCCCGTACCCAGCAAGGAGAAGAAAAAAAAAATCTCCAGCCCAGCATATTCTCTTCTGTTCTAAATTTCTAGCAGCAAGTTGATTTTTATGGAAGGGAGTCCTTAGTCATGGGAAATACATTCTGCCATTCATAGGAAAATGAATCTTATAAGAGATTATATCCAGAGCCTCCCTGGAAGAACATCAGGCAAGGGGAAAACCAACAGGAGTCCATCTATTGTTCAGAAAGCCAATAACAACAACAAAAAACCCAACACATCTTGGGAACGAGGTAGAAAAACAGAAAGCTGTATCATCAGGGAAGTAAACCTTCTGAACATTGGAGTACAGCCCAGAATGAGCTTGTCTTTAAATGTATAAAAATGTGCCATCCAGAGGTGGGTATTCAGCAGGTTCTGACCTGTTCTGGAGAACCGGTAGTGAAAATTTTGAGTAGTTTAGAGAACCGGCAAATATCCCCTCTGACTGGCCCCGCCCCCATTTAGTCTCTGCCTCCTGAGTTCCAGCTGATTGGCTGGGTCTCTTTGTTGCCTTGCACAGGAGAACGGAGCTGGAAAGCAGGTTAGTGGGGTGGGGAGGGAATAGGACTTTGTAATAACCCTCCCCTAGGAATGGGGAGGGAATCGGGATTTTACAGTATCCTTCCCCTGCCACAACCACCAAGCCATGCTACACCCACCAGGTCATGCCATGCTCACCAAACCATGCCCACAGAACCGGTAGTAAGAAAATTTGAATTTCACCACTGGTGCCATCATACATTTTGGAATGACTTCATAAAAGATAACAGGTAGTCCTTGACTTACAATACCAATTGGGACCAAAAGTTCTATTGCTGACAAGGCAGTTTTTAAGTGAATCATACCCAATTTTATGAGCTTTTTTTTTTAACGACACACTAACAAAATGAGCTTAGTTTGCTCAAAACATTAAGCTACATCCAAAAAACAAAAAAACAAACCGCACAGCTACTTATCAAGCTGATACTGCTGGATTTAACATACCTGGCTAAATTTATCTAACTCTACTCTGAGAAGCACAGAAGGAAAACTATATATCTGGGATTATTGCTTAATTTATTTTGAAGAACTGATTGGTAATAGACCTTACATGGTTGGAACCGGTAAGCTAGAAGTAACTGTACCATGGCAGAAGATACAGTGCAAGACTATTTGATGGCACAGATAGCAAATTTGGGTTGTCTAGTTGAGAAGATCTCTGGCCTGAAAAAGTCCTATTTGTGGGAATTAAAAAACTAAACTGTATGAACAAGTCTATGGAGATTCTCAGTCATCCAAGTCATAGTTGTTCCAAAGGTGCTTTTTGAGCTGAAGAACCTTCTTGGATGAGAAGTGAAATATCTTCAAAGAAAAATAAGAAAGTCCAGTTGCCTCTTGAAAAAAAAAAGCACCTACAAGAGCAAGTTTGAGCCTCTCTGTAATAGTTTCTAAGGAGTGGATTGAATATCAGAAAGAGAAGAGCAAGCTTTAGCAGTCATGTAAACCAGTGAATTAGGTTTCTACATTGAAAGCTGACCATTATACCAGCCATAGAGCTTCTGTTGTTGACTTGGACACACAATATAAACATAAATACTGGCTTTATTAGCCCTTTATCCTACGTTATCTTTCTTCTTCTACCCGCAGAACTCTGCTATTCTTGGCTGTAAAAAGAAAACTTTTTAGACACACCCAATTCTAATCCCTTTCTACTCCCTAGCTGGAGAGTCCTGATCTTGGAACGCTTGAGTAGATCAGTGCTTCAGAGCTGCATACTGGATGCTGTCTTCTGATTCAGAATCTGTTTCTAAGTCTACGTTGGTGGGATGGGAGCGCGGTGCTAGGTTCACCAAGGAAGAATAGTGCAGTTCTTCTTCTTCTTCTTTCTTCACCACATTCTCATAATCCACCTTGGTGTCATTCTAAAACAGGAGGAGAAGGAACTTGTTTAGGTAAAGGATATTAGATTCAGGTGAACGTTATACAGGTAAGTCCTCGACTTACAGCCACAACTGAGCCCAAAATCTCTATCTTTAAGTGAGACATTTGTTAACTGAGTTGTGCCCCATTTTACAACCTCCCCTGCCACAGCTGTTAAGTGAATCACCGCAGTTGGTTACTTAGTCAGCCGGTTGTTAAGTGAATCAGTTCTTCCCCTCGACATTGCTTGTCAGAAGGTTGTAGAACGTGATTATGTGACCTTCAAATACAGCAGTGTTCATAAGTATGAACCAGTTGTCGGGCATCTGAATTTTGATCACACGTGTCAACTCGTAAAACATTCCTATGCCTGTTTTCAAGTTGCCATCAACAAGGGGGGTGGAATCTGAAGGAGCAGTATGGCAGTAAAACCAGAAGTACATTCCACCATTATCTTAAAAACATTGTAGCTAGGCAACTGGATCTTCCGTCCACGAAAATCCTTTATTGGAGAATGTGATTGATGACACCCGCCCCATGAACGTGCTTCATTGGAGAATCTGATTTATGAAACACCCGGGGGGGGGGGGGACAGGGTCACAGGTGAATGTGAATTATGTATGCCGGCGTGTTGCTCCTAATAAATCTTTTGAGTTTTTTAAAGCTTGGCTCGAGGGTCATGATTTAATTAGGGCTATCTCCAGAATCCTGATGACATGATCATGGGGAAGCTACAAAGGCCATAACTGTGAAAAGGAGTCCTAGGTCACTTTTTTTCAGTAATGTAAATTTGAATGGTCACTAAAGGAGTAAGTTGGGGATGACCTGTACTTAAATGTGAACAAAGTTCAGTCATCAGCACCTTTAAATGACCTGAGAATGACTCCACTCTGCAATTCTGGAGGCCATGATCTGTCAGTGTAGATCAGATTTTTTAAACTTGACCTAATGGATCAAGTGAAACTCACCTTTTGAATGTCACCTAATCAAAACTGAATTGAAGTCAAAGTATGTGTGCCAGAGTTTTCTTTGAGGTTTTTCAAATTCCCTTTCTGATTTCCCTCTTCTTCGTGAACAATTCTTCTTTATTTTTCTTTGTGTGGTAGGGTGTTTGTCAGCTTACTTGATGAAAAGGGGAGGAACACTGCCAACACTACTGTTTTCTATTTTCTAATAACAACTTTTTGTTATTCTGAAGCCTATTTAGATGTTCACGTTTCCTAAACTGCAAGAAAGCAACACTTAAACTGAAAAAAAAATCCCATACTCTCATGATTACAGATTTTAAAAATTCTATCAGCCCTCTCTCTGTCATCTCTTTAAAATGGCACTTTTAAAAAGGAAGAATTGCTTGCAAAAAGTGCATAGGCCGACACAAAAACATATATGAAAATGTGCGTGCCGATTGCCAGCAAAGATCTTTGCACACCTTTCATTTTTCAAATAAATCCACATGTTCGTGCAGAAATAGACTGAAGAAGATTTCGTGCCGGGAACATGGGCAATCAGCCCAAGCTGCCCATCCTTGTTCATGATTCAATTTCTGCTTTACATGTTGCTTTAAAAAGCTACAGGGACTTTATGAAAATAAAAGCTGGCAAGCCCAAGAGGGAAGCGCCTAAACAGCAAAAGCCCTTGGGACCACATCATATAGTAGAGAAACTCAGCCCAGAAAAAGGGAAGCACGTGTTTGCTTTTTAAAGAAAAATAAATTGCTATTTCAAGGATGATCATTTCTCATGAATTGTACCAACAGCAACAAAAAAATCCTAAAAGAAGAAGCTGAATCAAAAGACCATGACTTTCTCGTAAACTGGATTTCAGATTTCATTATCTCAGGCCAGCACGTCTCCTGACAGGCTGCCTGGTGGTGATAGAAGTTGTAGTCCAAGCATGTAGTTCAAACATGTAGACCAATTCTCAAATACAGCTTATCTATCAGGAATCTGCACTGCATATCGGACATTAATACAATCAAGAGAGTCCAGAAATATTTCACGAGAGAGTCTCCTCTACTCACAACAGAATTCCCTATGCCTCCAGACTTGAAATTTTAGGCTAAGATAACTTAGAACTACGCCACCTTCGGTCTGACCTAAGCGTAGTACATAAAATTATCTATTGCAATGTCCTACCTGCCAATGACTACTTCAGCTTCAACCACATGAGCACACAATAGATACAAACTTCACAAAACTCGATTGCAGGAAATACAACTTCAGCAATAGAGTGGTCAATGCTTGGAACTCACTACCTGACTCTGTGGTTTCTTCCCCAAACCCCAAAAACTTTAAACTTAGACTGTCTACTGTTGGCCTCACCCCTTTCCTAAGAGGTCAGCAAGGAGCGTGCATAAGTGCACCTACATGCCTACTGTCCCTGTCTTAATGTTCCCTTTTATTTGTATCTATTTCATGTATTAATAATCATGTTTATACTTATATATATTATCAAATGCATGCTTGACAAGTACATTTTTTAAAAGATCTGGTGAGGGTCATATCTAGTGGCTCTCTATATATATACTTGGTCTTTGAATAGAAAATCAGTAAAAAATAATATTGAGTATTATCACCAAAAATGACATTAAGGAATGGCATCACTTTGTAGGAGACTTATAGCATCTCTATGATCTACTCAAACTTTCTATCTCTGATATGGAATGAAAACAGGACAGGAAAAGGAACTTCTTCCCTCCCCAAATGGAGGCCTTCCAGATGTGCTGGTTGAACCTTCTGAGATCTGCAGCCCCAGCAATACCTGAGATACAGAGGGTCAGGAATGTCCCTGGTTTATAACTCACAGGGATCCAGCTCGAACAGGACATGTACCTTGGGCTGGAATGCAGGTTTCTTTACTACACTGTAGATCACGCTGTTCTCTGAGGAATCGAGTCCCACGTTTGGTTGCATGACACTGTAATCAAAAAGACATTAACTGCGTGAGATTATTTGATGACCTGACTTTCTGTTGCACCATTTGTCTGCTATCATTTGTTTCTTCTCTTCAAAATAACTTTTTACATACATACATACATACATACCAACCAGTGATGGGATTCACAAAATTTTACTACTGGTTCTGTGGGCGTGGCTTGGTGGGCATGGCAGGGGAAGGTTACTGCAAAATCCCATTCCCTCCCCACCCCACTAACCTGCTTTCCAGCTCCACTCTCCTTTGCAGGGCAACCAAAGGAGACTCAGCTGCTCAGCTGGGACTCGGGAGCAGAGAATAGATGGGGGTGGGTCCAGTCAGAGGTGGTATTTGCTGGTTCTCAAAATTTCCACTACTGGTTTTCCAGAACTGGTCAGAACCTGCTGAATACCACCTCTGATACACACATACACACATACTAGAATAAAATATGGAAAAGAAAAGCTCCTAGGATATTGTAATAGAAGACAAATTTGTGCCTCTAGTTGACTTCTACTTTGCATGTTTTTGTACACCATCACCTAGATTTCTTTTTCTTTTTTTACTTAGGATCCACAGGAACTTCGCTATCCTTCTTCATAGACTGGAACTGAACTGACTTTGGAGCAGATACACAGAAAAATATGGCTATGATTTCAAAGATAGACCTCCTGCATGGAATTTCAGCAAACAAGGAGACGATAATTTGCTGTTTTGTATATTTAGTCAGCCTCATGAATCACAACTGACCATCTTCAAACTGATATAATGTAGCATCCTGTGGAAGTAAATTACTCTACCTTTGCAAAGTGACCTCAGTTGATCACTTTGGACTGAGATGCTCCAAAGTACTTCCACTAAGTAAAAGGAAACACACACTACTCATTCCACTGGTTAAAGGAGCACTGGTTAAATGCCCTACCTGAATCTGTTGTTACAGCCTCAACCCCTCACAGCTTCAACCTCAAACTGTCTACCATTGACCTCACCCCATTCTTAAGAGGTCCTTAAAGAGGACATGCATAAGAGCACCAGCGTGCCTACCGTCCCTGTCCTACTGTCCCTGTTTATCTGCATTTACTCCCTTTGTTCATGCTTATGTTCATACTTATACGTGTTACCTTGTACATGTTTGACAAACAAACAAATAAATAAATAAATAAAGTATTGGGCATTTGATAAAGGACTTCTGAGATAAGTTATACTTCAGCCTTCACTGAATCCAAACAGCCCCTTCTAAGATCTGAAGATCTCTAATCTAAAGGACTTTATCTTGACCTCTGCATTGAACCAGGATTAACACCAAGGCCAGGCCCTGGGGCATCAGTTGGGACAGGGGCATTGTCAATCCATGTAAGCTCCTGATCTTGTGACTGTTCGTTTTTCTCCTTCTTGCTCTTCACGTTCTCTCTCCAAGTGAGAAAGCAGAAGCTCGGCTTGTCCATCTTCTCCGTCTCCCAGAAGATGCTGGCGATCCAAAGGGAATGGCAAATAGATGGACTGTGGGAACCGGGATGAGGAGGAAGCAGTAGGCATAGTAATGGAAGGGGTAGCATGTATCAAGAATCTTCTACAAACTGAAGCTAGCTGGTGGTTTCTTAGGTCCTTCATCGCTTCATCATCATACCTGGAATAAATAGTATGGTTATGTAACCCACTGTGGGGGAACTGGAGCCTTGCATATGAAATGGTGCCATCTTGCTCCTCGTTCTGGTAGTCTGGGGAGCAGTCTCTTCTACATTCATTTAGTCTGGAGTTGTTATTAGGTGGTACTTCTCGGTTGGCCTAAGGGAAAGAAAAAAAAATCTCAATATTCTAGCCAGGGAAGACTTACTACCCCTCCAATTTCATAACTGCAGTAAAGAGGAAGAATTTGATCAGTGCAGCTTGTCGGAAAATGAAAATCTGGATGCTGGCCAGATTGTATCCATTTAAGGATATGAGAAAGAGTCACCCGCAATCTCCAAGCTAGGAACCACTATGCATTCTTTCTTCCTCCCTCCCTCCTTCCTCCTCCTCTTCTTCCTTCCCCTTCCCTTCCCTTTTTCCTCCCTGTTTCTTTCCTACCCAAGTATGGCAAGTTACAAGGACTTCATCTTCCACTACACCTCGTTCTCAGTCAATAAATAGAGGAGAAGTATTATAGGCTAAGGAACACGGTGGCTCAGTGGCTAAAACACTGAGCTTGTCAATCAGTAAGGTCAACAGTTTAGCGGTAATGGAGTGAGCTCCCATTCCTTGTCCCAGCTTCTGCCGACGTAGCAGTTCGAAAGCATGTAAAAATGCAAGTAGAAAAATAGGGACCACTTTGATGTCTTTGGACGGCACTGGCTCTTCAGCTTTGTAACGGAGATGAGCACCATCCCCTAGAGCCGGAAACGATTAGCACATATGTGATTTGAAAGAAGGAGGACCATTAAGGGTATTAGAACTGGAAGCGAGCTAAAAGGCCTACAAATCCTCCTTAATGCCTTCTCCACCTCTACCGTACCATAGAAAACAATTGAAAGTGATTTTTAACCTTCCTCACAAAAAACGAGCCTCTGGCAGGCCTCTGTGCACTGTCAATGTCCGAACGTATTGTTTTCTTCCTGCAAGAGGAGAAACAGAGTTAGGTCACCTCCAAGTTAGACTGCAATAAAGGTTTGATTTGATTTTGATGGTACCTCACTTCTCATCAAGTGGCTTTCTTTTGAAGCGTCTCCCATCAGCCAATTATGGAGCAAAGAATCTTGAAAATAATTACTGAGCAAAAAAGTGACTTTCCCCACTATCCTTCTTATCTGCAGGGTACCCTACGCTATCAGTAGGATATTGACCATCATGTCTACTGTTGATCATTGCCTGCAGGCTATCGACTCTCACTTACCATTTCTTCAAGCCATAAAGCAGCAACCCCAGTAACATAATAAAGGCAAGAACCACACCAAGGCCAATCAAGATGTGTTTCATCACTGTAGCTCTGCTGACTGCACAGTACAAACGAAAAATGACAAAGATTAGTAGGCTGTCGATTTGATTTTGTGCCAGATTGAGTCCATGACCTTATTTGCTCATCCAACCTACGCTAATCAATGCCCCCATCATATTTCTATTGATATAGTTGGCATGCTCAGAGGTACCCAAAAGCGGTAAATGATAGAACGGCATTCAGCTACTGCCATTTATTTGCTTTTATTCTGGACATAGCTTTGCAGAGACTCAATTCTAAGTGTGGATAATACTAAAAAGAAAAGCTTTAAGCTTACATCTTATTTGCTCAACTCAACCAGACATAAAATTAATTGTTTTAATGTGCAATGTTCTCTGAATTCCTCTTGGCTTAATAATTCACACCTTCGTGTGCATGCACAAACACACATGAATAAATACATATAATTGGGACACATATAAATTGCACAGGAAAAGTTGGATATATTTGGGGAAGTTGTGTACAAAAATGTATACTAGTAATAGATCATACTATGGAAGCTGGTTTACTAAAAATCCATATATTAGGGAATGTTAGTGTGTGTGTGTGTGTGTGTGTGTGTGTGTGTGTGTGTGTAGGAGAGAAATACAGTTTGCAAAATAGATGAATTAAATTTCATCAAGGCAACTGGTTTTTCATTCAATTTTAGTTTTTATGTTTTCATTTTTGCTTTGTTTTTTAAGGAATAATCTATAAGTTTCTTCTGAGCTTTGAGCCATGGTGGCTCAGCGGTTAGAATGCACTACTGCCGGCTAATTCTGCTGATTGCCTGTTGCCAGCAGTTTGGTAGTTCAAGTTTCACCAGCTCAAGGTTGACTCAGCCTTTCATCTTTCTGAGGTTAGTAAAATGAGGACCCAGATTGTTGGAGGCAATAAAACTGACTCTGTAAAGGACTGTAGAGCAGCATATAAGTCTAAGTGCTATTGCTATTTGTCTCCTAAATCCAAGTATAAAAATAACAAATCCCACTCTGAAAACAGACTAAACTTCATAGATAATTCTTCAGTCATGAATTGCTCATCCAAAAAACTGTACTTTAAGATCAGCCAGTCTGATTTCCATCCTCATGAATCTCCAAGCCAACACGAATATTTTGGAGCTGCTCTCCAAAATATTTGCAGAACATGAAATTGCCTCATTCTGTTTGACTAGTTGTCTTTCCATTGCCCAGAATTTCTTAATCAAGGATGGTCATCTAGGAATTGTAACCATATTTTTCAAGGGAAATACTCACAGGATACACTAACGGTGATGAGCTGTGATTCCTTATTAGAGATAGTATTGAATGCTCTGCAGAGATAATCTCCTGAATGCTCAACCTTAATTTTCCTGATAATTAAGAATTTTGAATTCTCCATGGGGATTTCTTCTCCTTTCCAATACCACTTGTAAGTAGCTACTGATGGGTAAGCATCATTATCACATCTCAAATAGAGATCCATTCCTTCAGTCACAACTTTCTTGTCTGGAGTTAGATGAACATTACGAGGCCCATCTGTCAGAAAAAGAAAGAGTCACTCGTTTTAATCCAGCTTTTGTATATTTGATTCTCCGCATCTGCTACAAGACAAAGGAATTTATAAGGACTCAACAAGAGACATAGGTGGAGAAATAGTCTTCTATAGCCATTATATCTCAATCTTGGTAACTTCCTGATATTTCCACTTCTTGAATTATTAGCAGTGGTCATGTTGGTTGTGGAATTCTGGGAGTTGATATTACGGCTAAGTTCTGGAGAGAGTTCATATGGTCTATTGGGTCATCCCAGGGCCTTAGCTCAGCTTTCATCCGAGCACCAATGTGGGGGCAGAGAGACTGAACGCCACGTTAGAGCAATATGAGAGGCTATGTGAATTATCAGCGGTCCAATTAGGCGGACCTCCTGCCTTTCATGGAGGTTGAGTGCAATAATGATGTTCACAGTAGCACAGGATTAACCCCCTTCAAGGTAGTTCATGGTATGGACTTCATCCCAATGCCTGAGTATCTAAGGGATCCCTCCTCCTCAGTCAGCCTGACTGATTGGATATCAATGTTGAAAGCAACTTGGGAGAATGTTAAAAAAGTACTTAGTTAAAGCAACAGAGAACTATAAAAAACAGGCAGACAAACACCAAGCCCTGCAATGACTATTCCAGTTGCGGGGGGAAGACCTACCTCTCCACAAAATATCTGAGGCTAAAACTCCCTAGCAAGAAACTGGGGCCAAAGTTTATGGGACCATTCTTTGACATATATCTCAAAGTTATCAAGATTGTAAAAGGAGGATTGGAAGCAAAATGTAAATATTGTACCAATAATATAAATGTTAACGGTTTTGACTACATCTTTGGTATGTATGGCAAAGTAATGCCAAAATGGCTACTCTGTGTTTTGTATTTATAGTTGTAAACAATAAAAATATATATCAAGGATTTTTAAAATCCAAAAAAACATATTCCAAATGCAATAAAATACTTTCCATAAATCCTAAGCTAAACTAGTTTTCCAACCATAATATCATATACTTAAAAATCAACAGAATGTGAAACAGGAAAAAAGGTAAACCTGAAGTAAATAAAATAAAAAGTCTTAGCATGCAAATGTATTTCCCTAAAGTTTATATTCAAAAAGATACATAACGGTGAATATGTTTGTGAGCCAACTTAAAAATGAGTAAAACACTGGTGTAAATATGAATTTAAGAAGTGTATTCTGATCATACAGAGACCAGGATGCACAAATAACTATAAATTAGATCAGGTCACCTAAAAATATGACTAAAACTAAATCAAATAATAAAATATGGATCTGACATCTTATCAGAAATTTATTTCAGCGTATGTACTGATAGTTGGATGATATTGTACTTTTATATGACTATACATTAAAGTTATATTTACTTCTTTAAAAAAAGAAGTCACATAGCAATCACCTAAAAGCATCTGAAGACCATAGAAGCAAGAGAGGAAAGTAATCACATTTCACTGTTGTTTAGAATGACTGACAAGGGACTAATCAGACAACAAACATAATAGATCCTCCAGTTCTCCATTAAATATGTCTTGTCCATTTTTAAAATCACTTACGGGGTCAAGATCGCATCTGACAACAGTAAATTCCACTAGATTCCACTCAAATCATACCCAATATGGAAAACTACCCCATATTCTGTGAAATACAGATTTCATTTTCCAAAAGAGAAAGAAGAGTTCTATGATCCCTATGGTATGAGCACTATGCAGAGGTGATATTCAGCAGGTTCTGACCAGTTCTGGAGAACCGGTAGTAGAAATTTTGAGAACCAGCAAATATGACCTCTGACTGGAGATTTTACTGTATTCTTCCCCTGCCACTCCCACCAAGCCACGCCCACAGACCGGTAGTAAAAACATTTGAATCCCACCACTGGCACTATGGTAATGTCTGGACAACTCTTGCACTTTTCTGAACAAAATTTCAAATGTAGTTTCCCTTTGACTCTTTCCTAGGTCTGTGTCATGCCCCTGGTGGAGATTGACTCTGAGGGAGAGGAGGAACAGCTGACAGGGAGTGGAAGTGTGGCTCTGGAGATTGTGGAGGAGGCTGGGGAAGGGCAGATACCAGCTGGGCAGTCAGAGGAAGACCCAGGCCCATCCCCTCTTCCTCCTAGGACACACAGGGAGGAACAGAGAAGGGAACAATGTGGCTTATCAGAGAAGAAGTGGCCATGATCCCCCCTCATTGGCTGCAGCTAGGGGGAATAGTATAAAGGAAGGATGTTTAAAACACAGCGTTGCTAGAAGCAAAGCATGTTTTATTTCTGGCTGAGGTTTATCTTGGTTGTCATTCTTCCAAGGGACTGTGCCTTGCTATCTTCTTGAAGTTTGTAATTAATTATCCTGGTCTATCATGGAAATTCCTTCAGTGCGGTTTGTTTTGGTTTTTTATTTCTCCATTATCTGTTCTTTGAGTTTGGACTGTATTTCTTTCTTTTGGAAACTATTTTGGAAAGAGTTTAATCTCCAACTGTGAACAATTGAAAAGTGAGGCCAAGTTGGAGGCATTAAAGGAAATTTATTTACGTTTGGGAATTTATTACGTGTGTGCTGTTTCCCGGATCATCACAGTCTAAAAAATAGGGATTGGCCTAAGGTCACCCAGATGGCTTTGTGCCTAAAGCAGTAACCAAAAATTAAGCTTGAGTCAACAACGATTGTACCTAGAAGAGAAAGCCCATTGAACACAGCAAGAATATCATGACTATACACTGAATCTGTACTCACAATTCACTTCCAGCTCAATAGTTGGAGACTCTGCCTTTGTTATGTTGTTTTTTGATACACAACGGTAGATGCCAGAATTCGTTGAACTGGCATTCTGGATGAATAGAACATTTTCTGCAGAGTTCAGTGACAGAAGTTGCCCATTTTTATACCAGGTGTAACTGAGTTGCTTGGGGTTGGCCATTCCCACACTACAAATCAGGTGAACAGGATTACCTTCAAGGACCAACCCTGAAGGTTTTCGATTGAGCTTGACATCTTTGGGGCCATCTGTAGGACAAAAGGAGAAATGCAAGCACAGAGAGTGATATCCTATTACTCTTGAACATATGCTCAGAGTGACCAACATTGTGGGCATACATTAGCTACACTGAACAACTCAACTAATAGCATCCACTTTCCTTTTTGAACCCAAAGCTATATATTCTTTAATTAAATCATTCTCAACTTTTCACCTACCCCCAAACTACTCTAAAACATTTTTTTTACTCAGTTTGCTTGTACAAACCATAGGCAGCAATGCCCCACAATGATTTGATTATGTATGTCCAGAGCTTTGTCAATATGAGGTTGTGGTTTAAATACTGAACTTGGACTAGGAGATGTAGCTTCAAGTATATCTTCAGTTACAGATGCTAATTGAGTGACTTTAGGCAATCATTTTCCCAGGGCTTTTACTATGGAGAAAAATAAAGGTGAGAGTGCACTTGGGGTTCCTTGAAGTAAGGCAGGTTTATGATTCTATCAAAGAATAGAATAGAATAGAATAGAATAGAATAGAATAGAATAGAATAGAATGATAATTGAATAGAAGAATAGAAGAGAGAAGAGAAGAAGAGAATAGAATGGAATGGAATGGAAGAAAAGAGAAGAGAAGAGAGAATAGAGAATAGAAAAAGAGTAGAGTAGAGTAGAGTAGAGTAGAGTAGAGTAGAACAGAACAGAACAGAACAGAAATGAATTCTTTATTGGCCAAGAAAATTGTCTCCAGTGCATAAGCCCTAGTCTCACTGTACATACAAGCAATAAGTAATAAATCATGGTTCATGGTCATTATAAAAATACGTTCATCATAAATCATAAGATACAACACTTAGTGATAGTCATAGGATACTAGATAAGCAATAAATCATACTAGGGTACTAAACAAAACAATGTAATCATTAGATACAAACAACAAAGTTAGAGTCATAAGAAGATAAGGAGATAGGAAAGATGAGAAGAATAATGAAGGAATAACATAAAGGCAGGGTGCCCATAGCAAGATCTTCTGCTATATCTCCATCAAAACACCTTCCAAAATTGCAACTGAAATTCTAATTCTAACACACCGAAAAGGAGAAGTTTTGAGCATATGAATATATCCATTTTACCATTTAAATTTAAATTCTGTCAAAAGTTGATTCATTAATCTATCACTTGCACCCTTTTTTTGTGCTCCTTCACTCAAAATTGTGCTCCTTCACTCTAACCTGAAAGATGTATAACTTGAGTTTCTAAAATGATGTATTCCATGTTCAATTTCTTATACTTGCTATATCCAAGACTTGAATGGCAATGCTCTTGTGCAGGGATGTCAAACTCAAGGCCCAGGGGCCAGATGTGGCCCATGGGATGCTCAGATCTGGCCCACGAAGCCAGCCTGGAAGCATCGAAGGACCAGAGAGGGCCATGAGCTCCATTTTCGCTGGCAGAGGGTTGCAGGAGGCCATCACAGCCAAAAACAGAAGTTGGGAGCCCATTTTCTCTGGTAGAGCACTCATGCCCCAGAGGTGCCCCCAACATGAGTGACGTTGAGCTGGCCACGGCCACTCTGCCCCCACCCTCAAGATCAAACACAACCCTGATGGGGCACTCAATGAAATAGGGTTTGACCCCCCTACTCTTGTGGGTCTCCCCAGGAACAATTTAGCTGCTTAAAGGCTTCCAGCTCATCATATAGTTATTCTTACTTACAAAGGATATCCAAAGTGATGGTTGGGGAGAAAGTGCAGCCAACACTGTTACATGCTTCGCATCTGTAAGAATTGATTGGTGCAGGAATTGCAACGAATGTCAGTGTCGAGCCCCAACTTCTGGGTATATCACTTGATCCAAAAATTTTGTAATTGTTGTTGCTGGGGTAACTACTGCCCACAGAGCAGTTCAAAATGACTTTGTCACCTTCTTTGATAGGCAAATGATTTGAATGAAAAAGTTGGACATCCTTGGGGCAATCTGCAAAACAAAATCAATGTTTGTTTGTTTTTTAATTCAGTAGATAAATTATAGAGTTCTCTGGGTTTTGAAAAAGGTTCTTTGCAGTGAAAATTCAGAGTTCTCTGCAGAGCATCTCTGCAAAGTTGTACCCCACTTTTAATTAGCAGAGGCACTGAGACAGGTTGGTAGTAGCAATCCAGCAACACTTATTTACTTCTTTGCTGAAATGGTACAGCGTGCAATGTGCTACAGCCCACAAAAGATTGAAGTGCTGCGAATTGTGAGAAAATGTCAACAATCCCAGTTGTGTCCCATTGATCCCCAATAAAAAGTACATATGAACAGTTGTTCCGGATGTAGCCAGCTTATAATTAGAGCTACTTCAGAAGGTTATATTTTGTTGTCATTGTTAGATTGGGAAGACAAATTTTATTATTTGAGGGAACTGTGAGTTTCATTTCCACGATATTAATATTGAAGAAAGATTATTCCATGACTGTGATAATTTTAGAATGAAAAATTTGCCATCAATTCAACTGCAACGGAATCTAGAAATCTGTATTTTTACCCTTCCATATAATGGCCTCCAAAGCAGAGTTGGTGCTGGCCCCACCCCTGCCTGGCCTAGTGAAGGGGGAAAATGTTCCTATGGTGGTATTCAGCAGGTTCTGACCAGTTCTCAAGGACTGGTAGCAGAAATTTGGAGTAGTTCAGAGAACCGGTAAATAACACCTCTGACTGGCCCCGCCCCCATCTATTCTCCGCCTCCCGAGTCCCAGCTGATCGGCTGGATCTTCTTTGGTTGCCCTGCTCAGGAGAACAGAGCTGGAAAGCAGATTAGTGGGGTGGGGAGGGAATGGAGATTTTGCAGTATTCTTCCCCTGCCATGCCCAACAAGCTATGGCACGTCCACCAAGCCACGCCCACAGAACTGGTAGTAAAAAAGTTTGAATCCCACCACTGCAAGTCCAAAGGACATTATATGGGCCTCAGGTCTGTTTTTCTGAAGTGCTCTATGGGGGGAGAGGAGATATAAGACTGGGACTGTGCAGCGCTTAATCTCCGAGCTCTTTGGAGCTTGAATGTAGCAGCTTCCCACCGTGGTTTAAAACAACTGTGTCTTTTTCTCAACATCCCCAGCAACACTGGAGAGTGGACTAGAAAGAATCTCCTGTTAATCTATAAGTAATATACAGCCATGTGGTTTCAACAGCCTGCTGTTTTTTTAAATACAAATTCCAGTGCTAGGATCTGTTTCTACTTACAATGAACATTCAGTGTGACAGAGGCATTTGAATGGCCAATCATGTTGTGGGCCACACAAAAATAGGTATCAGAATCCCTGGGTTGAATTGCCTCAAATCGCAGTTCCCGTCCAGCCATGATAATATCAGGTGTGCTGCTTTTGTACCATTTATAACCACTGATGGGAGGGTTGCCAGTGGCTGAACATGTCAAAACCACATTGTCCTTTTCTTGGATGAGTGATTGTGGCTTTATAATGTTGACTTTTGGTAGATCTGGGGGATCGAAAACAAAATTGATTTCAGGGTTTTTTTTTAAGGCAGATGTTTGGCAATTTCTTCCTCCTGAAGGGGCAACAGAATAAATCAATTTGATGTGGGTAAGAAGATTATAACAAAACTGAGTATTGTAACTGTGCCTGTTTTTGTTGTGTCATCTCTCTCTCTCTCTCTCACACACACACATACACACACACACACACACACAGAGAGAGAGAGAGAGAGAGAGAGAGAGAGAGAGAGAGAGATTTTATTTTGAGGTGGTCATTAAACAAACACCAAGGCTGTTAAGCAAAACCATTGTTTCGTATCAGCATTTTTTGCCAGAAACCATGAAATTTGGTTTCTGGAAAAATAGCAATAGCATTTATATATCATTTCACAATGCTTCACAGCCCTCTCTAACCTGTTTGCAAAGTCAGCCTATCGCCCCCAACAATCTGGATCCTCATTTTACCAACCTCAGAAGGATGGAAGGCTGAGTCAACCTTGAGCCGGTGAGAATCAAACTGCTGCGGACACTGAAAAATTGGGTTTGGTTTATCCACAGATGGGCTTATGTACAAGTATACAGGGTAATATTTTTA
>NW_020769423.1:910718-920814 GCF_900518735.1 Pseudonaja textilis | reverse complement strand
ATGGGATGGGATGGGATGGGATGGGATGGGATGGGATGGGATGGGATAGGATAGGATAGGATAGGATAGGATAGGATAGGATCCAAGTGTGATTGGGCACACAAAGAATTTGTCTCCTGTGCATGAGCTCTCAGTGTACACACAAACAATGAAGTGATACATCATAGATCATAAGATTATAAGATACAACATATCATAAATCATAAGATACAACAATTGACAAATCATAAGATACCAATAGGAAAAGATGAGTGGCATGAAAGACAAGAAGATGACAAGGATAATCACAATACAGCCTACTACATGAGTAAATATCCTTGGGCAGAAGACAATGCTGCTTGAAAGAAAACCGTTTGGAGCGGGCTGTAAAGTATTGTAAAGCACTATATAAGTCTAAGTGCTATTGCTATTGCTAAGAATAAACTCTTGGACTTCCTTCAATTATCTCCCTCAGACCCAGATTACATAATATTATTTTTTTGTTTGATTTGGGGTTGTTCTTATTTATTTCACTTTTACTATTTTAGTGGGTTTACTTGCCATCACCACCCCTCTTAGAAAGGAAGATCCAACCTCGCCTTGACATTTGTCACATAATGTAACAACAAGCACATTTTGTGGTTGTTTTGACACTTATGCAATCTTGAAACCATTTGTGTGGGAGATTTTCAAGGGAAGCTACTGTTTGAAAAAAGCATGTGATATATCAATAACATTCTCAAATAAATTGTTTTTGACTACACTCTTAGAAAGATTTTGAAAATTATTAAATTTCTTGTCATGGTCCAGAAGTTACTTTAACTTCGTGTCTGTTTATTTCGATAGCAAAAGAAAAAAAATATCAACAAACTAAAATTCTATAATTAAATTATGAAAATATCACGAATAGCCCTATGGAACAAATTGAATTTATTTTTTCCTGCCACAAAGCATGTGAATGCAGCAGATTAAGTCTAGAAAGTTAAATCTACGCCAACTTTCCTAGTTATAGAAGAGGCTGAATTTAAAAGAAGGACCAGGGGTGACAGAGTAGCAGTCTTCCAATACTTGAGGGGCTGCCACAAAGAAGAGGGAGCCAAGCTATTCTCCAAAGCACCTGAGGGCAGGACAAGAAGCAACGGGTGGAAACTCATCAAGGAGACCCGCAACCTAGAACTAAGGAGACATTTCCTGACAGCCAGAACAATTAATCAGTTGAACTGCTTGCCTTCAGAAGTTATGAATGTTCCAGTACTGGAAGATTTTAAAGAAACTGGACAGCCATTTGTCTAAATTGGTATAGGGTTTCCTGCTCGAGCAAGGGGGTTGGACTAGAAGACCTTCAAAGGTCCCTTCCAACTCTGTAATTCTGTTCTGTTCTTTTTTAAAAAAAAACTCATAGTAACAAAATCTTTTGCAAAGAATATCTTACAGTGAACTCATAAAGCAGAACTGGAAAACGCAACCGGTAAATATACTGAATGTTATATCACAAGATAAGACGTGATAGCTTTATTTCTACCCATCCATTCGGCCATTTGGCATTCTGAATCTTGAATGATTCCTGTTATTACATCCCTCAAGCCCTAAGGGCAAAGCAATCTATTTTTTGCAGCCTTCACCAAACAACTCTCTGCTGTTACAATCTAACGTAGCTCAAATTCCCTTTTCTCCCTTGACAGAACATACTAAACACACACAGACACACAGACACACACACTTGTTCTACACACATTTACAACAGTTACCTGGAAGGAACAGCATCCATAAGAAGCACCTCATTGTCAGTTTAAGCCTAGGAAAAGAGAGCAGAATACAAATTGTAGGTACCACTAACTGATACGAAAGTTCATTAATAAAGTTGGCACCACTGGATTATAAAGAAAAAATATGGGTGTTTATGGAAATATGCCAATTAAGAATGGTTTTTCACTCTGTGAGTGATTCTGTTGCAGTTTAGTTTCCAATTTCGTAGCTGTTTCTTTCTTGGAGCTATTTCCTAGCAATCCCATCCATCAAAAGTCGAGGTGTTGTTTGTGTTTATCAGGCTGATTTTTTTTTCATGCTACCAAAGTTAGAAAATAAATCAGGCAAGCCCATTCACACATCATTACTTGCCTTAAAGATCATACTGGGTCTCGGAAGGTTGAGGTTCTGGAAGGTGAGTTGATTCTGAAGAACCAGTTCCTTGTTGTACTCCTTCCTCTGTGACAGTCAAAAAGCTTGTGTCTCCAAACTCAGCACATCTGTCACTGTGACTTCCTTCTTGCCACCCTTGAGTGACACAAGATCTGAGTGCATCCGCTAAGGTCAAGCTTGGTTTCATCTTGGTAGCTCCAGCAGTTTAAGAGTGTTTACTCCTCCTGTTTAGTGGTGGCCAGAAATTTAAAAGATGAGCTGGGCTCCAGGGAACAGGATTCTTCCTTGAGTGAACCTAAAGAGAGAGATTGGGACAGCTAAGGATTAACTGGCTGCCGCAGGAAATGATGAGTTCTCAAAGGAGAGGTCTTCAAAGAGAAGATGGAAGGCTATCTTTCTGAGATGTTTGACCAGTGACAGAGTGTTAGTTTCAGTGACCTTCAAAGGACCTTCAGTTTTAGGATTCTATAACATTTGCAAAAAATCCAATTGCTTCAACACAGTATCTCAGGGGCTGCCACAAAGAAGAGGGAGTCAAGCTATTCTCCAAAGCACTTGAGGGCAGGACAAGAAGCAACGGGAGGAAAATTTATCAAGGAGAGAAGCAACCAAAAACTAAGGAGACATTTCCTGACAGGGAGAACAATTAATCAGTGGAACAACTTGCCTCCAGAAGTTGTAAATGCTCCAGCACTGGGAGTTTTTTAAAAGATGTTGGATAACCATTTGTCTGAAGTGGTGTCGGGTTTCCTGCCTAAGCAGAGGGTTGGACTAGAAGACCTCCAAGGTCCCTTCCGACTCTGTTATTCTATTCTATTCAATACTAATCTGTCTACAAATGACGTTCAGAAAGAGTTCTTCTTTCCATACAGATATGCAAACGATCTGTTAGATTTAGCAGGTTCATTCAGTGAATAAAAGAGAAGCTTCGGGGCGGTAAAAATAGTTTTCTTTCACTTAATTTCACCCACTTCCCATATCTATTTTAGACAGAAAATACAAGAAAACCTGAAGCTGCAAAATAGTGCAATTCAAACATTCTGAAGTGATGCTTGATAATTTGAATTAAGTGCATGATTTTAATATCTCTTCAGAAAAGTATTGTTTGGCAACTGCAATTTAACAATGAACGTTTTCTGGATTGGGTTGGATTTTCAAATAGTTTAACCTGTTTGTGACAAACAGTGACCAAGCTGGGGAAAGGCTATGATTAAATCCACGTTCCCCAAAACATTCACTATTAACCCCCATTATAATCTGGTTGTAATTATAATATAATTATATATTATATAATTATCTATTGAAATGAAGATTGGAAATCATTTCTGTATTTCTTAACTTTCATTTTCTTTTTCTTGTACATTTTTGTTGTTCTTTTCTTTTTTCTTCTTTCAGTTCCTCTTATTATTATGGGTCGTCCTATAGTCAGCCAGTTGTTTAGACTGGATATAACATTTTTATCCACTATCAAGCCCTTTCCAAGGATCTGGGATAGGAAGACATTATACTATTATTATCTCTGTCGAGTTTCACACCAACTCCTAGTCCTGAAGGTAAGATGGCTATTGGTGAGACAGCATTACTCAGGGTTGGATAGCAATAGCACTTAGACTTATATACTGCTTCACAGTGCTTTACAGCCCTCTCTAAGTAGTTTTACAGAGTCAGCATATTGCCACCAACCAGTGGTGGGATTCAAAAAAATTTACTACTGGTGCTGTGGGTGTGGCTTGGTGGGTGTGGTGTGGGTTGGTGGGTGTGGGTTGGTGGACGTGGTAGTAAAATCTCCATTCCCATCCTACTCCAGGGGAAGGATACTGCAAAATCCCCATTCCCTCCCCACCCCACTAACCTGCTTTCCAGCTCCGTTCTCCTGTGTATGGCAACAAAAGACCCAGTCGATCAGGTGGGACTCAGGAGGCAGAGAAGAGATGGGGGTGGGGCCAGTCAGAGATGGTATTTGCCAGTCCTCCAAACTACTCAAAATTTCCTCTTCTGGTTCTCCAGAACTGGTCAGAACCTGCTGAATACCACCTCTGCCCCCAACAATCTGGGTCCTCATTTTACCAACCTCAGAAGGATGGAAGGCTGAGTCAACCCTGAGCTGGTAAGAATCAAACTGCTGAATTGCTGAATTACCGGTGAGCAGCAGAAGTCGCCTGCAATACTGCACTCTAACCACCGTGGCTCTATGCTCTGACATCAATGAGATCAGCCTTCAATTATATTGATTAATGTTGTTGTTGTTATTGTTGTTATTTGCAATACTATTTAAGTAGTATTTACTAAATTATTTCAGTAAATATGTCAACCCTAAAGCTGACCTGAGCAAAGTCATTTTGAAGCTTCAGTATTGCCATATTGGAGCTGAAGGATAGGGAGCAGGGAATGAAGATAGTGGGGGTTTAAGACTTTCCCCTGGGAACCAAGGACATTCCCATAGGGGGCACAGAGAGAGGAGGAGTTAGGTTACCAAAAAACCGGACAGAGCCCTGATTGGACCATGTGACTGTTTAGATTGCAAATAGGCAACCTTCTGTATAAAAAAAAATCCCTTTCTGGTTCTTATTAGTTTTTAGCAATATAAGGAGCACAACAACACTGATTCTTAGAATGTCCTTTTTTATTTTTAAAAAAACTATAGTCTTTCTTTAAAAACATGTTCAAGTAACAATTAAAATGAACACAGAAAGTAAAGTAAAATAAATCCAAATTCACAAGAAAATAGTATGAATTCTCTTTCTTTTCCTCTCTTCTCCATTTCACTTCCTCCAAGTCTTCCAATGGAGCCCATTCATCCTCCATGTCAGAGTCTTTATCCATTCTTCTGTTCCTCAAAGGTTAATGCTTTGAAGCTTCAAGTACAGTATAATGGAAGGAAAGAAGTAAATACTATTTTGTGAGCCATTAAGATAGTGACAGATAGATTTTACAATCTCATAGAGCAACAGATTACCAGTTACTACTACAAGCTCAGGGATTAAAGAGAAGCATTGGAAAAAGACATCCATTAAATAAGGCTTGGTAGCTAGCTACTCCCAGAGACCAGAGTATCAGTCGCACCCTAAAATGGCACTTATACCTAGAGGGCAACCCCAGAAAAGGGTCTAGATTACGAGAATGCATATTTTAGGGGGAAATTAAGAGGAAATTGCATATTTTAAGAGGAAACACATGCAAACTCATTGCAATTGTTCACTTTTTGCAGAAGAAAAATATAAAAAGTATGTTTTAAAGAGAGATGGAAGAGAAATTAATGACTGACAATGTCTCAAGCCTAACAGCTAGATGTATGAACAATGATTACTCACAAAGTACATGCAGTGTAAAAGCTGGGGAGCGTGATCTGCCGACATTGTTTTCAGCTTCACAGTGATAGATGCCCGAATGGCTGGGATTTGTTTTTACGAAGACCAGCTTATGGTCTGTACTATCCAGCAGTTCTTCATTTTTATACCAGTTGAAAGTCAGATCCATGTGCTTTGCTATTTCTACTTCACATTTCAGACAAACCGAGGCAGGTTCATGGATGCTCCCTTCTGGACTTTGCAGAATTTTCACCCCCTTGGGAGGAGCTAGAAGACAAAAATAAAGCAAAAGACTCCCGTGGAAATGACCTGCTCCTTCCATATCACCATCGGGGATTGAGCACTGGAAAATGATGCCACCTTATAACCCATGTTAATTCCACTGCAGAGAAGTCCAATTGTACAAAATAGCAATAGCAATAGCACTTAGACTTATAGACCACTCCGTAGAGCTTTACACCCCTCTCTATAGTGGTTTAAAGAGTCAGCATATTGACCTCAAAAATCAGGGTCCTCATTTTGCCGACCTCAGAAGGATGGAAGGCTGAACCTTGTCAGAATCAAACTCTTGGAGTGAGCCGTGAGTTAGCCTGCAGTACTGCATTCTAACCACTGCGCCATTACAGCTCTTAGGAATTCAAATTGTTATACTATAGTACAGTAAAATGACGTTAATGACCCTTAAAAGAGACTCTGGAAAATCCATGAGAGTGAGTTGGGGGAAGGCGTGTCATCCCTTCTGTTCCATAGGAGGCCATTTCCGTAGGAAGGAAACCCCACAGATCAGTATTTCTCAACCATGGCCACTTGAAGATTATGAACCTCAACTCCCAGAATTCAAGTTCACACATCTTCAAGCTGTCAAGCTTGAAAACACTGCTATAGAGAACATCAACATTCAGGCCGCCACCCATCACATCTCCTGACCATAGTTATGCATTCTCTAACTGGTTTAGACTCCTCCCTGCAAAACCCAATGTCTTCTAGGGCGCCTTATTGTATTTCCTTTCTTTGGCAATTCAAGTTTTCAAACTTGTAAATTCATTCGTGTTACTTACAGAAGACCTCCAACATGATTACTGGCGATGCAGTGCAGCCAACCCTGTTGCATACTTCACATTCATAAGAAGTGTTGTAAGGTCCATGCGTTGCAGGGTAGGTCATTACATTTGGACCACTATATTTATATTCAATCGTAGAGGGATCTGACTTAAACCAGTTGTACCAATTATCGTTGGGCTTACTACTGCCAAAAGAGCAGTTCATCGTGATGGTATCTCCTTCCTTAATGGGCAGATCATTTAAAATAACTAGCTGGACATCCTTGGGAGCATCTGGAAAATCAAATCAATACATCTCTCAGTAGCGGAAATAGTCATGAGTATATTGTGAATATATTATAATATTAAGGAATGTGTATGTATAGAACCATATGCCTTGCCTGGCAAAAAATAAACTGGTTGAAACAATCCCTGATTAAATTCACATATTAAAAATATCAGGGAACTTAACTCCCAGAATTTCCCAGCAGACTTGTTGGAGTTGAAGATTTTACAGTTGCTGAGATAGAGAACTTTGGTCTAATTCCTCTTTTTAATCCTTCTTCACATTGCCTTCTTCACTGTAGCTTCTACGGTGTACATCCATCAAAAGAATGGCCCAGTGCAAAGCACACATATGATGAGATTACAGTACGGGAAAAGAGAACCGTGTTGAGATTACAGGAAAAAAGAACTATGTTTAAATTGTGTATTTAAATTGTCTCACTTTCCATGCTTTTTCCCCTTTTTGGAAAGAACTAAATTGCAACAGAACATCCAACGTGGGCTCTTTTATATATATACAGAGATATCAATACCATTGAGCCTCACAAGATTCATTCCTGGAGTTTCGTAGCTTTCAGCTTTTGTGCAAGCTCACTGAGGTCCTGGAAGAAAGTAATGCTTACTGACTTTAGCAGATCTTGAAAAACTAAGCTGTGCCAGGCCTGTTTAAAAGTTTGATGGGAGCAGTGGTGGGATTCAAATTTTTTTACTACTGGTCTATGAGAGTGCGCTTTGCATGCAGCATTCAAAAACCACCCATTTTAACCTTAAAAACTTACCTTCCATGTTAGTACTGGTGAGTAAAATAGCTCAAGCGCGGCAATCTGCTCGGCCGCGCGAATCAGCTGAGCTAAAAAACAAGGAAGTATAGGACAGGAAATGGCGGCGGTGGAGGGGGTAGGGCCAACTGCTCACCAGAGCTAACGGTTTGCTAGAACCAGTGCAAACTGGCCTCATCCCACCACTGGATGGGAGATCATCTTGAAATATTAGGATTGTGCACTTGACTGAGAACTCAAAAAAAGCAAGCAAACCCTGTACTAGATTTTAAAAAATGACAAACTATTTCTATAGTGCTGACTAGAAAATCATGTGAATATGTCCATTAAGTCAATTGGAGTCAACCCAACTTAAAAGAGACTTACTACTTTCCTATAAAAGTCATGGAATTCAACTCATCTTGAGTAGAACTTTCTCAATCCCTAAATCAGTCAGCTGCATAGTTCAAAACTAGGGTCTTTTTTGGTTGGCCCCTCTTCACACGCATATGACTACATTAGTTTCAGAATTAACCATACCCTTGTTCTGACCCAGGCTTCATCAAACATAACAAAACACAAACTTGTTTTAAAAGCAAAACCTATTTTAATGCAATGATGAGAATTACTTTCATTCTCAGCCAGAACTAATCTTAAACAGTTCCCCAAGATAAGCCCACACCTTTCAGTGCTGTGGAATGCTACCCAAAACAGAAGTATCCAAATTAATTATAACAGAAACCAACCAAAGTACCAAAAAAAAAAACCAACCAGAGTACACAGAGTTTCAAGGAGGACTCGGAATCTATTGAACTTCCTGCAAAGATTTCATCATTGAGGTCTGACTTTTATCCCTTATGGGAGGGGCAATCACCTCCCAGCCTTACTCCCAAGTCGCCCCTTTTGTTTCAGTTGCACTCGCCTTCTAGCACCTCTGCACACACAGGCACTGGGAACAGGCTCCCCTGGGTCCTCTGCCTTGCTGCTGCCACACTCTGAAAGCTCCAAAGACAGCACCCCACTCTCAGGTGGTCCTGGCCCCATCCCTGCATCAGATGCAGGACCCTTGTCCAAGTCCTCTCCAGACTCCCTGACTGGTCCCCTTTCTTCCTCACTGTCTGACTCCATTGCCAGCTGGACTGGCTGCCAGTGAACCACAACAGCTATGCTTGGGGGCCTTCTGTTTATTTGCTGGGTAGATTCCTAAGCTTCTGGTCCCAAATCCTGTCCTGCTGGCACAATCATTCAAAGGAGCCATTTCCTTCTCCACTGTACACTTACATCTCACGTCCAACTTCACAGTGCTTTGAGATAACACTGCTGCCCCTGACTTGAACAAACAGCTCAGCATTTTCCCATTGTCATTCCATGTTGGTTCAAAGCTCAGGGCCGTCTCAACCACTCCACTTCCAACTGTCCTTTTTTGTAGTGGAAAGTGTTCTAAACCAGTCAAAGTCATGTTTATTAGCTTATGAGGGCAATGGTAAGGTACCGAACATCTCACTTGGGTTATCTTCTTCTCCTGGATGTTCACAGGAATAATTTCCAAGGTGGGCTCTGGAGGTAACGCTGCCAACAAAAAACCAAAATCAATAGCACACTTTTAGACTGAGCACAAAAGACGCTGAAATTAGAAGCTGAAGAAGAGAATATAAAACGAGGAGACTATAAAATTCCTCTCCAAGTCATGAAACTATAATTACCAAGGAAAAAGTCATGAATTGGGTTATCTCCAATATTTAAGATTTGGAATAAAACCTCTCAGTAGTAACAGCTATTCAACAATGGTACTTATCAATAAATAGCATGATGGATGGTCCTTTCCTATACCTGTTCAAATAGGGCAGTGTTTCTCAACCTTGGCAACTTTAAGACTTGTGGACTTCAACTCCCAGAATTCCCAAGCAAGTCACACTAAAACGGAAGCTCTATGGAGCAGGAAAATTGGATTCTGTAAATCAGAAACTTGTAGGGTGGAAAGGACCATAGGAATCATCTGGTCACTTTGTCACAATATACAGAGAATGAAATAAAACCATCCATGAGAGAGAGAGAGAGGTAGCTATGCAGCTTTTTCCTAAAAACTAACAGCCTCTTCAATTATGGGGTTTGTTCAGCATCCTTAACCCAGGCCTCTTAAAGACCTGGTGGCTTATTTGTGTAGCTCAGCTAGCCTTTTTTTTTTTTTGCTAGCTTGTGATATAGCAAAGGCTGGGATGCCATGACTTTGTTCTCTCTGATAATGAAAACTCTTTTAATTGTTGGTTATATAAATTATTGTCCCTGAAGTTGTACACGGCTTGTATAGTATTATTGATTTGTTTTATTTTTATTATATTGTTTTTAAACCAATTTATGGGGATCGGGATATATATATATTGCACAGAGTTGTTGATGACTGGATAGTCCATAAGCCTAGCAAAATCAATAAAAATAGATTGTTTAAACCCAGAAAACAAATGAATTCAACAATCAATTTGCATGTGGTTACCAAACCAAGCTGTTTATTTTATTCGCTACATGGTTAGTGAATTAATTCTTTTTCTGGGGTTACCCATTAGATGGACTTATAAATGGATAAAACAAC
>NW_020769423.1:876362-910618 GCF_900518735.1 Pseudonaja textilis | reverse complement strand
GGGGGGGAGGAGGAGGAGGAGGAGGAGGAGGAAGAGGAAAAAGAAGGAGGAGGAAGAGGAGGAGGAGGAGGAGGAGGAGGAGGAGGAAAAAGAAGGAGGAGGAAGAGGAGGAGGAGGAGGAGGAGGTAAAGAAAACATCTTCAAAGAAAAACCAGAAAGTCCAGTTGCCAATCATGACTTGGATGACTGAGAACCTCCACAGACATTTAGCTATGCACTTTGGGATGAACACCCTATGATTCTGTGATAAATTGAATTCTGTTTCTGTTATCCTTCCTTGACCTGAAGCTTTGAAGATGATCCAAAATATAAACAAAAGAGAGGGAAGATTTTTTTTTTAAAAGGCAATGAGGGATAAGAAAGCCTGATGGGAACCAAGATATATAAAAACTTAGTGAGTGTCAACTCATAACACATTTTGTATACACATCATCTGGCCTTAATCTTGCATTAATTTGTATACTAGAAGCTACCATTTACCAAAGATGCTTCTTGGGGAAAAATACACAGAGAGATAGAAAACAGAGCTTTCTATCAGGTGAGTCTCATATTGCACATTTCTTACCTGTAACATTCAAGGTAGCTGTAAGGAACCGCTTGAATTGCCACGGATATTTGTCAACGGAAACAATCACCTTTACTTCATACGTGCCACTGTCAAGCATTCGCACTGGATTGATCAGCAAGCTACAATCTCTATTTGTTAAATTCCCAAGGAACCATATCCGGCTTGGTAAAGCATCATCAGATACAGTTGTGATGGTTCCAGAGTTCTGAGAACTGTTGTACAACAGGGTAGTTTTCCCTTTGCTCCAGCTATTGTTTCCAAAAGGCTTAAAATTCCACACAATGCCTGTGGCATTGACTGTTCCAGAACTAAGCATTTGACTGATGTGGCATGGAATCACCACGCAGGATTTTTCCCATGCAACAAAAGAATTGGGAACTATGCTTATTGGATTTTCATCACAATGGAAACCTGCAATAGGGAAATCATTATGATTTACAAATATTTCTGTAGCCCATCTAAATGTTGCTCATTAAGAATAGGCAACTGTCGAAAACAGGATGTGTCCTAATTTTTTTTAAATGAGATTTTTATATACCTGGCCAAAATTCATAAAATGTTAGGGGAAACATCTCATAGAGAATAAAATGTTAGGTGAAACATCTCATAGAGAATATCTGTGTGGTAGCTTAGGAATCAGAAACAACTTCATGGTATAATTAATGGATCCCAAATCTGGAAGATACGTATTTCTCATGCTAGACACAATCCAATGATCTTCTACTTTTATTATCTATGATAGAACCAATGTTAGTATTTTCTCACAGTAGGGAGTACTACAGTGCACTGGTTCTGAAATCTCTTTTTTATGGCTTTCACTGCCTTTGAGAATCACAAACTGAAAAAGTTTTTCAAATCATGACATGTACATATCTGAAAATGCAAGCATTTTATTTGTGATTAATGTGACTTCCATTCACCAGCTGCCAATTTCTTTTCCAAAAGTTTTATTCAATTTTCACATATTAGAGAAAGAAAGAAAAATCTTTTTTCAGTGAACAGCATGATTCCAGGTTAACACATTTCCATTACAAACTAGACTTTCATTTCCTATTCATCTTTCACATTTAATAACTTATCTTGATTTTCTTTGATTTTAATCATCAAGCTTTTCCTATCTTATATAATTTTTCCAATACATTGCTTAATCTATTTCTTTAAATCCTTAATGCATCATTATATATCTTCATATTCATTATATTTTATCTTCTTAGTCTATCAGGTCTGCAATTTACTCATCTATATTTAATTCATCATTTGAAAAATTCACACATTTCCAATATAATTTTTTTAAAAATAACAACAACAATGCAACACTCCTATTATTGCCAATTTCAAGGTGCTATCCCTGTGGTTAGACATATCACATAATTAATCCCCCCCTAAGATTCCCATAATTTAACCTTGAGTTAACACTTTAAAAAAGAAGAAAAAGAAACAATAATAACTTTATAGTAGTTACTACATTATGTATATCCCATTTAAACCTGGGTCTGCAAGTTCCCTTTCCCATTACCTAAAATATATAGATCTAGATTCAGAAAATTATAGATAAAACAGACATAATTAATCCCATCACTTCATAAGAACTAATATTGTTTTCCCTTCAACAATTACTCCTGCCACTGTAATAGCAAAACAATATCAGTCCCCACCTCCCATCTTAGTACTCTACTAAACAAATTTTATCATTTTTTGTTATTGCTTATTAATTCATTTAATATCATTAATATCTTTGTTTTGCTTATTTCTCTTAATTTCATATCATAAAAAAGAAAAAGCAAACAATCACAGCAATAACAAAACAATATCAGTCCCTATCTCCCCTTTTAATATTCTATATTCCATTATTTTCTAAACAACCTTATCCTTTCTTATTTATTTAAACTAGTCCTTCTGCTCTTGCAGAATCCCTTCTTATAATTCTCAATCAACTATTATCTCTGTGCCTTTTAATTAAACAATTGCATTTCATTGTTATGTGCTTGCCATATTCCTTTCTTTCCAAATCCCATTTCATTCTTGCCCTCTTTTTATCACTCCAATTTCTATCTCCTTTCTGTTTCATTACTCCCCACTGAAGTTTCCTTTCCTGCTGTTTCCTTTCATTTTGTTCGGTTTTTAGAATAACCCCCCTTTTAATTACAACGTCGGACCATCTATTATTAATTCTCTTTCTATTCTTCCTTTGCTTAAGTTTCTGTTGATTCAAGTGTTCATTTAAGAGGGCCACTTCTTGCGTTGATTTCTCTTCTTGTTGTTCTTGGTATTTTGAAACCTTCATTTCCAAAAATTGCAATGCAAAACCAAATGATTTTCCTTCTTTTTGTAACATGTCTTTCATGTTTTTAAGTTCCAATTTAAGGTCCAGTAACATTCCTGCCATCTTTAAACAATGTTTATAAAAGTTTTTCCAACGTTTTACTCTTATTGACTCCTCTTCCAAAGATTTCCAGATTAGTTCCACTTTTCAATATCCATTAATTAAAGTTGTAATTCAAAAACACCAAACACTTCCACAATTTCCCTTTTCCCTTTCACTTTCCAACGTCCCTCTTTTATAATATCCTAATTCCAGTTATTTTTGTTTCAAGCAAATCTTCAATGGATCCAAATTTTAAAATAGGAGATATGTATAAACAATTCTCTTCTCCACTAGATGGCACTCTTCACTGTATTTAAAGTCAATTCTTTTCCTTTTTCCCGATTTTTCTCACTCATTCAAACTTTTAAAGTTCCAATATCAGTAAATCCAAGCATTCATTTTCAAATTTTATTTTTCACCTTGACACAGCCCAGTCCAGCTTTAATAAATCTATTTGATGTCAGGGTTGTATATTTAATTATTTCAAATACAAATTTCTTCTTCCGGCTTCTTCCTTTTGGGTACAAAGCCACATCATCTGTCAGAAATTTTCTTTCTTAATTTCTTTGTCCGCCACTTAAATCTACTTTTTTAACAATTTTAAAAGATTTCAAAACTGGGGTACCCTATTGCAAAATTCTCCTGGTTTCTCTGCTGTCCTCTTTTTCACCGCTCCTCCTGCACAATCTTATTCCAGCTGACTCTTCCCCTTCAGGGTGGCCATTTTAGTCCACTGCTTCAGATATCTTTAGGAGGGAGTGTTTGCCAAGCCAGGGAGGGGATATGCGGCTCCACTCTACCCAGCTGGCAGTCTCCCCTTCCTCCGCCACCCCTACAAGACAGTTTCTGTCCCAGATCTAGACAATCGGGGCTCTCCAATGAAGAAGCACAGACCAAAGCCGTGGACAATCACGGTCAGTAGTCCGTCTTCAGGGAAGTTCAACTGGAAGTTCACCAGCTGCCAATTTTTAATCAACAAGTTATGATTCCTGTCTTAGTCGCCAAGAAAGGGAAACTTTACCTCCAAGTCCAACTAAAGCTACAGAAACATCCATCACTAAAGATTAATAACAGAACCCAGATTTGATCATAAATCCATTGCCATACTTTGCATAAATCCATTGCCATATTATGCATAAATCCACTGTCATACTATGCTTTTACTCACAGATAACATGAAGTGTGATTGTTGGAGAAAGTGTCTTGCCCACACTGTTACTGGCTTCACACCAATAGCTGCCAGATTGTGCTGGATCTATGTTTATAAGGTTCAAGTATGCATGGGGAGAATCCAATAAAATCATTTTGCCATCTTTATACCACGTATAAGCGAGATTTGTGGGATTTGCTTCTCCCACTTCACAGTGCAACACAACATTCATGCCTTCATCAATCTGGCCTCCTGGATTTCTCCAAATGTTGACTTCCCTGGGAGCAACTGCGACAAGATAAAACAAAGGCATAAGATTAGCATCACCTGTTGCAAAAACATTTCCCTTCACCTGATTTTCATGTATTGTAACCAAGGATGGGTTGGACCTGACTCATACTGGCTTGTAAAACCTACTGTTCAAATTTTCTGAATTTTGCAAGCCAGGTGAGAACAGAACTGAGCCAGGACACGTAATGATCAGCTATGTTGTGGCTGGCAACCTGGTGCAGTGGTAGCAGTAGAGATGACAGAACTGGTTGTTAAACGTTGACCAGCATATTACTGGTTGTAACTGTAGGTAAGATGGTCACACATAGGCCTGTGCACTGCAGATCCTCTGTAGAGAGCAATAAGATACTGAAGTTATAAGAAGACTAGGACTGTGATTGAAATACGTGGCAAGTGAGTGCCAGTTTGATATAGTGATTAAGACACTGGGCTAGAAAAGACCAGAAGAACATGAGTTTTGCCTCAGGTAGGAAGCCAGTTAGTGAGCCAGTCACTCTCTCTTAGCCCTAGGATGAGGGTAATGGCAAGTCAATTCTGAAATTTTATCAAGAAAAATGCAAGGAGTAGTCCAGGTTGTGACCAGAAGTCAACAATAACTCAAAAGCACACATACACACAGAGAGAGTACAGATCAGTGGTGGCATTCTACCAGTTCAGCCCGGTTCGGCCTAACCAGTAGTGCTGATGAGCAGTGGAGATCAAACTGGTTCTCTCCACCTCTCTGCTGTTGGGCCCACCCACCCATCCGAGCTCCCATATTCACCTTTATCCTCTGCTTTTGAAGCACAGCTGCTTTGCGCGGCACATAAGAGTGCCGCATGGTAGCTGCTGAAGCGACCAGGGGAGTGCAAGCTTGCAGGAGGTGACTTGGAACGCCTCTGAGCCTGTGCAAAGTGCGTATTTGGCACATGTGCGCACACAAATTGTGTGCACGTGTGCAAAGCACGTGCACCAAGTCACGCCCACCAAACCGGTGATAAAACTTTTTGAATCCCACCACTGGTACAGATGCCAGGTGAGTCTTTCCAGGAAGGACAACAAACTTTTATTTTTTTTAACCTATGATAGGTTGTGATTTTTCTGCTATCTACATAGATAGAGGGAAATCCCATCGCACTTGGGTGTCTTTTAACTCACACTGGTTGAGAAGCACCTACAATCTCCCTCTTCTAATGGCTTCATCTCCTGAACACGTTGTATTTGCCAGTCATTGGTGTTTCAAGGCTCTCCGCCAATTAAAACTAATTGGTAATACTTACAGAAGATATCCACTGTGAGCAGTGGAGATGAAGTGCAGCCATAAGAATTACACGCTTCACATTTGTAAGATGTCACTGGTCCAAAATGTGCAGGGAAAGTCAATAGCTTCAAACTGCTGTTTTTAAAATTAGCTCCATGGAGATTGATCTTCCACCAGTTGAACGAGATGGAACCAGAGACACTACTACCCACAGAGCAGTTCAAAGTGACAATATCTCCTTCTTTTGTGGGCAGATTATTCACAACAGAAACCTGGACGTCATTGGGACAATCTGAAAAAAAAAAAAAGCCAACACATCAGTGCGGGACTTTGTATAGTTTAGTTTTAGTTTAGTTTAGTTTAGTTTAGTTTAGTTTAGTTTAGTTTAGTTTAGTTTAGTTTAGTTTATTGTCATTGCACCTCATACAACCAAATTAAATATCATCTTCAGTGTACATTATGACTGAAAATAAAGCACAAACACACATCCTTCACATTCTACACAATTGAACCGGAAACCCTCGACATCACACCAACACTGCACTATACAGCAGAATCCAAAAGAGCTACTGCCCTGGGATAGAAGCGGTTTTTCAGCCTATTTGTTTTTATTATTCTGTACCATCTGCCAGATGGTAATAATTAAAAGAAAAAGGGTGCCCAGGATGATATGGATCTTTGAGAATGTTTTGAACTTTCTTAAGGCAGCGAGAGCTCTAAAGCTCTTCCAAAGAGGGGAGAGGGCAACCAATGATCTTCTGCGCTGTCCTATCTGCCACTGTGCAATTGGCAAACCATACAGAGGTGCAGTAAGTTAAAATACTCTCTATGGTGCAGCAGTAGAAGGTCACCAGCAGTTTTTCATTCAGTTGTTGTTTGCTGAGAAGTCTCAGGTAGTTTAATCTCTGCTGGGCCCCTTTGACCAGGGCTGCAATGTGAGCACCCCAGATCAGGTCCTCTTTTATGACAACACCCAGAAACTTAAAACTGGCCACTTGCTCTGCTCAGTCTCTATTGATAAGCAAGGGCTGGATGTCTGATCTGTTCCTTCTATAGTCCATTATAAGCTCCTTGGTCTTATTGGTGTTGAGGACCAAGTTATTGTATAGAAAATAAAACAGTGATAATATTTCAGAACATAATGTATATTCCCCCAAAATGCAGTCATGCTGTAATTTTTTTAATGTCCCTGAAAGAGACCGTGTCAAATGCTATCTCAGCTGCTTTAAAAAAAAAAAACTTCATGGCCTTATTCATAACCAGGAATCAAGCTTGGTGAGATGTGACGAATTGTCTACTCTTGTCAGAAAAACCCACCCAAGGTTGTTCATTTCCTCTCAACTTCACACTCACTTTTCATTTCTAGCTCCTGAGTGATGGATGACTTCATGGCCTTGTTGCTCAATTGGCAGGTTATTGCTTTCTTTTTAGGTCTTGCAGTTGGTTGAATGGTGACTATCCTCCGGAGTACTCCATCATCCATCATCATAGTTTCTGCAGTCAAATAATACTTCTCTAGACCTTTGAAATTCATTGTTATTGGATCTTCTGGGCAATGGGAAGGCACCGAACAAACCACTTGCAGGGCCCATCTTTCTTGACATTTCAAGATTTCCAACGTGGGACTTGGAAACAAATCTGTACCAAGAAAATAACAAGGGATAAAAAAAATAGGAAGAAAATCTGTGGCCTGATAAATAAGAATTCTGGTACAGTATGGAACACAACATGCTAAATGGCATGTTTATTAATTCAGCAGAACAATGTAATAAGGTTGAAAAGGTTGGAAAGAAAACCAGAGCAACAAGGTGCTTTAGGATTTGCTTAACTTTATTAGGTGCTCCTAGACAACAAGAAATTATTTTAACATCGGCAGCTTGACTCTCCATAAATCACATCTTTCTGCCAGTCTGCAGCAAGATATAGACGAATGCATTTCTATTCTCTGAGTAGCTCTCTGTGCTCTTTCTCTGCTGTGATAGCAACTCAACATTTCTGAATGGAAAACCCTCAATGGAGATCTTGCAAATAAGACTTCAAGATGATGGATATGATATAAAGTGATGTGGTGGCCTAGAAGTGGAGCTCTTGCCTAACAATCAGGAGGCTGAGTTCAATCCTAGGTAGAGGCAGATATTTCTCTCTCTGGGCACACTGAGAATATATCTGCTGTGAACTCCACACTGGTGACAGGAAGGGCATCTGGCCATTAAACATTCAGTTCCATCCAGTTGCCCAGACTCCACCCACAAGGGATTACAGGGTCAAATAAGATGGAGATTATATCCAAATTAAGGAGCAATATCTATACAGGTCAGAGAAGAAATGAAAAGTTCTGCCAAAGTTCTTACCAGAAACTTTCAGTGTAGCTGAATCATAAAGTATCTGTCTACTAGCTTGATTTTCTACAGATGCATTTACTTTTATCCCATATGTGCCATAGTCTTTTTTCTGGAGCTGAGTAATCATCAAACTGCAATTTCCCTTTGTTAAATCTCCAACAAACTTCACTCGCCCCTGAAAATCAAGAGCCGGTAGGTTTGCATGCTCATTTAGGATTCTGGAATTATTGTATAAGACAGTGCCAACATAGTCGAATAAATTCATATCCAAAATAGGCTGAAAATACCAAACCACAGAAGTGGCAAGAATTTTCTTAGAATGCATTCTTTCTTCAATCTGACATGGGATTAAAACACACGATCCTGTCCAGGCCACCAAAACTTTGGGGTTTATCTTCAGTGGGGATTCATAACACCAAAAGCCTACAATGGAGAAACACAAGAAAAATCACGGTCATCTTTTTGGTATTGATGCAGAAAACCAATACATGCTATATACATCCAGGAAAGGCCTCAATTAAATCCAAGAGCTCAAAAATGCCTGAAAGATCAATCATGAGGTCTTCATGAAGCTCAAAGTGAAGAGCATTCCAGAATGTAAACACTATGTAGACAACAAGGAAGTTTACCCTGGCAGAAATAAGGCAGGATCTATTACCAAAGCAACAAGGGGGGAAACCAACAGACAGTACCCTAATTCAATGCAAGAGTAGAAGGAGAATGCAGAATCAGAGTTGCAAGATTCTGTTATTATGGCCAGTATTAATAAATGTCATTTCAGCCTTCATATAGAATTGATGTAGGTTTGCTCTACATAAAGGAGATGACATGTCATCACCATCTATGACTATTGGGATCAATGGATTCTGGCAAGCACAAGAGCTACAGTTCCAGTTTGCAATAGCAAGGTGATTCCAAAGTATCCTAGCCTCAAGATGCTCGGGTTAATTCGGATCCTGAGCAAACATGAAAAAAATACCATCTACCCAACTGACTCCATGTAATTTGCTCTAATCTTAACGCTACCCCTATTAACCCAAATTCTAGACCCTGTTTCACCATAAATCGAGCGGGCAATGGAGTGTGATGTGTTTTAAACCATACTGATTGAGGCAAATCAAACCTGCTTCCTTACCTTGGAAGAACAATATCCAAAGGAAATGCCTCATGGTCAGATCAAGTAATTCCCAATTCTGGGGAAAGAAAAGGATATGGTTGACAATGGCCTTCACCATTCATGGTGAATACACTGATAGGTGATTTTGACCAAAACATAAGTTTAGCTAAAAAGGAAACCCAATTAGCAAAGCGTGGCCTACTACAGCAGCAATTCTGTTGGAAGCTTCACAAGAAAAGTCATTCAACAAGCAACATGTATTCCATTAGTCCTGATCTATACAATCTATTAAAAATATTTGTAATGAATGCTGTAAACTGAGCAACTCAGTAATGCTGATGGGAAGAATTATGCAGGTTTTCTGTAAAATATTAGTTGCAGGGAAGCATCTCTGGGTTTCTTTAATATCATGTTACTCCTCACAGCTCTTAGAATTAGAATCATTTCCACCCTAGTCATTTATAATGTCTACATAGCAACCTTGCTGAAGTGCCATAAAACCTGCATATTATAAAACCCATTGCTATTATCTTAACACAATAGCTGAATGTCTCAATGTCTCAACAAAGCAGTATAAAGAAAATGAGAATGACTTTAACTACATAATCCCTATTTCATGCTTTACAAATGATCACAATTGTCTTCTGAAATTGTTAGATTCCAAGCAAAAACATCATATTACAACCAAATGTGATTTATGAACCTAACCAATGCTTCATGTTGCAAAGAGGCAATCGTCTATGAGCTAAACAAGAATTCCTAATCTACAAAAAATCTCGGAATCTTGCCATTTGTCTCCACTCTCGTTTCTGCGATTAAGAGGGGGAAAAAAAAGAAAATTTGCATGTAGACTGCATAAACAATCAGAAGCTCTATTGATCGTGGTCAATGATCAGGGATAATGAGAGTTGGAATCCAATATATCAAGATCTAACGTAGTATTTCTCAACCTTGGCCACTTTAAGTCATGTGAACCACCAAAAATCCCCAGCTAGCATGGCAGGCTAGGGAATCTTGAGAATTGAAGTCCGCATCTTTTAATTTTACTAATGTTGCGGAACACTGATCTATAAGCTTCTCATTTCTTCTAGACAAGATAGAGGACACAAGATTTAGAAAAGTTCAACTGCAGCCTGAGAATTATTCACTAGATTGGCTACAAAACATTCTCAAATTATTTCCCACAAATGAACTACTACACAGCGTAGGATAGTACTGAATACCCTGATGCTGTCTAATCCATTCCATCCAGTAAGATTAGTTAAAAGAAAATGCTGTGAACTCAAATTCACCTTTGCTGACCCAATCGTATTGTATTATTTTTATAATTTAGTGGGACGCTGGGTTATCTGGAGGAAAGCAAAATAAAATAAAGGTGAATTAACTCACCAGTAAAATAGAATTTCAGATCCACTGTTCTTTTCTGGAAATGAAGATTTAGCAAACAGGACCGAAAAGCAGAGGAAAGTTCTGTCGTGTGTTTACATCTGCGTGTTTTTTCCCCAGATCAAATGTTTGTATATCTGGGGAACATTTAAGTGCGATAATGGAATAAGTCAAGGACGGTTACTGGCAGCTATATAGCTGACATTATATCTGACCATTATGTTTTCAACTGGGTGGAAGAAGTTAGAAGCTGGATTTATATGGTGTTGCACACATAATACTGGAGTCTGCTTCTAAAATATGTGCAATAAAAAAAAAATCACCAAGATTTTTCAGTTCTCACTATACAGTAGCTTGGCATTTCTCCCAGGCAAAGCAATGTTCTTGGACCCTGAAGCATTCTTGCCTTTTTTGATTGCTAGTCTCTAGACAAGAAGGGCTATGATTCCTTCATTTAAGGTGGAGTTCTACAGATGTTTGAGACTCCATATCACAACTGCCCAGATCAGCACGAACATGATTGGAGTCCTAAAATTTCTAAAAGAACAAAGCAACCTAGTCTTAGAACGCTACACCTAGGATGTCCAGCTCAGCTGTACTGATATCATCATCATCTTTCAACGACCCGATAATCCCTTGCAGGGTGGAGTCTAGGCAACTGAATGGAGCTAGCAGCGTGTTTAATGGCTGGATGACCTTCCTGTTGCCAATGTGGAGTTTTGTTCAGTAAATATATTCTCATTGGGCCCAGAGATAGAAATATCTGCCACTACCTAGGATTGAACTCACAGCCTCCTGATTGTGAGGCGAGAGCTCCACCTCAAGGCCACCGTACCACTCATCAGCTCTATTGATATGGGTACGGGATATTTGAGGAACTATCTTGCCCAATGGAACTGGCCCACCCCACTTGTTCTAGTAGAAAGACCTACTGCGGACCACATCATCCAAGGATTTTGGCTGGTGGGATATAGAAGAGCCTTTTCTGCCAGGGTCCCTGGCCTTTGGAACAGCTGGCTTCTGGAGATGAGATCTTCTCCCACTTTTCAGGCCTCCAGGAAGAGCCTTAAAATTGCCTCTGCCAATTGGTTTGGGGCCCTTATGAAGAAGCTGTAGGCTGTATGCTGGTTGGTGCGGTAAGAGAAGGCACCACTACTATTCTACTCTAAACCCGTGGTCATTTAGTCTCTACTTAATATTTTGTAATTTTTATCTATTTTTATACTCCAATTCTTTTTAATATACCTATTTTTTAAATTGTATTGTAAGCCGCTCAGAGTGACCTCAAACAGCGAGGTGGGAGGCATATAAATTTAAAAAAATAAATAGATTTAATAACTAACTGAAGTGTTATCTTCTTTCCCTGTTTTGCCTCTTAACAACAACTCCTGGTTGCCCTTTAAGCCAGGGGGTGCCAATCTTTTGGACCTCAGGGACCACCAAACCCATAATTTTAAATCCCGCGGACCAGAGACCCTTGGAAAATCCCAATATAAGTCTGCAAGGAAATCCCCCACCGTTTTTCTACCGATCGATCGTTCTTTATTTGGGATCACAGGATACCATCTTCAGCTCCATTCTCAGGAAGAGAGAGAGAGAGAGAGAGAGAGAGAGAGAGAGACTTTTGGCTTCATGCAAGGAAAGCAGCAGAAGCAGCAGAAGTCCTTCTTTCTCTCTCCCAAATTCCACCAGAAATGAGTCTTTGTGAGACTTGTCGCACCGGTGCAGCCTCTTGCAGCAGGATATCTTGCAGGGTCCCAAAGACTCATTTCTGGCGGAGTTTGGGGGAGAGAAAGAAAGACTTTTCCTTGCGTGCAGTCAAAAGAAGAAAGAAGCAGAAAGAAGCAGACCGGTGGCCAGGCAAGATGCATGGGGCAAGTGGGGAAAGTTCCCCCCCTCTGCCCTTTCTCCCCTCCCCTCACTACCTCGTGTTGTTCACAGTGCAAGCGACGCAAGCCTTGTGTTCCTGCAGCCATGTGGGTAGCACAGCCCTGTGTCCCTGCGCAGCCTGGATTAATTGCTTTGGGGGGTGCTTTGGGGGTGACATTTCTCTGGGGACCGCCAAAACTTTTCCACAGACTACCAGTTGTCCCCAGCCCACTGGTTGGTGGCTGCTGCTTTAAACAACCAGCTCTGACTCCGTGATAGCAAAAAGTGGGTGAAAGGGGGGAACCAGAGATTCTGGATTTCAGATTGCACTTTGCAAATTTAATGCTGCTTGCATAAATTGGTCCTTGGTTTACCCTGTGTCCATTTACCTTTATTGCCCTTTGTGGTCAATCCCGCTTCCACCCTAGAACATCCTGTTGCCTCTTCTCCACGGAACAGCTCTTGCAGCCTTCCTTCCTTCAACCCGAGCTTCTTTGGAATCCTGACAAAACAAACAGGGGAGTTATTATTAACAAAAAAACAAAGAACCCTCAGAACCAAATGGGACAGAGTTGACCTGAAATAGCCAGAGGCCCTCTTGAAAGGGTGTCCTGCTTCTGCTGCCAGGATGTGCTGTACATGTACACATGTTACACCAGAGATAGCCAAGGGGCAACCCCACAGTTGGAGAGGGAGAGAGATCAAGGCCTAGAAGAGATGACACAGAAGTGAGGAATGCATAGGGCAGTTATATTCAATGGGGTTGGGACTTTGCATTTTGCCCCAGGTTTACGGGGGCAAAACTTAGGTCAGGGGTCGCCAACCTTTTGGACCTCGGGGACCACCGAACTCATAATTTTAAATCCTGTGGACCACTAATATGAATTTTGAGTGACGGTGGCTTGCTGACATTGGTGGGAGAGAGAGAGAGAGGGAAATCCAATCTAGCCTTGGAGGGATGGCGGTGATGTTTTCTCTCTCTCTCTCTCTCTCTTTCTCCCTCCCTCCTTCCCTCCCTCCCTCCACTCTCTGTCTCTCTCTCACACACACACAGGTCCCTCACACACACCCAACTCCCTCCAAGGCAGCCACATTCCTAACCTGCTTTTCAGCTCTGTTCTCAAGAGGAGAGAGAGAGAGAGAGAGACGGTATCCTGCAATCCCAAATAAAGAATGACCGATCGGTAGGAAAACAGGGTGGGAGATTTTCCTGCGGACTTTTTGGGGGATTTTCCCAGGGTTTCTGCAGAAAAAGCAGAAGCAGCCTGGATTGATTGCTTTGGGGGGTGCTTTGGGGGTGACATGTCTCTGCAGACCACCAAAATTTTCTTGTGGACCATCAGCGGTCCTCGGTCCACCGGTTGGCGACGACTGACTTAGGTGGCTCCTTGTTTCTTTTTTAAAAGATAAAAAGTTAAAGCATTTCACTAGCTGTCTTGTCCAAAAAAACAATGAAACATCAAGACTTCTGGTTGCTGTTCTCATGCTCTCAATATTGTGCACTAGATGGTGCTATCTGAATGCGAGTAGCATCCAAACAAGAGCATTTAAAACTGTGTGATTCATAGGCTGTCCTATCATTATTTTATTTATCCAGGCCACAGTATTAGCGATGTTGTTCTTTTCATTAAATAAGATTGGAGATTAAATCCTTCCCAACTCTCCCTGGAATTTATGCTTCCTTGAAATGAAGATAACTCAGGGTAGAATGGAATGGAATGGAATGGAGTGGAGTGGAGTGGAGTGGAGTGGAGTAGAGTAGAGTAGAAAAGAAAACAGAATAGAAAACAGAATAGAAAACAGAATAGAATAGAAAATAGAATAGAATAGAAAATAGAATAGGATAGGATAGGATAGGATAGAACAGAATAGAACAGAATAGAAAATAAAATAGTAAATAGAATAAAATGCAGAATAGAATAGAAAATAAAAAAGAGAAAAGAGAATAGAAAAGAGAAAAAAGAGAAAAGAGAATCTAATGCAGAATAGAATGGAATGGAATGGAATGGAATGGAATGGAACAGGACAGAATAGAAGCTGGAAAGGGCCTTGGAGGTCATCTAGTCCAACCCCCTGCTCTGACAGGAAATCTTAAAAATAAAGGGTGTGTAAAACAGGTAGTGTTAATAGATATTGTTCACCATCATAAACAATTTCCTTCTGTTTCCTCTTGCTTCCTTACCATTTAACAGCTTGGCAGTCTCCATTCCCATAAGGTTTTCTTACGGGACTCAAAGAAAAACTTTCTACTTTCTTCTGACCCATCCTGGATCTGAAAGGCCTTCCCACCTACACAGCATGCTTCTAATACAAGGGGGTCCTCAACTTCTGACCACAATTGAGTCCAACATTTGTGTTGCTAAATGAGAAATTTGTTAAGTGAGTCTTGTCCCCTTTTTCCGACTTTTCTTGCCACTGTTCTTAAGTGAACCACTGCAGTTGCTAAATGACTAACACGGTTGTTAAGTGAATCCGGCTTCCCCCATTGACTTTGCTCGTCAGAAGGTCACAATCTTAAGTCCAGCTTTATTTTATGCCTGTTTATTGCCAAAATATTTTAGTCCAATTTAGTTAAATCTTTGGTTCTGGCTTCTTCCTTTCCCGGTTCGAAGCCCCGCTTAGCTGTCAGAAATATTTTCGTATTTTTTTTCCTGTCCCTTTGTAATTTCATCGCTCACTTTTCTTTTCTTAAAAATTCCATGTTACCTTAATCCCGGGGTACTTTTGTTTAGTTGCATCACCCAATTGTCCCCGTTCAGATGTTCTCCACCTCTTTCTTCCCTCCTGCACAAATCTTAATCCAGCTGAGTCCTCCTCTTCGGGGTGGCCATTTTAAACCACCGCTGCAGTCATCTTTGGGGGGAAAAAAGACCAAGCCCAGGGGGGGAGATGCGGCTCCCCTCAACCTGGCTTGCGGCTTCCCCTTACTCCACCGCCCCTCCAAGGCAGCTTCAGCCCCTAACTGTAATGATCAGGGCTCTCCAACAAAAGAGCACGGACCATAGCCGCAGAGAGATGCGATCTACGGCCTGTCAGCGAGGAGGCTCTGCCTTCTTCCCCGCCAATAAAATCTGTAATCTTGTAGTGGGTGGGGTGGAGACTTACTACATTTGTCTTATGCTCAGGATGAAGCTTGAAAATCACTTCTTTATTATTATTTTCTTTTTCTGTCTTCTGTTCTTTATTTTTTCTTCTTTTTTTCCATGCATTTTTTGTTCTTTATATCTTCTTCTCTCCTTTTGAGTTCAAATTGTGCACATGCATAGGAGTGTATTTATTACTAAAACTTTGTAAACTTCAATTGGGTGAAATGGTGCATCACAGTGTAACATTTTTTTCAGCCCATCTACCTCAAACAGAAACTTACAGAATTCAAAGCAAAAGACTCCAATGGGCTTGAAATTTTGCAAACTTATCCACATATTGCAACGCATTTTGGGGAGGAAACCCATGAGGTTGATGGGGCCAGAGTTGGGACATGCTAACAACTCCCTGCGTAACTGACCTGTTCTGACTGATGAAGCTGCTTGGATGAACAGCCTCAACATGACTCAAGTTAACAAAGAAATAAAAAATCAGTCCAAGTTTCCAAGATGCAACCTTCAGACTCCTTTTTTCCTGGAAGACTGAGAATTTTCACTGACATACTTCTCATTATAGGTATCCTTAAATGCAGCCTCCAACACTGATTGGTAACTGTGTGTGGCAATCGCACTCCCACTTCTGACTGACTGGCCAATGGTGCAAGTGAAGCTGAGGTGGTGTGTTCAACAGGTTCTGACCAGCTCTGGAGAACCAATAGCAGAAATTTTAAGTAGTTCGGAGAATCGGCAAATACCACCTCTGACTGGTCCCGCCCCCATCTATTCTCTGCCTCCCGAATTCCAGCTAATCGGCTGGGTCTTCTTTTTTTGCTGGAAAGCAGGTTAGTTGGGTGAGGAGAAAATGGGATTTTGCAGCATCCTTCCCCCAAGAGTGGGGAGGGAATGGAGATTTTGCGGTATCCTTCCCCTACCATGTCCATCAAGCCACACCCACCAAGCCACGCCTACAGAACCGGAAGTAAACAAATTTGAATCCCACCACTGAAGTAAAGTAATGAACCTTGGCCAGGATTATGCTTGGTACGTGGCCTTATGGAATGTCCACTGCTTTCTGGGGAAAGTGGCCATTTTCAAAACAATGATTATTGATCCGTGTAATCTGACTGTGAGGGTGCTAGAACCACTTGCAAGGGAATTTGCCTGGATTTCATGACCAGTCAGATTAAGAGTTTGTCAGAAGGCAGCCAATGAGTGAAGAGGGTTTATTGAGAACACTTATCCAAGACTCTCTAGTCTAGAAACATAGTGTCACCATTTGCTAGTGCAAAATACAGCAATTTTGTTAATTGATGCAAAATATCAATAAATGGACAAATAAGTTACAGGAATTGTAATTGGGTCATTATGGGCCACAGTCTAACATAAAGTAAAATGATGAACATTGTTCTCCTCATTATGAAGATCACAAGGGTAATGGAGGCTTATTTCCTTCCAGGTAAAGAAACACCTAATATTCCTTATATTCTTCCACACACAGAAGTCAGCATACAAAGAGTCATCACCCCAAAACCTTGTGTTTTCTCATGCAATCTGTAGAAGCTCAGACCATTTGAGAATGTTGGTTGGGATAAACTTATAGGGAATGCTTTTGGGGTGAATCTATATACCAGTAAAACTCTTGTGTCTGTTTGTAACCTTTGATTGGGGAAAACAATGCACCATTGGGCAACAATTTTTGAATTAATATACCTCAAATGAGCTAACTTAAAGAATGAATCCAAAATCCAGGATCTATGTAGGATTGTAGGATTTAATTTGGCTAAGTTGCAGCCACTTCAGTGTTGCCACACTCAGCCGTGGTCACCTGATTGTCATTTTCAATGCTTTCTTGCAGCTTCCCGCAAGGAAAGTCAATGGAGAAGCCTGCAGGAAATAGGAAGTTGCTTCTACTCCCACTGCTGATCTGCCTACCCGTAGTTATTCTGTTTCTTTGTTTAGGTAAGAAATATCTTTGAAATTATGCCCCAGTGGGGCACTGGTTATTTAGTATTTTCTATTATCAAATGTCCAAATCTGAGCTACTGTTTTGTTGCTTTGATGTTATCTTAGCAAAATATTTCAACTTTAGCTTATTTTGAGAGGTCTTTTGGTATCAAACCCTAACTTGCTGTATATCAAGTGGATCAGAGGTGGTATTCAGCAGGTTCTGACCAGTTCTGGAGAACCAGTACTGGAAATTTTGAGTAGTTTGGAGAACTGACAAATAACACTTCTGACTGGAGATTTTACAGTACCCTTCCCCTGCCATGCCCACCAAGCCACACCCACAGAACCGGTAGTAAAAAAAAATTGAATCCCACCATTGAACTGAATGTAGGTACATTTCCAGGTATTTCACTAAGCACCAACTCAACCCCTATTGATGTTTAATTGGAAATAACAACTATTTTATTTGCTCTGTTATGATGATATGGATTATTTCAATGCCATTCAAAAACTTTGATTTGGAAAAGGCTACACCAATTTAAAAAATTATGCCATATGTACAAACAATGTGACCACAACCTTGGATACACCAATAAATACACGGTGGGGTAACAAAGTATCATAAACCCCCCTATATGTTAAAGGTAATTTTTAAAAAACCAAATTTTTGAAAAACAAAAATGTTCTGGATGCAATGTGTTGATATTATGTTGTATCAATGTAATAAGGAATGTTCTCCTATCTATAGAAGAAAGGATAACTCCAAATTGCGGGCACAGGATTTCAGCCCATCATAGATGCTACCTGCCACTAATTTTAGAGCAACATCTCCATTAAAGGTGACAATAAGGATAGAAGAATAGTGGGAGGAATAATAGAGAGGAGAAACTTCTTTTTCTGTGCCCAGTTTATCCAAATATTGTTGCAGAAAGTCAACATTTCATTATCTGATCTCCTTGCTATGGTCCAATCAGGCTTCTGAACCAGATATATTCACTACGGGGCTTTTTCCTGATTTTGAGAGAATTTTCCTATGGAAAGAAACAAAAAATAAAGATTTACTTGACCTTCCTCCTTCAGTTTCTATCTATGCAGATTATCTGATTGCAGTTCAGAGTTTGATTTGTCTTTTTTTTCAACCTTTTCATTTTTAAACTAGTTAATGAGTTTGCCCCTAAAATGAGATCAACAAAGAGATTGAAACCTCAGAGTTAAAACCTTGGTTGAAACCTCATAGATCCAACTAACATAACTGGCAAGTGATCCATAATCAAAATTTTGTTTCCTTTTTTTTACTAGTCCTTCAGGATTTGATCATTATTTAGGAAGGGTCACTTAACCTCTTGCCTCACTCTTATTTTCTGAATCTAACACACACACACACACACACACACACAAATTATTTCTCTACAGTCCACAAGGAAACAAATGCTAGGAGTTTCTGAGCAACGTATTTTTTAAAAAGAAGAAAAAGCATTTGATCCTCTGAACTCTTCCATTATTAAATGGAACATGGACCACAGATATTCCACATTTGCTTGCTGAACAATTCCTAAAAGCTGGCAATCAACAGAACTGTGCAAGCCATATATGATGTTAAATAAAAAAAGACTTGTATCACCTGAGCTAAGAAAAGAGATTGGCCCGCCCCAAAGGAACCATCAAACTCAACCAGGGTGGAAAAAAAAACCCCATCTATGTATAAACCAAACTACTAGAATGGAACCAACCCAAGTAAGGGTTCCACAAGTGAGTTGTAGAAAAGGCATCTTAGAAAAGAGGTAGGACTAGGATTCCTGATAGGTAAGAAGGATAGAACTAGGATTCATATCTCACCACCTTTCTTTGGGGTTTAATGTTCTACAACACTCATTGTTGATTCCTACTTACCCATTGTTCTCAACTCCTGTTGTAGACTTTTTACACAGAATATTCTTTTTGCAGAACATCAAAAAGCCACACCGGCGCTTGTAATAACATAAGGCATCTATCAGCAAGAAGAGCGCCAGAATTGCCAACACAATTGCCAAAATGCTGCCCCATCCCAAACCTCCATCTGGAAGAAAAGAAGAATTTCTGCTTGAACCAACTGATGGAATGATGATTGAAACATCAAAATTTTCTTCCAAAACTAGTGACAATAAAGGTACCACTGGCACTCTGTAATCCATGCACCCAAAACACAGAAAAGAATTTCATTTATTAAATTATACAGAGTCTTATACACTTTAAGGGACAGGCATAAAATTAAGTTAGGCTTAATGGGGAAATAACATTATGCATTTGCTAATTTTCTGAGTTTTTCTTCCTTTCCCCAAAATGAAACAAAGACCAGTTTATTTAATTGGCTCAAAAAGTTTTCAACTTTAAATCTGTGCTGTGTAAATTTAAAGATTTACAGTACCTGGTTTTTTTTTTTCTGAAGTTAGTGATTTCATTAAATATATAGTTTGGGGTTATATTCCCCACATGCAAAATAGGTCACCAGTTGACTAATTCAGTGACAATGAAATGAGAAGACAGGACATTTTGATTAATATTCTCCATGGTGTGACATAATTCCTCACCAGTGGCTCATCTAACTGACATAATCTATACTTCAAACATAGCCCAAAAAGATGGAGAGATAGTGGGGAAAAACATGTTAACTCAAATGGCGGCAGCATCCATGCAAAAACTAGGAAAAAATGGCAAATACCCTGCAAAATGACCTCTATTTTTAAGTGGGTCTTTAATTTTCACAATAGGCTTATTTGTGGGAGATAGGCTTTTCCTGATATTTTAGTTAGAAATTTGAGAATTAGCTTACCTGCAAGTATAGTGGAATATATGTTTTGTTTAAAAAAATATTACCATGTATACTTAAGCCAATGATTAATGGACAAGCCAATGTAAGTCCTTCGAGGAACTCTAGACAAGAAGGACCAACCATGAGTACTACCACTATTTTTATTGTAAGGTTACAGTAGAACCTTACAATTCTGGAAATATATCTCTTCCACTTACCTTTACAGTCTAAAAAACAAGGAAAAGTCCCTTCTGAAATGTTTGCCATGCTCTCATTGCTTCTCAACTGCCGTTTATCTGACCATTGTCTAGTAATACCTTATCCATGAGAAAAAAATTTTTACTCAGTCCATGATATCTTCACATAAGCCACCTTAAGTTCATACTGAAAAGCCAATCTGTCAGTCCAACACAATATATTACAATACAGTGCAGAGCAATGCAGTCCGACACAATGCAAATGCACTGCTTGCTCTGCACTGTAATGCAATACATAAATTGTATACAAAAAAATTGTATAATATTCCCATTTAATTAGGGTGATTTTTCCAAGGAATCCTTGGGGACCATATTTTAAGCACAAGGCTGTTCAGAATTCTGTAGAGATACCATGATGTTCTCACAGAATTATAGTTGCTAGTGAATTCCTGGTAAGGACAGAAGGAAAGTTAGGTTTATTTTACATTTGTTGAATAGGTATCTTGAATCCAATCCAACTGTTCAAGAATACATGTTGATCCTTCACCTTTTTCAAAGGGAACGCTCTTCTTGTCAATGCCTACTTCATTAGCAGCAGTTATAACGAGTTCTGGAATGTCTTCTTGTGATATTTGTGCCTAATGCCAAAATAAATTTTAAAAATTAATCCCCCTTCTTCAAACCCTCAATCTGCTATTAGAAATAAAATTCTTCACCAAATTCACAAAGGCCAATTTAGGACTTTGCATACAACAGGGATGGGAACTTCTGCGCACAAGTCAAACCTTTCAAAAACAAACCTCTTTATGTTTACAAACCAGAACTAAATATGTCCTTTGCCATCTGTCATAGTAGGTCTCATATCTTGTTCCCCACGCTCCAAATATCTTAGTTTCTCAGCACTTTATGGTATTGCCTAATAAGCGATAGAAGCAGAAGCAGAAAGTTCCCAGGAACCATAGCTTCAAATAGCGCCCTGTGTCTTGAAGAGAGAGTGAAATGGGTTCTCTAACAATCACTGCTTCCTTGCTTTCACCATCATCTCTTATAAGGGCTCTACTCTATGTTCACTGATCCTTTAGAGAGAAGTTCTGGTGAACCTCCTCAGTTTTCATTTTACATTTATAGAATAAACCTTCTCAATAGATGTTAATAGACTGATGTGGCTTGTTTCCTTAAGCCCTGGTGGTACAGAGCTACAGATCAGATTGGTCAACTAAATGTTTAAAAAAAAGGAAGTTTAATCACTGGCATCTAGCCAACGGGATCAGAGCATCAACAAACAGCTGGCGCTGGTGGTGGCAAGAACTGGTTATGTAGAAAACCTCAGAAAATTGGATTATAATTAATGAACAAGATCCTCAGGCTGGCAAGACCACAAGTTTTCCAAATCCAGTTAGAGCAATGAAAGAATAAACATTCTGGAATGCAAAAATGGAATACGAAATTAGATATGCTAACCAAAGAAAAACAATGATAGATGGAGGGAAAGGAGAGGAGAGAAGGGAAGGAGAGAGGGAGGGGGAGGAGAGGAGAGGAAAGGAAAGGAGAGAAATGGAATGGAATGGAATGGAATGGAATGGGAAGGGAAGGGAAGGGAAGGGAAGGGAAGGGAAGGGAAGGAAAGGAAAGGAAAGGAAAGGAAAGGAAAGGAAAGGAAAGGAAAGGAAAGGAAAGGAAAGGAAAGGAAAGGAAAGGAAAGGAAAGGAAGAAAGAGCAAGGAAAAAAGAGGTGATCCTAGAGATTGGGCACCGTTTAGAAAGCAAGAACCAGCCTGTAATCAGGATACATGCTAAGAAGATAGTACAAATTTTGTCAGAATTTGGTACTGAAATAAAGAGTCTTGAAAAAGTCATCATGGTAAGGGGAAGAAAGAACCTAATCATAAAAAGGACCATTAAACAATGTTTTTCATTTCTTCCCCCATTCCTTCCTCCTTTCCCCATTCCTTCTTTCGTTTCCTCCTTCTATTACAAGAATTTAGTATGGCAATATAAAAGCCTTGTCAAGTTCCCCGAATGTCATGTCTCACCTCAAAGAGGAACAAATATCTGTTTTGGTCCTGCGCTATCTTTTCGATGGCATCCTCTTCAAATATCTTCTCCTTCCAAGCAATGGAGACAGAAGGTGAAGGGTTGGCTAAGACAGTGAAGTTGACTTGGATGGGATTCCCAGTCTGGGTTACCAAAGGTACACTTGTAAGGAGTTCTATTTTTGGAGCAACTGAATGGGAGGACAGAAATACAAATTGAAATATGTCGTGAATTTTATATTTGGTTCACACATTGCCTCAGGCCACAAACTATGGTTTACAAACCACTTACAGTATGGTTTCTGAAGTTTACACCAAGATTGGTTGGAGTACAAAGAATGTAGCATTCATAAACCAAAGATTTATCTTTTATTATTTGAGAGGTATGTGTCTTTTTTTTTTAACCTTGAAAAATAATATAGTGGAGATGTTGACATTAAGCTCAAAAATTTACACTTCTTATCATGAAAGCAGCTCAGTGTTCTGTACTCTGCTCAGAATCTTTGTGTGTGTGTGTGTGTGTGTGTGTGTGTGTGTGTGTGTGTGTGTTATACTGAGCATCAAATGTATAATTTCAGTAATTATCTGTAGCTATGACCTTTTTTAAAAAATTTCAATTTCTAAAAAGTAGGGGAAGTCAGGGGCAGACGTAAACTTTTCATCTCTGGGGTTTTCACAATCTGCCTGCAATATTCAAGTTATTAGTAAGCAATCTTCAAAGACTCAGAGGAAGCAATTTTCCTGTGAGAATGAGGAAGGCTGGCTGATGCTGGCAAGTTTTCCAACAAGAACACAGTGGAAGTGTTGTCAAAGTGAGAGTGACAGTTGGCCATTTCTCTGGGTCACTTCAGAGTGCAGGCTGCAACTAAGATTAGGCTGGAATCCAAGTCTAATTCATTCTCTGTCTCTGTCTCTCTCTCTTTCTCTCCCTCCCCCCCCTCTCCTTTCCTCCCTCTCCCTCTGCCTCTCCCCCCCCACCTCTCTCTGTTCCAGCTTAACTCTGGAACAGCTCAAGCAATTTCAACCAAACTTGGTACACAGATAACTTGGGAAACAAATACTGTTGGGGTAAGACACCCCAACACCCCTCAGGGGTGTGTGCCTTAAAATGGCTTCTACTGTACAGCACAGTGGACTTGCCATGGTCATGGCTTCACAGAACTCCCCTCAGGGACTCCCTCTCAGCCCTCCAAGGAAACGACAGGCGATTGGCCAAATGCAATTAAAAAAAAAATGAAACACTAGCATAGACAACAAATTCCTGAGGAGAGGAATAGAAGACTTGCGATGCTGCGCAAGAGACAGTTCAACAGGGTGAGTCCCGACTACAGGATTTTTCTGTTTAATACAGGAAAACTCAGCAATGCCGGGTGATTGGCTAGTATTATTTTTAAAAACCAACAGATTCTGGACCAGTATATGCCCTCATGTCCATTGCTGACGTGGTAATGCAAAGCCTGGCACCTTCTGGAGAGAGGAGGTATAACTAGTTCGGGTCCTTGTGGTGCACCCTGGATGGCACAACAGTGTGAACTAAATGAACTAGCAACTGCTGGCAGCCAGACTACTCTGTAGACTTTCCTGGCTTTCAAAATACTTGACAACAAAAATGAAAACTGTCTCACTTACTCCCTAATGTATAGCCAACTTCTCTCAAAGGGGTGCCAATAATTCCCAGTTGTTCCAAGTATAGCCATTGTGTTTATTTATTTCAAGCAGTGGTTTCTTTTTTTTAAAAAGACGCTATCAATAAATCAATCTAATAGTTTTATTAGAGTTAAGCAATTCATGCTCAATATGACATTAATAAAAGATTAGCCATACCAAGCCCAGCATATTGAATCATTTTTATAATAAAAAGTAAGTATGGTTTTCTTTAATGCAATTACAACCTCCATTATATTCTAATGCAAATTCTGCTTTCTCAATTTGCATTTGACTTTACTAATTTCAACAAAATAGAGCTTGCACAAAAAGGTTTTTAAAGAATTTTTTATCTCAGCGTGTTTACTTTGCAAGCCTTCTCCTCCAGAATTCATTATCGTATAGACTTAGCACATATTATGAACTGTGGGCCATATTTAAAATGTTCAGAAGTCCATTCACATGTCAAACTCATATCTGGTGTAACACGAGCTTTGAAAAATGACCATTTCGTAATTCTGCATGCCTATAAATTCAGCTGAAAGAAAGACTTCTCTATCAAATTGATACACATGTCCATTCAAAGTTTCCCAGACCTCACCCTGAATGTGATCCACACCCCCTTCTCAAAATCAGATTCATAGCACGCCAGCCTAATTGTCAGAGCCAATTTGGTGTAGTTGTTAAGGCATCGGGCTAGAAATTCAGGGAGATCGTGAGTTTTAGTTCACTTCGGCATAAAGCCAGCAGGATGACCTTGAGCCAGTCAATCTCTCTCAGCCCTAGGAAGAAGGCACTTCCAAAAAATCTTGCCAAGAAAGCTGCAGGGATTATCCAGCCATTTTCCATGAGTCAACATTGAGTTGAAAGCATCCAAAAAATAAAAAAACCCAAACACCAATAGAAAAATCAGTGCTCCCTAATATGGCAAAGTGCCATGAGACAGAAAAGAGAACTTACATTTAATCTTGAGCGTAAAGTTTGCAAAAGCTACTTCGTTGCGTTCTTTGATTGATGCCTCACAAATATAAATACCAGCATCTGATAATTGGGTGTTCTCTATCAGCAGCTTCCCATTTTCAATAAACAATTGCCCTGTAAACCCAAAAGAAATGGCTATGATAATTAAATCTGTCTCTAATGTGATTTCATTTAGCCTCAGGCAGTCTTGAGGCTAAATGAAACCCATCAAACTTTATGTAACCACAACTAGTTAGAAACAAGAACAAGTTTTCTTCATTTTGAGGACTCCCCAAAACACAGCAACTATATAACATATGTACTTTCTGAATCCATTTCAGACAGTCAGTTTTCAGGTTTAGGCATGGGATGGTATTAGTTATTTTTGTGAATGGCATATGGCAGAACTTGAAAGGGGTGTGTGAAACCCTACTTTCCTGCTCAACAATAGCTTCTGAAGCCACTGATCATGATATTCTTCTGGATCACCTGTGATGTTCAGAAGTACTAGGAGCACCATTTTACAGTGATTTCCCCTCCCACCTTCTTTAGTTTTATTTTATTTTATTTATTTATTTTGTCAAGTGATTATAAGGTAACAGGTATAAGTAAAAACATAGTTATGAATACATGAAATGGATACGTATAAGAAATTTTTTTAAAAGAAACAATAGGACAGGGACAGTAGGCACGTTGGTGTGCTTATACATGCTCCCTACAGGCCTCTTAGGAAAGGGGTGAGGTCAATAGTAGACAGTCTAAGGTTAAAGTTGTTGGGGTTTGTGGAAGAAAACAACAGAGTCAGGTAGAGTGTTCCAGACATTGACCGCTCTGTTGCTGAAGTCGTATTTCCTGCAATCAAGTTTGGTGCAATTAACCTTGAGTTTGTATCTATTGTGTGCTCTTGTATTGTTATAGTTGAAGCTGAAGTATTCATTGACAGGTAAGACATTGCAATGTATAATTTTATATACTATACTTAGATCAGACTGAAGGTGGTGTAATTCTAGGTTTTCTAGGTCTAGAATTTCAAGTCTGGTGGCATAAGGTATTCTGCAACGAGTAGAGGAGTGGAGAGCTCTTCTTGTGAAATATTTCTGGACTTTCTCAACTGTGCTAATATCGGATACGTAATGTGGGTTCCAGACTGATGAGTTATATTCGAGTATTGGTCTAGCAAATGTTTTGTATGCTCTAGTTAGTAGTGCAATATTAGCCTTGCCCACCGCAGAAGAAGTTCCTGAAGGCCTCTGACAGCAAAAAGGAGGCCGGTGGTAATGCGCACAAGTGATGTTAGTCAGTGGATGACATCCCCCCAAAATAAGACCTGTTGCCTTTTTTGGTGGCAAAAAAATATAAAGCAAGGTCTTATTTTCAGGGAAACACAGTAAGTAAACATCCATTTAGCCTGGATAGGCAGGAGAGAATGAAGAAAAAACTCAAGATTGCCCCACTTCGATTGTCTTTCATATAAGGGAGGAAAGGGAGAATATTAGACTTTCAAAATTGTGCTATAATAGCCTGAACTCATAGAGTTTCAGTAGTTCATAAGCTCAATCCTTTCTCTATATCATTTAGCAAGTTTAGCATTTTCATGGAGATGTAGGGAGAAATCTTCTGATACCCCAGAGATTGGTACATCAGTATATTGCTGATACCCAACTATGCAACCTCAGCCTGGGACAAGTGTGTAATGCAGAGAAACTCTCTACTCCAGTTGAAAGGATCTGGAAGGGGAGAGGTGAAGTATAAATAATGAAATAAATTAAAAAGTTCTTTAAAGGAGGAGGAAGAGACAAAATTAATCCTCCAAAATATGAGAAAATGTAGAAAATCCTAGTTTCACATAATATATTATAACCCTGGACATTTTCTAGCTTTGTGAAATTCGGGATGGCCTTTACTGTCTCCAAAAATATTACCTGTTGTACCCCACCACCAAAAAAGTTGTCCCTTCTGTTAAACAGATATCTCCATAAGTAATCTCATACTCACTTTCCCTAATAATATTTTTGATGTCCTGGTTTCCAAAAAGCCATCTAATAGTTGGTGGTGGTATTCCTTTAACCAGGCAGCTGAATTCTACATTTTGGCCCTCATGAACTTCCTTCACAAGATCCATTGTGTCCACAAATGTAGGTTTCTCTGTGGATCAAAGGCAGAGATTAGAAAACAAAATGCAGTGAAAGAATTACTACGGATGGTCTACCTCAACAAGATGCATCACCTTAAGACAGTCCATCATTTTGGGATGCAGTAAAGACCATTAAGCCACTATGAACTGACGCCCTATTTTGAAAGTGTTCCTTTATGTTCTGTGTGACACCTAGACTTCAGTAAGTGTTCAAAAAGTGAATGTCTTTTCTGAACAGTGAGAGTGAAAACTTGGAAGTAAAGAAGAAAGTAAACTTCCTTGAGTAGATAAGAAACCATTAAAGAGTCTTCCTTTCTTACTAGGGAAAAAAAAGTCACGGTCATTACATCAGTCATGTGATATGAGGCATGGTGGCGCAGTGGTTAGAAGGCGGTACTGCAGGCTACTTCTGCTGACTGCCGGCTGCCTGCAATTTGGCAGTTAGAATCTCACTGGGCTCAAGGTTGACTCAACCTTCCAACCTTCCGAGGTCAGTAAAATGAAAACGCAGATTGTTTTGGGGGGGTAATATGCTGACTCTGTAAACTGTTTAGAGAGGGCTGTAAAGCACTGTGAAGTGGTATACAAGTCTGCTATTGCTATTATAGCAACCATCTTGATTTTTTTTCAACCCCACTCCCAATGGGTGCCCTAGTGTTTGCACAACATTCTAAATCAAATCAATGTATTTCATTTAATTGTATTACTGTCACGAAACAAGTAATACTGTATTAAAGATGCACACATTCAATCCTTATTGCTTATTTGTTTGATATACTACCTGATTCAAACAATTCTTACAAGGAAAGAAATGAAATAAAACATGAGAACTGAATTCAAAATGAAGAAGAAAGTTTTGGGACAACCCACTAACTATATTTACCACTGAGCAATCTGTAACCTTTGAAAGTAACACAAAACCTAATAACTTTATATAACGAATGGATTTTTTTTATAGACTAAAACAAAAAATGCATAAAAGTTGGCAGGGGTTGCCAACAATTTAGCTAAGAAGATGACACTGGGGGCGGCCCACATTTGCTGTAGGAAAAGAAATACAGAAAGAGGTGAGGTAAAAAATGTCCTTGAACCTCCTTGAAACTTGAATCTGCAAGGTCTGATGTGGTTTTCTTCCTTGGCATGCTCTGGAAATCATCATCATCATCGTTTAATGAGCCCATAAACCCTTGCAGCGGTGGAGTCTGGGCAACTGAATGGAGCTGAGTGTTTTAATGGCCGGATGCCCTTCCTGTCACCAATGCGGAGTTTTGTTCAGCAGATATATTCTCAGTGTGACCAGAGAGAGAAATATCTGTTTCTACCTAGGATCGAACTCATAGCCTCCACCTCTAGGCCACCACACCACTCCTTGGCATGTTCTAGAAATACATCAAAATAAAAATGCTTTTAATATGTTCTGGGGTTCTAGAGAAGTTAAGACATTGGAGTCCATGGGTGGGGCAGATTTTGAAAGCACAATTAATGGACTGTGCTGCATGTTGTTGCTTTTTTTAGCTTTGCTCTCTCCACCATTTTGTCCACTGCCCCATTTTGGTTCTCAGTTACTAATCAATTTTGGGTTTCATTCTGCAGATGTATTCGATATTCCACTGAAACCTCTTCCTGGATGCTCAAATAAATATTACTTACGGATCACGTGGATTTCAATTCGTTCAGTAGCGGTCTTTCCTAAGTCAAATTCTCCATTACACCTGAAAATCCCACCCTGATCTGGGCGAGTGAGGGTCATCTGCATCTCCTTGGATGTTTCGTCAATCGCCTTCACCCAGTACGGCTTTGAATCCTCTTCAATTTCATTCCCATCTGGATCAATCCAAGTCAAGGCGGCTTCGCCACTTCCTCTCACTGTCAAGTAGGAAAGTTGAAAAAGGCACCGTTAACATAGCCTCAGGGAGGCGAAGGTCATATTGCTTCGTTTCACTTCAAGAAAATACTTGGCCTTCCTTCAAAGCTATGGAAGTTTGTCCTGCTGCTCCCAAAAGAAGATATTTCTGCACCTGTAGAAGCAGAGGAGACCTCAGAAGGAAGACAAAGAGAAGGAATGTTGGCCTCCCAACAAGCAATTGCTTTCCAAAGCAATTTCAAGAATCCCTCTGTTGGGGTGATAAAAGGGGAAAAGAAGGCATGGGGTGGCAGCAGAAAGAAGTGACCAGACGGGCATAATTGAGAGCAGGCAAAGCAGAAACCCTTTGTGCCATGGAACTGTCTTGCCTGGAATCCTTGCTACAAGTTGGTGTTTCAGAGAGACATTCTTCTCCAGCAGTTCAGACTCAAAGTTTCAGAGGAAGGACATTATTGGGCTTTGTGGAAATGCCTTAAAAACGAGCAAAAAGATTAATTCCACATGTCCACAGGCCAGGAAATAGGATACTTTTTTTTTTCTTTATAGACCTGCATCAAAGGGCAGGTAATGTAATGGCATTGTAATGTAATGGCAGGCATTGTAATGTTATATTCAGGGGTGGGATTCAAATTTTTAACAACTGGTTCTGTGGGCATGGCTAAGTTGTGGGCATGGCTTGGTGGTCATGTTTTTGGCTGGGCATGGCCAACTCAATATCACTCACATCAAGGCACGCATCTCCTCACCTGGCCTCTCATGACTGTGGGGATGCTGCAACAGTCGTAAGTGTGAAAAATGGTCATAAGCCACATTTTTCAGTGCCATTGTAACTTTGAATGGTCACTCCACACAAGCAAAGTACCAGCAAAGGAGGGGAAAAAAACTCCAGAGAAGTTCCTGAGACAGGAAGTCTAGTCCTACCAAGAATGTAATAAGGGTTAACGGAGAGGCAGTTTCTGTAAGCAACACCAGAATGTTTCCTTCCTGCCTTCCTTACAGGATTAGGCCAGTAATTTGTTCTAACAATGGGTTCTCTGAACTGCTTAGAATGTTAACAACCGGTTCTAGAGAATAGGTGCGAACCTGTAGAATCCCAACCCTGGTTATATTCATTATAATATGGAACTGGCTGAATGGCAGAAGCTGTGGACCATCAATAGGAAAATAACATTGGCCACGGCATAGAAGGAAAACCTTTATAAGATGTTTTACAGGTGGCATCTTCTACCAGGAAGGCTTTCCAAAATGTTCAAAAGTCTATCTTCAAATTGTTGGAAGTGCAAAGATGTATCAGGCACATTATTTCACATGTGGTGGACCTGCCATTCTGCAAAAGAGTGTTGGAGACTGATCCAGACATGGGTGGAACAAAGGGTGGGAGAGTATATCCCATTTAAGCCAGAATTTTTTTCTCCTAGGAATAATACCAGAAGGATATAGGAAGGACTTAAGTCATCTAATAGTACATGTGTTGAAGGTGTGCACAATACTGGATGAAGGAAACTGCCAGAAACAGAGATAATAAGGAAAATGATGGCCTGTGTAGAATTGGACAGGTTAACTCTAGAATTAAAAAAACAAGGTGGAATCTGAGTGCTATGAAACATGAAATAAATTATATCAATGGTTGCATAGAAGAAGGCAAGGTTGAAACATAAGTAGTTATGATGATTAGAATAAAGTAAGCAATCTATCAAACAAGAGTACTGTAAATGGTAAAGGAACATTTATGTATGTATAACTTGTAATGCCAGAACAGCTGCACCGTACTGTATTCTTATAATTTTTTTAAAAAGGGCACTTCATTGAATCACACTTGAAGCCAAGCATCCATTCATGGATACACACAGCTTTAATATGTATCAGATTAACCTTTCAGTAAATTTAGGTTCCTTTAAGTCAAGGACAATTTCTTGGACGTCCTTCAGGTAATTTTTGATTTTTGATTTCCCAGTCTAGACTACAAACCCGGGATCCAACTACTAATAGGTTCCAACTTTGCTTAGCGTGTTTGAGATCAGTCAAATCCCACCTACATGCTGTCACTAGCTTGGCATAATGACCTTGTGGAAATAGCCATATTGCTTAATAGGCAACAAATAGACTTAGTTTGCCATTGTCTTTGGGGGGATTTTTTTAAAACTTCCCAATCTGTTTTACAGCTCTCGGATCCCTATCCAAGAACTAACCAGGCCTGCTGCTATATAGCTTCCAACTCATTTTGGCAAAACTTTGTTGTAAAGATTATTAAAAACCTATTATTAAAAATAAGAAACTTTTCAAAACAAGAAAATAACCCTAATGCATGTTTGGAGACTTGAAGAATCAGAGCTGGATTTTGCTGGCTTAAGCTCTTATAGCCTTCACACCAGTTAACAATTCTGTTTTTAATCACACTTGATTCTTTTTTTAACCTCAAGTTATTTACAGTTTGGTGAGGAAGTAATTTACTGCCTAAATACCAACTGAATACAATTCTCTTTTGTCTCTTTACTAAATCACTTCGAACAATGTCGACCACAGTCAATCTTTGGATAGACATGTCAATGCGTGGATAACTTCTGGGAAAGTCTAGACAGGAACCACTATTATAGGTATAATTTTGGAGCCGTCGGGCTCCAAAAAATCCCAACAACCCACCAGTTTGAAACTCCACATAGGATTAAGTCACCGGGAACTTTTCAGGAATTATGGCATCCTAAGCACCTTTCTCCATCTTTCCATAGCAATTTTAAACTTTAAACTAAAACTGTTGGTTGTTCAAATTTGTGCTAGAGAAATTTTGATCTGCTGTTGCTGTATAATATCAATCCACATCAGCTTCAGCCAATGTGGCCAATATCAAAAATAAGAGAGCAGGAGACTTGTAACTCTTGAAAGCCTCCCGATTTCCATCAATAATTTTCCATTCAAATAATATTTTAAACTTATAAGTTGGAGGGGAGGGATGGGGGAGGAAAGAAGCAGCCTGGGAAAAGATGTTGAGACTCTAGAAAGAGTGCAGAGAAAAGCAATAAAGATTATGAGACTAAAACATATGAAAAAAGGTGACAGGAACTGGCTAGTCTAGAGAAGAGAAGGACCAGGGGAGACAGGATAGCAGTCTTCCAATGTATTTTCCAAAACACCCAAAGCCCAGAAAAGGAATAATGGATGGAAACTGAACAAGGAGAGATTCAACCTGGAAAGAAGGAGAAACTTTCTGACTGTGAGAACAATCAACCAAGATGTGGGAGCTTCATCACTGGAAGCTTTCAAGAAGAGACTGGACAACCACTTCCCAAAAATGGAATAGGGTCTCCTGCTTCAGCACGAGGTTGAACTAGAGCAGGGGTCTTCAAACTTTGCAGCTTTAAGACTTGTGGACTTCAACTCTCAGAATTCCTCCTCCAGTCATGTTAGCTCAGGAATTCTGGGAGTTGAAGTCCACAAGTCTTAAATTTGCCAAGTTTGAAGACCCTTGAACTAGAGCCAAACCTCCTGCTCAAGGTTGAACTATGAGAATGGTTGCAGGAACCAGGTATCTCTAGTTTAAAGAAAAGACTAGGTGAGACAGGATAGCAGTGTTCGGATATCTCAGGGGCTGCCACAAAGAAGAGGGAGTCAAGCTATTCTCCAAAACTCCTGAGACAGGACAAGAAGCCATGGGTGGAAACTAATCAAGGAGAGAAGCAACTTAGAACTAAGGAGAAATTTTCTGATAGTTAGAACAATTAATCAGTGGAATAACTTGCCTCCAGAAGTTGTGAATGCTCCAACACTGGAAGTTTTTTAAAAAGATGTTGGATAACCATTTGTCTGAAGTGGTGTAGGGTTTCTTGCCTAAGCAGAGGGTTGGACTAGAAGACCTCCAAGGTCCCTTCCAACTCTGTTATTCTATTCTAAGGTCTTGCCTTGGACAGTCTTGGTTTAAGTAGAACAATGTGATTCAGTTTTATTCAAGGATCTTTTCTCTCTTTATCTGACCAATATACAGATGTTATAGGACAAATTGTTCATTTGGGTTACAGTTCATAAGCTGAGCTCCCCCAATCCATCTTCTCTCCTCACCGGGTAAAACATTGCCCTGATGACCCTTTTATACATGTAGAGTTCATTTTTCTGCACTTACCTTTGCATATAAAAGATGTTTGTGTGTTCAATTCCACATTCCCATTTATAGGAATAATCTCCAGAGATTCTGAGGCACCCTGTACAGCCCCTTGGGAGAAAGAAAAAAATATGTATCCATGAAAAACTTCCATAAAAATCTTATTTTTCTGATAACAATGAGCAAAACCATTTCAATAAATTAGACAATATTTTCTTCTAAAGATATCCAAAAGACTGCAATTGAAAACCACACTTGGCAGTAAAATAACGTTGTAGGATCTCCACTCCATAAAGCAGGTAGGGACATACAGAGAAGTGGATAAGAGCCAGGACTCAGCAGAAATTGAACTTAAACGAAAAACTGTTCACATAATTATCAAATTCAATGTAGAGTAATTCTACACAATCACTTTAAAAAGTACAGCTCAGCAATTATTCCTGAGGACTATACCAAGCTTTCAGAGATCCAGGTGTTCTGGAGGCATGACGTTTTGCAGCTGGTTATAAGCTGTAATTGGCAATCTGTACTAAGCAAACTTTGCAACCAAGCAATCATTTGGGGTAACAATAAAAAAATTGGATTATCCCTGGATTTTTGTTACTGGGAATACTACCCATACTTTCAATCTATTATTATTAGCCAATTTTTAATATGAGAAAAAGAAATGAAAACATTTATCTATGTATGGTAGCCCCTATGGCTTGGAAGGTACTCTAGTGTGACCAGATGTAAATGTCCTTCTAACTTTGCACAATATTTACATGTGTCTTTTTTGATATTTTGAAGTCAAACAAAATATATTTTATCAGGTATTGCAGAATGCTCTATATGCCAACACAAAAATACCTATAGGATTATAGGTTTAATGTGGAAACTTCTCCTACAGAAATTGCATTCCACAGAAATGACTATTTTTGAATCAATATGCTTTAGGGGAGGAAAAGGGGAACAAAAATGGGGAACAGGCTAATAAATCTGATAAGCAATGGGAAATAGAAGATTTATTTTTCCAAATCCAGTTATTGCATCTTTAAAGGTAGCACACCCTGTATTAACTATGGCTTCTCTCTAAAGCAAGGGTCTTCAAACTTGGCAAGAACTCCCAGAAGTTCTGAGCTAACATGACTGGAGGAGGAATTCTGGGAGTTGAAGTCCACAAGTCTTAAAGCTGTCAAGTTTGAAGAGC
>NW_020769423.1:846199-860178 GCF_900518735.1 Pseudonaja textilis | reverse complement strand
ATTCTATTCTATTCTATTCTATTCTATTCTATTCTATTCTATTCTATGATAAAACATATTTTAAAAATGGAATAGGTAATGATATGAAACTGGATAAGAAAGCTGAAAATGTAATTATGATTATGTATGTATGTTAAAACCTGGAATCACATTGTTCACTCACAGAGGTGTTTAAAGAATTTTAAACAAATGGGGGTGGAGGAAGAAGACAAAGGACCTTGACTAACCACATACATATGTCCTTTAGAGAAGATTGATCAACCTGCTCTGACGTCAGTGGAGGACTATTTCTAGCATATGCCACATGTTTGTGCCCTATACTGTAAAGCGTTCATAAAAACAGCTTTCTTCCGCTCCATGTCACAGAATCTTTGCCATAGAGACACACCCTCCCCGGATTGTTTCAGACACTTGAGTTAAGCAGTGCCTTCCCCGTCATTGCAACTCATTGTGACGGTTGCTTTTCACCTCTAAACCTTTCTATAGATAGAAAAAGAGGAACTGTGGATTAATTTAATGGGGCCTGTTGTGGCCTTCAAGCAGCCAAGGAGTCAGAAACAAAGCATTGTTCCACCAGAACATCAAAGGCGTCCATATTTCTTCCAAGGACACATTTATAAACAAGCCATGCGGCTGAAACATTGAGGGATATACTGTGTCTAGAGTTTCATGTCATTATTTCCCTGAAATTATTTCCCTGATAACAAAAATGGCTCACAGAAACTCTACTTCCCCAGGAAATTAGATGAATTTCAGTCAATGAATGGTCTGATATATATATATATATATATATATATATATATATATTTCTTTGCTCCTAAGGAATCTCAAAAGACTTACTACCTCAGAGGTGATATTCAGCAGGTTCTGATCAGTTCGGGAGAACCGGTGGCGGAAATTTTGAGTAGTTCAGAGAACCGGCAAAAACCATCTCTGACTGGCTCTACCAACCCCATCTATTCTCTGCCTCCCATTGAGTCCCAGCTGATCGGCTGGGTCTTCTTTGGTTGCCCTGCACAGGAGAACGGAGCTGGAAAGCAGGTTAGTGGGGTGGGCAGGGAATGGGGATTTTGCAGTATCCTTCCCCCTGGAGTGGGGAAGGAATGGAGATTTTACTGTATCCTTCCCCTGCCATGCCCACCAAGCCATGCCACACCACACCCGCCACAGCCACACCCACAGAACCGGTAGTAAAAAAAATTGAATCCCACCACTGTACTACCTCATGTAATTTTTTCTTGCAAATGAATTTTCAAAGGCGTATTGAGCTTTTACGGGGTGAAGCGGAGTGATGTCTCAATGGTTAAGCTGCTGGGCTCATTGGCTAGGAACCCGGCAGCCCAAGTTCGAGGCCCGAGTGCCAGATGTTGGGATGAGTTCCTGTTCTTTGCCTCAGCTCCTACTAACCTAGCAGTTCGAAAGTATGTGAATGCAAGTAGATAAATAGGTCCCAGCATTGTCCTGGGATCATGTAATCCCCTTTTGTGACCTTTTGACAAGCAACGTCAATGGGGAAGGCCAGATTCACTTAACAATCACGTCACTAACTTAACAACTGCAGTGATTCATTTAACAGCTGTGTCAAGAAAGACCGTAAAATGGGGCAAAATTCCCTTCACAAATGTCACTCTTAGCAACAGATCTTTTTTTGGCTCAATTATGATTGTCATTCGAGGACTACCTGTATTTGGGAGAGTCTGGTGAAGTTATTCACAGATTTGCAGGATCAGCATGAATTCCTTACAGGCAGCGGTGGGATTCTACCGGTTCTGTCCGGCTCTGTAGAACCAGTAGCTATGAAGAGCAACAGACATAGAACCGGTTCTATGTCTGCTGCTGTTTTGGCCCACCTGCCCGCCCGGGCTCTTACCTGACCTTTATTTCCTGCTTTTTCAACCTCAACTGCCGTGCGAGGCACAGCTGAGGTTGAAAAAGCAGGAAAAGGGGGCTTTTTCAAATGCTGCTTCCCTGCACACAGCGTTGCTCAGCTGTCCAGGCAGCAAGCTGACATAGATTTACACGTGCACGCAGCATGCAGGGAAGCCATCGTAAATTACCAAACCAGTAGTTAACCCTGTCGGATCCCACCCCTGCTTACAGGTAAGTACACATCAGTATAAATGATATAAACCAAGGGTCTTCAAACTTGGCAAGTTTAAGACCTGTGGACTTCAACTCCTAGAATTCCTGAGCTAACATGACTGAAAGAGGAATTCTGGGAGTTGAAGTCCACAAGTCTTGAAGCTGTTCAGTTTGAAGACCCCTGATATAAACAGAGGGTAGAGGTTGTTAGAGTTCAGGCTGATGGTGTTAAGTAGCTTCTTGTAGGTAGAGAAAAGAAGATGGAAGAAGAACATCCTAAAATATCTTTATGTGAATTCATGCACTTAAGATGGATTTGAGGCACCAAAACTGTTGTCAGATTTTCAAAATATCCTCTTGGACAGGAGTCCCCAAACTTGGCAACTTTAAGACTTATGGAGTTCAACTCTTCAACTCTGGACTTCAATGCTGACTGGAGAATTCTGGGAGTTGAAGTCCACACGTCTTAAAGTTGCCAAGTTTGGAGACCTCTGCTCTTGGAGATGCTTCTGTCCTTCTGAGGAATCAGCATTGAATTTTGTAAATCCAAAGAGATTCTCTTACCAGTTGGTGTGCCCAATAGAAACAAGGCCAGCGATCAATAGGATATGCTCAGGGATGGGATTCAATTTTTTAAACAACCGGTTCTGTGGGCGTGGCTTAGGTGGTGGGTGTGGCTTAGTGGTCATGTGACTGTGTGGGCATGGCTTGGTGGTCATGTTATTGGCTGGGTGTGGCCAACTCAATATCACTCACATCGAGGCACGCATCTCCTTGCCTGGCCTCTCATGACTGTGAGGATGTTGCAACAGTTGTAAGTGTGAAAAATGGTCATAAGTCACATTTTTCAGTGCCATTGAAAACTTTGAATGGTCACTCCACACAAGCAAAGTACCAGCAAAGGAGGGGGAAAAAACTCCAGAGAAGTTCCTGAGACAGGAAGTCTAGTCCTGCCAAGAATGTAATAAGGGTTAATGGAGAGGCAGTTTCTGTAAGCAACACCAGAATGTTTCCTTCCCACCTTCCTTACAGGATTAGGCCAGTAATTTGTTCTAACAACGGGTTCTCTGAACTGCTTGGAATGTTAACAACCGGTTCTAGTGAATAGGTGTGAACTGGTAGAATCCCACCCCTGGATATGCTTATAGGGATGCCTCTGATTCAGAGTTAGATTTAAAGTTTGGGTGCATGTCAGAGTCAATCAGTGGCTTTCTATGGCTTAGCCATTTGCAAAAAGCTATGACAGAGCTGTCCTTTGCCCGTTGCTCTTTGCCTACTTGGTTGAGACACTTGCTGAATCCATTAAAGAGGGTGATGAAAGGCAAATCTACCTGTTCATAGTGTTATAATATACATTCACGGGTCAGGTATTATCTCAAACAGTGGTATGTATGTTTCGCTAAGCCATAAAGGCAACTGATAAGCCATAAAAATAGGAGCAATATGGTTTATAAAAATCTGAACTCAACAGAAGAGAGAGCAATGGGGAAGAATTATTGTGATGCATCAGCCAAGAAACCAAGAGATGTAAGTTCTAGTCCTGCCTTAGACACGAAGGGCAGCTAAATAACTTTGGGCCTCCCAGCCCGGAGAAGCGAGCAACAGCAAACCACTTGTGAAAAGCCTTGCAAAGAAAACTTCAGGGACTCGTCCAGGTAACCACCAGGAATCAAGATAAAAGAGAAGAATTCACACACTTCCTTGCCCAACATTTTTGATGAGGCTTTTGGAAGGCTATTTGTGCCCAGCAAACTGCTAGACAAGCTAATTCTCCCTAACATGAGCTGCGTGAAATGATGAACATCATGGTGAGAAATGATTTAGACAAGTTGCCAAGAAGGTCACTGGGGGGTGGGAAATGGATACAGGTTTCCTTATCACGCAGAAGAAAGAAGATTACAGCTGTTGAGCAAGGCCATCCCCCTTTTCTAGGTGGCGCACCTAGTAGTAATCTAGCTCGGTTATTCATTGTCTAATTCTTCATTCTATGGACTTACCATCAAGGACTGGAAGTCACTGGAAAATAATTCTCCTGAAGAACCGGAGCAAATTCTAATAGGTCCACTAGGAACGTTTGACGGTGGAAAGCACAACGGTCTTCCATCAGCAGCTGAGGTGCTGGAGTGTGAAGAACTGAGGAAGGAGTTTTGCTAGTCTTCGATTGAGTAAATATTATTGATCGGTTGACTGAAGGAGGAGAGCCAGGAAACACAAATTCTGGTGCCATGGATCCACCACCATACTCAGGAAAGGAACACCTTTCCGTTCCTGCTCTGAATCATCCCGCTGGACCACCACCATACTCTATGGATAATACAGCACCTTCTGCCCTGCCACCCCCATACCAAACCGTTCACATATCCCCTGATGCAGGATACAATCAAGGTCTGTTTGTTCAACCTCAGCAAGCTATAATCATCACCCCATCCCAGCCAACTAAGGAACCCGAGTTTTTGGGCTACTCCATCTTCACCATGCTTTGCTGCTTTCTACCCCTAGGCGTCACTGCCTTGATTTTCTCAATACAGGTGAGCATGGGGGGGGGGGGGGGGGGAATGGAGGTAAAGACAGAAAGAGGGTGGGGAGAACACAATGTTATTTGCAAAAGAGAAGCTTTGCTGTTTAGGATCCAAGATAAAATCTGTTAACGGACAAGGAAGGACTAACATTCACTGTCTCTTGTCACTGAAATTATTTAGATAGATTTAGATTTAGATAAATTTATTGTCATTGTACTCAGAAACCTGAGAACAACAAAATAAGGTGCTCTTCCACAACATGCAACTAAACAACACCAAAAGACATATACAAATAACAAATTAAAACAAATAACAGTTAAAAACTGTACAACCAGGATATATATATGCTAAGACCACCAGATTCATAACTCTGCATTTAACCTGATCACAGCACTTGGGTAAAAGCTATGTTTAAATCTACTTGTCCTGGCTTTCAGCACTCTATATCGTCTTCCTGATGGTAGGATCTCAAACAACGAATTAGACCACAGCAAGGGCAACTTGTGCTAAGGAGAGAGGGAGGGAGGGAGGGAGGGAGAAAAAGAGGGAGGGAGGGAGGGGGAACTCCTATGAAAAATGTTGTACAGACATTTTAATGTTTATCAGTCTCCTTCAGTAAGAGAATCACAGCAAGTGCTGTAAACTACAGCCAAAATCCAGCCTAACGTTCATTTTGGAAGGATGATGTGAATTTACAAGTAGCCTTCTGCTGATGGTAATTATTATGTGGCAAACAGCAGCTCCACAATCAGCTGGGCTTTAGCTGGTATTCATTTCAAACGCAATGGTTTTAAGAGGAGTTAGACTTTAGAATAGGTAGTAAGCTTCAGTGGTTTTCTCTAATCTTTCAAGCAGTGTTTCTTACCCTCTTTAAGATGTATCTGTCTGCATCAAAAAGGTGGAAGTCACTGCTTTTTGTTTCTTTTTTTATTTTCCCTTCTTCCCTCACTTTATCTCCTCTATCCCCTTTCCTTCTACTTTTCTCTGTTGTCTTTATTTCCATTTTATATTAAAATGTATTTTTGAAAAAAACAGTGTGTGGCTGGCTGAGGAATTCTGGGAATTGAAGCCCAAGCATCTTAAATTTGCTGAGGTTAAGGAACACGAGTCTAGATGATGAATCTGGGGGACACAAAGCTGAAAAGGCTGAGATTAAATTGGGTTTAAAGGTTGTCCCTTTAAAGGAGGCAACTGAACTCTTTGGTTTTTCTTTGAAGATGCTTCGTTTCTCATCCAAGAAGCTTCTTGGATGAGAAGCAAGAGCTGAAGAAGCTTCTTGGATGAGAAGTGAAATGTCTTCAAAGAAAAACCAGAAAGTCCAACTGACGTTGAAGAAGGATTTGTGGGACAACCATGACTTCGATAACTGAGAATCTCCATAGACGAGTTTAAAGGTTCTTCTAGGCTTAGCTTTACCGTAAAAATTGGAGCAACCATTTGTAGAAATGCTGGTTTAGCTATCTATTGAGTCAGATTTTATTGACTCCTATCATTTCCCAGAAACTTTTATATTGGCTATTTATCTATCAAAGCAAGCTTTAAAAAGATGTGAACTATGAACTCCTGGTCTGCCACTCCCTATTGATAAGTATTCTCACCACCCATGATAATAGAATTCTTATTTTAAATTAAATTGCCCTGGTCAAAAGGGCCCAGCAGAGATTATACTACCTGAGACTTCTCAGAAAACAACAACTGAATGAAAAACTGCTAGTGACCTTCTACTGCTGCACCATAGAGAGTATTTTAACATACTGTACCTCTGTATGGTTTTCCAATTGCACAATGGCAGATAGGAAAGCACTCCAGAGGGTTAACGTCATTGCCCAGAGGATCATTGGTTGCCCTCTCCCCTCTTTGGAAGAGCTTTATAGCTCCCGCTGCCTTAAGAAAGTTCAAAACATTCTCTAAGATCCATCTCATCCTGGGAACCCTTTTTTAAAAACTATTACCATCTGGCAGATGGTACAAAATAATAAAAACAAGGACAAATAGACTGAAAAACAGCTTCTATCCCAGGGCAGTAGCTCTTTTGAATTCTGCTGTATAGTGCAATGTTGGTGTGTTGTTGGGGGTTTCCGGTTCAAATGTGTGAAGAGTGAAGGGTGCGTGTTTGTGTTTCTTTTCATGGTCATGGTCATGATGTGCACTCAAGATGGTGTTTGATTTCGTTGTACGAGGTGCGATGACAATAAAGTAAACTAACTTCACCGGTCAAAACAACAGAAGCTTCACGGTACATAGTCAGTATGTACCCTTCCTCCATGTGAAATATTATTCAGTATGATTTCATCATGAATTCCTTTTTTTTCCCTGCAGACTCGGCAAGCCAACGAAGTTGGTGACCAAACAGCTGCACAGCGACTCTCCATGTTAGCCCGGTCCTTTGCCCATTTAGCTCTGGGGGTTGGAATCTTATTAACATTTGTGTACATCACTATAATTGCCATTGTTTTAATTAGAGCAAATCACGACTTTCCTTAAGGCCCTAAAGAAACTTCATCCAACTCAATTCATCAGAACAAATTCCCTGGAGACGGCTTCCACTGTTATTTGAATGGCATCACAAAATTTACACACTCTGGAGTGGGCTCACTCGTGCTGGTGCATCTCGAGATTTCCATATTCTTGATTCTGTGACCATCAAAGATAATTCTGAGCTATGTAGCACTGTATTTGAGGGAACATCTATAGGCTGGAAAGAATCATCTGTTAAAAGATTGGCGATGGACTACCTACGTCTCATATTCAAAGCGGATTCTGTGATCCAGCAGGGATATAAGCGGCACCGTGCAAGGCGGTTTTAAATCTGCCGCCTTTCATGAAGAGGCAGGTGTATTTGAAATCAAGCAAACAGAAAGAGGGAGCTGCTTTAATGAGGGTGTCAATTCTCATTAAAGCAGAGCGCTCGGGCCACCGCAGGTGCCCCGGGACATGAGTGATGTAGAGCTGGCCACGCCCACCCCGGCCACACCCACCCCAACTGCCCCGAAGTCAAACACAATCCTGATGCAGCCCTCAATGAAATTGCGTTTGACACCCCTGTCTTAGAGCAAATAGATGACAAGATCCTCTTTCAGTCCATATTCAAGCCACTGCAAGGGATAGAAACAGAGTGTCAACTGATAAAACATTCCTATGCCTGTTTTCGAGTTGCCATAAATAAGTGAGGGGTGGGGAATCTGAAGGAGCAGTATGGCAGTTTAAAACCAGAGGTACATTCCATGCTTATCTTACAAAGATTGTAGCTAGGCTACCGGATCTTCTGCCATCGAAAATCCTTCATTGGAGAACAGTGATTGATGACACCCAGCCCGTGAACATGCTTCATTGGAGAATCTGATTTATGAGACAACCGGGGGAGCGGGGAAACAGGGTCACAAGTGACTGCAAATTACATATGCCAGAGTTGGCTTCATTTAGGTTAATGCCGACATGTTGCTCCTAATAAATCTTTTGAAGCTTGGCTTGAGGCTCATGATTTAATTAGGGCAATCGCCGTAAGGACACTATGTTGTATCGCCATCAATGGACCATTTTTAATTGAGTGAATCTAAATTTGGGCAGCGAGCTTTTAGGTCATCCTTGGGGTTTAAAGGAAATAGAGCACTCTTTAGTTTTCCCCTTCAAAGGTAGAAGTTAAGATCAGATATGCAAATATCACTCCGGAGAGATCACTTTCTGTTTTCCCGGCAGCTTTGTGACTGATTGCTTTTTGAGTTTGGGAAATTTCAAACTTGCAAAACCTAGAAGTCAGAGTTTATACAAATTGGGCAATAGGCAGGATAGGAAGTGCAGCTAAATAAAAAAAAAATACTCCGTGCTTTGTGTTAGAGCACTGTAATTCCAAAACCCAAATTTCACCTGAAATGTAAATTATTTTGACATGTTTTTTTTACTGCCACATTCTTTAGCTACAAGCAGGATGTAGGAGTCTGGGAAAAATTATACTCCTTACATGCATTTTTTTTTATCAGTACACAAAGAGAGACTCCTTAGATTCTTGCAATGTTCTCAGCACCGTTTTTTTTTTTTTTGTAGTTTCTAGGTAGTCCTCAATTTACAACTGCAATTGAACCCCAAATTGCTGCTAAGTGAAACTGTTGTTAAGTGAGTTTTGCTCCATTTTACAACCTTTCTTGCCACAGTTGTTAAGTGAATTGCTGCAGTTGTTAAATTAGTAACCCAGTTGTTAAGTGTGTGAAGGGCTTCCCTATTGACTTTGCTTGTCGGAAGGCCGCAAAATGGGAATCCTGTTCTGACCCAAACCTGGTTCCAAGAAACCAAACACAAGACAAAGGCAGCAGTATAATCTTTTTAAGTTTCAGCTAAGAATCCTGTTTCTTCACAGATAAAAGGCTGTTTCCAACTAATTAGCTCCAACAAGAAAGAGCCTTGCCAAGTTTTTTCAAGTCTGACAAAAAACAACAGATAAGAAATAGTTTACAACACAAGAGTCTTCAAATACCAACTCTAATGTCCACGAGACTGAGTTTCAAAATGTCTTTGCTTCCTGCAAAGAACGTTCGCTGCACAGCTGCCTTTTATCTTCTTGAAGGAGGGGCCATTACCTTGTAGCCTTACACCCGAGTCACCCGTGCTGCTGCAGCTGCTCTTTCCTACAAGCAATCCTGTGTGCACACACACTTAGAACAGGCTCCTTGGAGACCTCTTCATCGCTGCTGCCAGCCCCCACAATCGCCAAAGGTAGCATTCTACTCCTTGATGATCCTGGCCCCTCATCTAAGTCCTCACTCTCCTCAGCTGCCTGCACCTGCTGCCGGCTAACCACAACAAATCCAGGACACTACACCTGTCACAGATATGAACCAGTTACCAAGCTCCCAAGATCACATGGCTATCGGGGTGTTGCCTTAAATGTGAAAAATGGTCATCAGTCACTTTTATTCAGTGCCAGTGTAACTTTGAACAGTCACTAAATGAATGGTTGTAAGTCAAGGACTATCCATGTTGCTTTTCTTACTAATCCCTGCCTGGCCAATTATCTATTTCTACAGCCCTGGGTGAGGGAAAAATTGAAATACATCTTTGTTTTCGTTTTCAGCAGCTGAGTAGAGTATGCTAGTGCCTTTAAGTCTTTCCCAATGAAAATAATTGGAGTGGAAACATTTTAGTCTAGTACATAGAGAGGTACTCAGCTGGTTCTGACTGGTTCTGGAGAACCGGTAGCAGAAATTTTGAGTAGGTTTGGAGAACCAGCAAATACCACCTGTGACTGGTCCCACCCCCATCTCTTCTCTGCCTCCTCAGTCCAGCTGATTGGCTGGGTCTTCTTTGGTTGCCCTGCACAGGAGAACGGAGCTGGAAAGCAGCTAAGTGAGGTGGGGAAGGAATGGGATTTTGTAGTATGTAGATGTTTTGTAGATTTTGCAGATGTTTCATGACCCAAACTAGGCAAGATCATCAGTGCTAGTAAGGATGGGGGTTCGCTCTCAGTTTTTATTCTAGTGGCTTGCCTGTCAGTATTGGTGGGGGTGGACTTACGGCAGTGGTGGGATTCAAAACTTTTTACTACTGGTTCTGTGGACATGCTGTGGTGAGTGTGGCATGGCATGGTAGGCATGGCAGGGGAAAGATACTGCAAAATCCCATTCCTTCACTACCCCACCCCACTAACCTGCTTTTTAGCTCTGTTCTCCTGTGCAGGGCAACCAAAGAAGACCCAGCCAATCAGCTGGGACTCTGGAGGCAGAGGAGAGGTGGGGGCGGGGCCAGTCAGAGGTGGGATTTGCCAGTTCTCTGAACTACTCAAAATTTCCACTACCGGTTCTCCAGAACTGGTCAGAACCTGATGAATACCACCTCCATCTTACAGGTTATTTGGCTTTGCTGGGAACTTCTAAGACCACTCCCACCAACACTGATAGGACGAGGCGCTAGAACATAAACTGAGAGCAAGTGCAAAATAGATACAGGCAAGGATATGAAAGAGTATGGAATACATGTGAAACCACAACAATTCCATCCCATCCTATTGTTGATAGAAATGCCCATCTGGGTTCAATTCCAAGTGGGGAGAAAGACACTGGAAATATGGAGACTGCTCGGAAGGATGGTTTAATGGTGAAGAGGACCACGTGGATTTGAAGTCCTGGGTGGCTGAAGACATGGAGTGGAGAGTAAAATATATTTACACCCTCTCTTGGGCCTTGCAAGAAATGTATCCAATTGGTAGTCAGACTCCCATGGGGTTATGCAGTCATAGCTGAGGTTGTCTGTGTCCCAGGCTTGGTTGAATCTTGCTGGGTGATGCAATGAAGGGCAATTTCCTATTGTGGCTGAATGGCTTTTTCCTGAAGGATAATCCCATTATCCTGGAGCAGAGGTGGTATTCAGCAAGTTCTGACGAGTTCTGGAGAACCGGTAGCGGAAATTTTGAGTAGTTTCGCAGAACTGGCAAATGCCACCCCTACTGGCCCCACCCCCATCTATTCTCTACCTCCCAAGTCCCAGCTGATTGGCTGGATCTTCTTTTGTTGTCCTACACAGGAGAACAGAGCTGGAAAGCAGGTTAGTGGGATGGGGAAGGAATGGGATTTTGTAGTATCCTTCCCCTGCCATGCCCACCAAGCCACACCCACCAAGCCATGCCATGCCCACCAAGCCACACCCACAGAACCGGTAGTAAAAAAAAATTGAATCCCACCACTGTCCTGGAGCTGATGTCTTTCGTTTTGTAGACAGACTGTCCCAGACTTTTGTCTTGTAGGCAAGCTGGCACCATAATATCTGCTGGGGTCAGGGAGCTGGGCCTTTTCTTTTTGTTTCCTTTAAGATTTTTATTTCTCTTTTAGGTGAAATATTCTACCTTTTTAATATTTCCTAGAACATTTCATTCTTCTAGGAGAGGGGTGAGTGCTAACTTTCTATAGTATCCTATCCTATCCTATTCCATTCTACTCTTGATTGCTAATTCTTCTTTCCTCCCAACTTTTATATTTCCAACTGCTACCTACCGGACGGTTTTATATCCAAAACCTGAACATACATCAGAGAAGCAAAGCAGGGATGCCTGCATTTTATCGTACAAATGTTCCAGCAGAAAAAAAAAGTGGGAGGGGAGAAAGAAGGCTTCGGTTTTCAGGAAGAGTCGGAATCAGAACACAGAGACAACTCCCAGGAAAAAGCGCTGTAGGAGCAGACAGCAAATCAAAACAAGATTGCTTGTGATGATAGAGCTGGCTGGAAATCCGGAGCAGAGAGAATTGAGAAACTAGGTCAAGGCAATCGGCAGAATACCAGTGAGATTTTAGAAAGAGCTACTACCAAAAACCATGAGCTCCCCAAAATACCAGAGGATGCAAGATGACGTGCCTCTTTCCCAAAGCCAACCCTCTTACTTGGAAATTCAGCCTGATCTTCCCAAAACTCTTCTTGAATCAACCCATTGGGTGGACAGTGAAAAATCTCCTGTTGTGCCAACCGAGGATCAACCTGTAGATGGCCCAGATAGGACAGCATCCAAACACATTCCAGCCCTTCATCAACCAAAGTCGATCGTCATGGTGCCTGTTGAACCAACTGAAGAACCTGATTATATCGGCTTCTCTATCTTGGCTATGATGTGCTGTTTCTCACCCCTGGGTGTAGCTGCCTTTATTTTCTCTAAACTGGTAAGCCTCTGAATGCATGTCTCTGTATTTGGTCTGGTGTCGTTTGCTGCAAATGAAATGGGCTCCATGTTATGAACAGTTGCTGGAACTGGTTAAGTCTTGTTTGATGAAAAGAAGGACCAGTGGTGACATGATAGCAATGTTCCGATATCTCAGGGGCTGCCACAAAGAAGAGGGAGCCAAGCTATTCTCCAAAGCACCTGAGGGCAGGACAAGAAGCCACGGGAAACAACTTAGAACTAAGGAGAAATTTCCTGACAGAACAATTGATCAGTGGAACAACTTGCCTCCAGAAGTTGTAAATGCTCTAAAACTGGAAGTTTTTAAGAAGAGATTGAGTAACCATTTATCTGAAATGGTGTAGGGTTTCCTGCCTAAGCCAGGGGTTGGACTAGAAGACCTGCAAGGTCCCTTCCAACTCTGTTACTCTATTCTATTATCATAGAAGTATTTTTTATTCCTTGACATCCTTGGTGATCAATCTGCATCACCTCTGATCCTTTATAATCCAGTATCCTCTTTTGCCAGGACTCCCAACCTTTGTTTTATCAAAATCTGATGGGTTATCATTTATCAAACTAATTCCTCAATATTACTATGCTGGCTACCAAGGAAAGATATGCCATGAAGCAAACTGAATTGTACCATTCCCTTGACTCTTTAGAAGATGAGGTGCTTCTCCATTTGGTATCATCCATCTCACGAAGACCTCACAAAGCCCTGTTTTGAGGAAGTTGACATCTCTAGATAGAGAAATAATGTTGACAATGGCTTCATGAATTGGCATCAATAACCCAATGTGGGTTTATGGGCCTTAAATTCTACAATACTTGTATAGCTTCTATTCAAATATCCCAACGTTAAAGATGCCAGAAATACAAGGATTAGGGAGGTAAGGATCATCCTAATTTTTCTCCATGTCATTATGGGATGCATGGAGCTATGTCCTTCCCATCAAATATTCTGAGAATTTGAAAATAATCAAATCATCTACAATTAGATGATTGTAGGAAACGTTAGCAATTTTTTCCAGAAACACGCATTGTTGTGGCAGGATGAATCCTCAGTTGAAGTCCCAAAGGTGCTTTCTCAGGAGGCAATTGGACTTTCTTGTTTTTTTCTTTTGAAGAAGTTTCACTTCTCATCCAAGAAGCTTCTTCAGCTCTGACAGGATAGTGGAGAATGAAAGGATTTATATTCCTTGCAGACAGTTGGACATGTGCGTCCTTTTAGAGGTTCATTGAAGCACCTGAATGGTTTATCTGTGTCCTCAGGGTCACCTGAATAGTACTCCTGGTTCCTGTAGTCTGCAATTTTTCCTCTGGAAATCCATTTCTACTCTCATATCATTCAAATTCTATAGCTAAAAGTCTGTAGAGATTCTCAGTCATCCAGGTCATCCTCAGTCAATGAAGTGCTTCAATGACCCCCTAAAAGGAGGCAAATGACCAGCTGTCTGCAAGGAATATAAATCCTTCCATTCCCCACTATCCTGTCAGAGTTGAGGAAGCTTCTTGGATGAGAAGTGAAATGTCTTCAAAAGAAAAAAAACAGAAAGTCCAGGTGCCTCCTGAAAAAGCACTTTTGGGACAATCCTGACCTGGATGACTGAGAATTTACAACTTACAATCATTTGCATAGTGACCAAAGTTACAATAGCACTGAAAAAAGTGATGAATAGAATAGAATAGAATAGAATAGAATAGAATAGAATAGAATAGAATAGAATAGAATAGAATAGAAT
>NW_020769423.1:799489-837915 GCF_900518735.1 Pseudonaja textilis | reverse complement strand
TTACAATGCATATACAAGTAGTCCTAGACTTACAACGCATATACAAGTAGTCCTAGACTTACAACGTATATACAAGTAGTCCTAGACTTACAACATATATACAAGTAGTCCTAGACTTTCAACGCATATACAAGTAGTCCTAGATTTACAACACATATACAAGTAGTCCTAGATTTACAACACATATACAAGTAGTCCTAGATTTACAACACATATACAAGTAGTCTTAGACTTATAATGCATATACAAGTAATCCTAGAATTCTGGGAGTTGAAGTTTATACAATTTAATATTGCCCAGGTTGAGAAACACTGCTCTATTGGATGAAGCACCTCAGCACATTTATTTCTCTTATTTTCCAAATTGCAATCTTCTACATGCTGCCAAAAAGAAAAGACATTCACTAAGTCTTGCTGGATACTAAAATTTGGTTCTATAGAAAGATGCCAAATTCAAACTTTCCAAGCCAACAAAACTGTAATTCATTTAGAATTTTGTGAGGGAGGAAGGGATGCGCAGGGACTGACATCCATATTTTCTTTTTTTTCTTTTTTTTTTTGTGGGGGGGGTGGTTGTTAAAGAAGAAATTGATAACTCATACAAAAACAGGAAGAAAACCTGTAAAAATGGTTTTTTGGGAAGGCGACACTGTGAACAATGATGTGGCTACACTGAATGGTGGAGATTAAAATGTCTGGATTTAATTAAGGATTTCCGCTCCCTCCAGGCAAAAACAGAGATAAAGAATTGATGTGACATGTAGGGAAGGGAACTCCAAAGACCACAGAAGGCCATCAAGAAATAACACTATTACACAGACTGGGAGAACATAAATTAAAGCTACGTGCCTGACTACAAATTCTTCTCCACTGCTGAGTTTAATTGTTCTCAACCTTTCCTGGAATCAGTAGAAAATTATGGCAGCATGAAGTTGGCTATCCCCTATTTGCATTTGTTCAGGCTGATCTTGGATAGATGTTGGGATAAAGGAGAAATTACTGTTTTAACATGAGAATTAGCAGTGAGAGCCAGTTTGGTCAAGTGCAGGGATCTTCAAACTTGGCAAGTTGAAGACTTGTGGACTTGAACTCCCAGAATTCCTCCTCCAGTCATGTTAGCTCAGGAATTATGGGAGTTGAAGTCCACAAGTCTTCAACTTGCCAAGTTTGAAGACCCTTGGTCTACTGTTTAAGGCACAAGACTAGAAACCAGGAGATGGTGAGTTCTAGTCCCATTGTAGGCATAAAAGCTGGCTGGGTGACTTTGGGCCAGTCACACTTTCTCAGCCCAATCCACCTCGCAGGGTTGCTGTTGACGTGGGGAAATAGGAGGAGGAAGGAGTATTAGATCCTGCACTTGTGGGAAAGAGGAGGAGGAGGAGGAGGAGGAGGAGGAGGAGGAGGAGAAGGAGAAGAAGAAGAAGAAGAAGAAGAAGAAGAAGAAGAAGAAGAAGAAGAAGAAGAAGAAGAAGAAGAAGAAGAAGAAGAAGAAGAAGAAGAAGAAGAAGCTGACCACCTTGAGTTATTTATAAAAATAAAAAAAATCTTTTAAAAAATGACTCAAGTCTGTCTCAGTCATCTATGGAGATTCTCAGTCATTCGGGGTGACTGATTCTCAGGTCATGGTTGTCCCAAAGATGCTTTTTCAAAAGGCCAACAGACTTCGTTTTTTCCTTAAAGAAATTTCACTTCTCATCCAAGGAGCTTCTTCAGTTCTGACTGAAGAACTTGGAATGTACTTGACATGAAGGCATGAAATGTCTTCAAGGGAAAACAAAGTCCAACTGCCTCTGTCTCAGTCATGAGTTGGGGAATAGCTAATATCACAAGGGCATGACAGCGAAGGGAAGATGCTGGGGTATGTTTGTATTATGAGAAGATGCAGACTGAGAAAGATGGTGTGCGGGGAGTTAATTATTCAGAAATTTCCACAGAGAAAACCCTCTATGCTAATCTATTTCAGAAAAACATAAAACAAGCGTTCTGTCTCAGGAAGGACATGCTAATGTTGAACTTTGCAACTATTTTGTCCTAATTCGGCTGCCACGGCATCATTTACTGGAACTAGAAGGACAAATGAGCCAAACAGTCTCATTTGTGGGAAATCAAATATATTGCACAATTTTGGTACGTCCTGCCAAGGAGAAAAAAAAGCTTTGCGTGCTTTATTTTTATTTTGGGAACCAAGGAATGCTTGTTCTTCCAGCATGTTTGTATACAAGCAGTGATAAGGGATTATTACTTCATAAAAATAGACCTTGATTTACAACCACAATTAGGACTAGAATTTCAGTTGTTAAGCAACTCACGCCCAAAATTTATGACTCTTATCACCCTAGCCCTGGGGTGGCATACAAAGTCCTCTCTGTGGGCATGCGTGCCGTTGCCAGCTGCTTTTCTGGTTTCCAGCATGCAGATGCCAGCTGGTATTTGCGGGCACCAGAAAATGGCCCCCCAAATGGCCCCAGAACAGGCCAGTTTGGGGGGGCATTTTTGGTCTGAAAAATAGCCCCAAACCAGCCTGAAAATGCCCCCCAAATAGCCAAAAATGGCCAAAAAACAGGCATGCGCCGCACCACCCAACTGGTTTTTGGGTTTCCAGCACTCTGGCATGTGCACATGCACACGTGTTCCGATTTGGGCTTTCAGTGCCCAAAAAGGTTTGCCATCATTGCCCTAACCCATTCATACTTATAGGCTGGAGTTGCTCTTTCCTGCTCTTAACGTATTTCTTCACTAATATATCCCTTTTTTTTTCTTTACTCTCAGACCCAAGAAGCCAACCGCACTGGAAATGCAGAATCTGCTCAACGAAGTTCAAAGCTGGCACGAAATTTGGCCCACGCTGCACTTGCAGTGGGGCTGGGAGGCCTAACTATATATATCATCTTTGTTATACTCATGTACACTCAAGGAGTCTCTGAGCTGATAAACAATCCCTATACTATATCCCCATAACTCTAAGGGTAAACTACTAGAATATAGGAAAAGTTCTAAGGCAGTTCAAATAACTAACAAAATTGCTTAATCATTACATGAATACAGTTCTATGTGGCTGAAGGGTAAGCTGCTGAGATACTAAAGCGCCCATTTAACGCTTTATACTAAAATGCCAAAATAATTTAGAAATAATCCTGGCTAGGTATAATAAAATGTGAGGTGCTACATGAAAGTAGTTAAGACAGAGTCTGCCTGAAATATCTCAAATATACCAAGCTGTATTATGAGGTGATTGCACAATCCTTGCACAAACAGCAAGAGTAATTACACAAAGGGTTGTGATGTCTCTAGAATATGTTGTGAACTGCTGAAAGGCAGATGTCAGGGTTGCCGTCTCCCAGTCAAAATCAAATGATAAATTGGCAAGAAAAAGAAGACCAGGTCTTTGCACCATAAATAAAAAGGGAAGGTGAAAGATATGATGGAACTAACTTCCCTAAATGGATGGGATCAAAACAACAACACTTTAGAAAGAATCAACTTTCTAAAGTGTCCATGGGGGTATATTATATCTAACCAAAATGAAAACACTCAGATATGGTTGCCTTTCCAAAGTTACTTTCCTTCCTCTAATCAACTCTTTTTCTTCAAAGCAGTGGTTCTCAACCTGTGCTCCATGAAGACTTGATGAAATGTTATGATTTAAATCTTGAGTTAAGTCTTGGTGGTCCATGGCCATGGTCTGTAGCCATAAAAGGTATTTAAAGGGGGACCGTGGTGAAGAAAACCTTGAGAAACACTGTTCTAAACTGTTTCTGTTGTCCCAATTCCCACCTAAGCCTTAATCTCCATGATCCATGGTTCCATCTGAGTCTCACAGCAACATGCTAAGTGATAAACTGGAATTCCAAAAGCTCATATGTGTGTATTCTTGGCAAGATGCTTTAAACCAGGGATGGGGATCGATGATCCTTTTATGACTTGTGGACTTCAACTCCTAGAGGACTGGCTTGGGAATTCTGGGTGTTGAAGTCCACAAGTCATAAAAGGACCATCGTTCCCCACCCCTGCTTTATACAAAAGACCTTTGCTTCAGTATTCAATAGCTAATTTACATCTCCCAGCACTATGCTTTTATTATGGTCTGTGTCAGAGCTTTGTGAATCTGCGTGTTCCTTGAACGGAGTCCAAAGACGAAGAATGCTTCTGTGTAATTTCCAAACCCTGAATAGCAGTAGCACTTAGACTTACATATCGCTTCACAGGGTTTTTTGCAGCCCTCTCTAAGTGGTTTACAGAGCCAGCCTATTGCCCCCAACAATCTGGATCCTCATTTTACCTACCTCGGAAGGATGGAAGGCTGAATCAACTTTGCGTGAAATACATCCCCCAATTTCTGCCTCACGGACACTTGATTAAACTACTGCTGTCTTTTGCTGCTACCATTTCAACAATCTCAGAGCCCTGAGGCATTGTTTAGATTGCAGTATTAAAATTATTTACATTAGTCTGTGTTGGATCTTTGAGCAAAATATTGTTCTACCCATTTCCAGAAAATATATAATCTCCATTTTAACCTGTTGTTATTGAGCTGTGTGTGTGATTGTTGGCTAAAGTTAGATTGCATTCTCTTTATCTCAAAGTTTGACAAAAGATCATATTAGATGGGACGGTAGATTCAAATGGAAAGAGGCCCTGAAAAGGAGAAGACAATTCTGCTGAACACATGCAAGACAACTCTGGTGGGAATGTTAACTCTGATCTAAAGTTGTGTGGCGTTCCATTCCCAGAATTTCCCAATTGCTATTGCTATTGCTGAGAATCCTAAATTGCTGCTTGCACATCTGGAAGTTAACAAAGTTGGGAAATACCAGTCAATGAATATATGTACTTAGAAGAGACAGTCATGTGCTGCTCTAGAAAACCTGCCTTAACCAGGGGTGGGATTCAAATTTTTTAACAACCGGTTCTGTGGGCGTGGCTTAGTTGGTGGGCATGGCTTGGTGGTCATGGGACTGGCTGGGTGTGGCCAACTCAATATCACTCACATCGAGGCACGCATCTCCTCACCTGGCCTTTCATGACTGTGGGGATGCTGCAACAGTCGTAAGTGTGAAAAGTGGTCATAAGTCACTTTTTTCAGTGCCATTGTAACTTTGAATGGTCACTCCACACAAGCAAAGTACCAACAAAGGAGGGAGGAAAAAACTCCAGAGAAGTTCCTGAGACAGAAAGTCCAAGCCTGCCAAGAACGTAATAAGGGTTAACGGAGAGGCAGTTTCTATAAGCAACCCCAGAATGTTTCCTTCCTGCCTTCCTTACAGGATTAGGCCGGTAATTTCTTCTAACAACCGGTTCTCTGAACTGCTTAGAATGTTAACAACCGGTTCTAGCGAATAGGTGCCAACCTGTAGAATCCCACCCCTGCCCTTAACCTCCTGGCCCTTGTTTCACCAGCTTTCCCCTGTCAGGTGTCTAAGTTATTGGAGATTCTCAGTCATCCAGGTCATGGTTATTCCATAGGTGCTTTTTCAAAAGGCAGCTGGACTTTGTTTTTCCTTGAAGAAGTTTCATTTCTCATCCAAGAAGTTTCTTCAGTTCTTAACAACCTCTATGTAGGATTTACCGTATATCGGAAACAGGCAAACAGATACTCTTGGATTCTTGGTCTCCCCCAGATTCCTTATTTTATCCAACTTAGTTTGGATAAACATCTTCGTTGAAGATGTTTTGCTTCTCAGAACTGAAGGAGCTTCTTGGATGAGAAGTGAAATGTCTTCAAGGAAAAGCAAGGTCCAGTTGCCTTTTGAAAAAGCACCTTTGGGACTCTCTAAGTTGATAAGTTCTTTATCCAACCTAAGTTGAGTTAACACAAGGAATCCGGGGGAGACCAAGAATCCAACTCTTTCTGATATTCAATATATCCCACATACAGGATGTTATAATTACACCTGAGTGAACCTGAGAAGGAAAGAAAGTCAACCACATACCTGAGGCTATTTAAAGTCCTAATTCCTAACCCTCTCCTTAAGATTGAGATTTGTTTTGGGGTTTCCTGAATCCCTGAAGTCCTGTGCAAAATTCAAGCTGAACTTCTAGTAAGTACACAGAAAGAGCAATGGAGCTTTCTTGATAGGAGTATCAATGAGTTTGGCATGACTTTCTTCCAGAATATGCTTAAGCCTCTCAATCAACATTTGTGGTTTCTCAACTCTGTCCTGCTTACCGATAAAGGAGAAAATTTGTAGCTCAGAGTTGAAGCGAGGGGTGCTTGTTGCTCTCTGAACTTGCTTCTATTCTTGCAGATGTTTCATTACCCAACTAGGTAACATCATCAGCACCTGGTAATGAAACGTCTGCAAGAAACAACCAAGCTCAGAGAGCACCAAGGACCCCTGCCCCACTTAGCTTTTTCAAGATCAGCCAAGATTGCCAGAGGCTGTTCCTGTTGTAGAAAACCTCCAGTTAGCCAATCAGAGGTGGTATTCAGCAGGTTCTGACAAGTTCTGGAGAATCGGTAAACAGAAATTTTGAGTTTCTCTTTATATTAGCTTATTTGTAGTTCCGTTGGTTATACTGGCATATTTATCATTCTAAACCATCTTTATATTTAGTTCATACATAGCAATAATCTTTCTTCATCTAATTTCTACTTCTTATCTCTAACCACTCGTAAAATCTATTCCATGTTAAGTAGTATTCTGCGTCTTCTTTGTCCTTTATTTTTAATGTCCATCTATCCATCTCTGCACAGTCTCATATTTTCTGAATCACATCATCATCTGATGGGGTGTTCTCATTTTTGCAGTATTGTGCAAATACAATCCTTGCTGCTGTCAACACATGCAAAACTAGTTATATAGTCCCTTTATCATAGCCCTTCAGCATTATACCCAGCAAGAATATTTCTGGTTTCAGATCTATATGTTGCTTGATCATCTTTTCCAACCATGTACGTATTTTCATCCAATATTTTCTTGCTTTCATACAAGTCCACCACATATGCTAATAAGTACCTCGGGTCTGAATACATTTCTAACACTTGGCAGACATATTGCTAAACATTTTTGATAATCTTGCTGGTGGCAAGTGCCACCTATAAAACATTTTATAGAGATTTTCCTTGTATGCAGTAGCCATAGTCAGTTTATAGTTCCTATCCCAAAGTTTTTGCCATTTATCTAATTCTATAATATAACCAAAAAAAAGCCCACACAATCATTGTTTCTTTGACTTGTTGTATTTTATAACTTAATAAGTAATTTTCCATCTGTCCCTAATAATATCTTATCACGTGTTGTTGATTCTTTGTTAAAAAAAACCATGTTTTTGCATCTTTCTCATATCTTGATTGTATTTGCAGATGTGGCCATCAAGCTAAGTCCACCCCTTGATTTTGTAGTTATTGTCCAATTTTAAGTTGACCATTCTCTTTTAAAATATCTTTATAAAATACATTTTTTTCAAATTAATAAGATATGGATGTATCAATGCTTCCATTGTGGAGAGCCAGACTGGTATTTTCATACAGTTTTGTACTTTAATTTTTTCCCATGACTGATGCAAAGCATTCCTCACATAGTGTCCTTGAAAATATCTATGTATCGTACTCCTTACATACCATAAAAAATTGTGCCATCTTAGTTGGAGATCATGTTCCTCTAATAATAATAATCTTCTATGTTTCAAATGTATCCATTCTTTTACCCATGTAAGTACATATGCCAGATAATATAACTCCCAATCTGGTCGTACAAAGCCCCATTGTTTTTAGATTCCTGTAACATTTTCAGTTTTATTCTTGCTTTTTTCCCTTGCCAGATATACTTCAAGCTTGTTCTGTTTAGTTCTTCAAAATATGTTTTCTCTACTTTTATCTGTATCGTTTGGAATTTAAAAAAGTAGTTTCGGTAATATATTCATTTTTATAATGGCTATTCTTCCTATCAAAGATAGTTGTAGATGCTTCCATTTCTCCAAGTCCAGCTTAATTTGTTGCATTAGTTTTATATAGTTATCATCTTTAATTGTTTAATTTAATCTTGCAGTTAAATAGATGCCTAAATATGGTAGGGAAGATATTTACTGAGCGTGTTTGCACATGTAACAAGTGGAAGTAAAAGTTAACTCAGAGTTCCCTGCTGCTGAGAAATGTGTTCTGTCGCTCAAAAGGTTTGCTAATTCCTGGATAAATTGCAATGAGTTTATGTTTGGCTTCTTATTTCATCCACGTGCTTCCTCGGCTTCAGAGCCCATTCAGCCGCCTTATCTTAAGTCAGAAACAACAAATGAATCATTAAGCAAGGAGGTGGAACAAAGCAACTAGTATTGCAAGGAACTTAGTTCCTGTTGGAAGAGGAGGCGAGCAACTGGAGAGAAGAGCCAGAAAGGACTGGTTTTAGAGAACTAAGGCAAGAGTAGAAACAGCCTTTTCAGATCAGCCCCGGCAGAAGAGAAAGGAGACAACTCGCAAAATGAATAATGCAAGTTCTGAAAAGATCACAGGCAGCATGCCGAACCCCCAGGATCTACCCCCGCCTTATTCTGATGCAGTGCAGCCTCCGGTTCAACCATCTGCCCCCATAGCTGCTCAACCTATGCCAAGCCACCTTTATTATGTCACGGCTGTCCAAGACCCAAAGGAAGTACCAATTCTTCAGCCTGTTCCATTCACCCCTGCATCTGACTACCTGGTCTACTCCATCTTTACTATGCTCTGCTGTTGTCTACCCTTGGGTGTGGCTGCCTTAGTTTACTCTATACAGGTAAGCTGGAAAAGGGGTAGGGTGCAGGGGATAGTGGGGTTGGAGAAAGGATCTTCTCAGATTCCATCCAAACAAAAGGATCCTCGTTTGCCTGCTTGCTTTCTGAAGACGCTTCCTGGCTCTCTGAGGGAAAAAAAATAAATAAAGCCAAGATGGCAACACACAAGCAGCATCCTGGTTCTTTTGACAAAACACTACTTTGGTAAATCGGGATGGGATGATCTGAGTTTCTCCTTTTGCGTGAATTCAAGCATTAAAGTAAGTGGGGAGGGGGAGAAAAAAGAAGAGTTACAGGAAAAGAAACCAAAGGAGGAGGAAGCATGATATAGATGGGAAGTTTGTCTCTTAGTAAGGCACCAGACTAGAGCACGAATTCTAGCCTGTTCTAGGAAGGAAAACTGGCTGGGTGAGTTTGGGCTACTCGTTCTCTCTCAGCCCAATCCACCTCACAGGGGGTGTTGCTGTAGGAAAAACTGAAGGAGGAAAGAGCATAAAGTATTTGTAGCTTTGAGTTATTAATTAAACAATAATAAAGATGGGGTGAAAATAAATAAATTTGAATTGTGTCGGAGAAGGATGTGGATTTGAATATTGCCACAGACAAATTTTAGCCAAAGACAATATATAGATATAGACAAGTTTAATATTGTTTTATAAGAGTATTCTTTTTATGCTGGTCTGTGACCTAATAAAGATTTGTTTGCTAAAGACTTTTTGACTTTTCTGAAGTCTGTCAGTTTCCGGATATAGGAGAAGCAAGAAGAGAAACTTGGGAAAAATTTTTGAAGCAAGCCAGTTTATTGTTTTAACAAGTTGCTCTGTGCCTCATTCAAGATCAGGATTTTTATGGGCTCTGCTATTGGAGGTTTTACCCGCACTTCCACCCCCTTCCCAGGTATTCGAATGTCTTGTAAGATTATGTAATCTTGCCCACTTTTTATATGAATAGTTCAGCCCTGCAAATGCTTTTTATAGAAGCTGCATTGGCTTTTGGCTCCGTCTGAATATTTTTGCCTTTGATCCTGATGGCTGGAAAGGGGGATTTTACTTCCAGATTTTAGAAAATATTTATTTATCAAATCTAAATAGCCACTCAGCTCACTAAAGGTGACTCTGGATGGTACGCAACAATGAGATAAACTATATGAAAACTATAGATGTAAAACATAAAAATCCATGTTAATAAATATCAGAAAAACAAAAAATACAAACCCCAGAAGAGAGGACTAAAAATGGCCACCCTAACAATAAAGCCGGGGGTGGGATTCTACCGGTTTGGGTGAATCAGATGTTAAATTTGCATCTGGTTTGCCAAACCAGTATTTGAACCAACCCACTGGGTCCCGCCCACCCCACCACTTCCAGGAGTCTCCACCTGGCCCATTTTCAAAGCAGGTAAGTGCAGGATCAATGCGGGAGTGGGGAGGAAAATGGGGCTTCTGGAAGTGGCCCTATTTCCAGCTTCTGGAGGACCTCCAGAGCCCAGGGGAGGCCGTTTTCATCCTCCCAGAGGCCCAAGGGAAGCCTCCGGACCCTTAAGAAAGCGAAAAATGGCCCACCTGGAAATTCTGATAGGCCACACCCATCACGGCCACACCCACCCAGCAACTGGGCAGCGAACCAGCTGCTGGGATTTTTGAATCCCACCCCGAATAAAGCCATATTAGCAAGTCTCTTGTACCATGGAAGGCCCAGGCCTGATAAAATAACCTCCAGAGTTGCTTGATTGTGAAATAGGCAGCTTTTAAATTTAATAAATAAATAACCAGGTCATGAGGGCCTTTAGGAATATCAAAAAGATGGAGCTAATCTATTTTCAGGGGAAAGGATGTTCCATAAAGTGGGTGCCCTGCAAAGAAGACATGTCTCCTGGGACCTGCCAAAGTTACAGCCACTTATTTCTTTCATATCTAATACTCCTTCCTCCTTATATTTCCCCGCCACCTCCCCCCAACAACAATCCTGTGAGGTAGGTTGGGCTGAGAGAGAGCGACTGGCTCAAAGTCACCCAGCCAGCTTTCATGCCTAAGGTGGGACTAGAATTCACCATCACCTGGTGATTGGTCCAAAGTCACCCAGCCAGTTTTCATGCCTAAGGCAGAACTAGAACTCACATTCTCCTGGTGAAGGGTCCAGAATCACACAGCCAGCTTTCATGTTTAAGACTGAATTAGAACTCCAGTCTTCTGGTTTCTAGGTCAGCATCATAAACACTAAACCAATTCAGTAGTAAATGCTGGAGAACTTTCACCAAAGCTAGATAAAATGTCCATCTTTACATATCCTGAAAGGCAGATCTGGAAAGATTCCTCCAATTCAACCTTTATGGTTAAGTTATTTTGCCAGTTTCTTTTAAATCAGCCAGCTGATGACTAACGACTATCTATTATACGATAATACAGCTTGTGTTGTATATTTTGTATTGTTATGGTCTTGGAGCTTAATCAAACTAATACACCTCTTCATTTAGAAAAGGAATGCAAAGAACAGCTTCAGGCCAATTCAACTTCTGGCTTCCAAAGGGCCCTAAAACTCAACTTGGAGAGATGAACACCTGCATATGAATTTCCTCCCCCGCACTTTCCAAAATGAGTGAGATCACGCAGCTGATTTCCCCAATCCAATTTTTCATTCAAAAGGCATGCTGAAAAAAAGTTGGTCAGCTTTAATGAATAACAGAGAAGTACGGCTGGCCTACAGGTCACCCAAACCTGTTCTTACAAATCATTTTCATATCTATACAGTTTTATTGGCCACCCCCATTTTACCTTTTCCTTATGGGAAAGTTTGCTCTGCCTCTCCCTCTCCTCCTCCTCCTCTACCACCACCATTCTGAAAATGACTGTTCCTTTTCCAAGTTTAATTTAAAAAGTAACAAAAGCAAAGAATGGGAAGCAACAGTGGGATTAAAAAATTTCTACTATAAGTTCTGTGGCTTGGTGGGCATGGCAGGGGAAGGATACTGTAAAATCTCCATTCCCTCCCCACTCCTGGGGGAAGGTTACTGCAAAAATCCCCATTCCCTCCTCACCCCACTAGCCTGCTTTCCAGCTCCGTTCTCCTGTGCAGGGCAACCAAAGAAGACCCAGCCGATCAGCTGGGACTCAATGGGAGGCAGAGAAGAGATGGGGCAGGGCCAGTCAGAGGTGGTCTTTGCCGGTTCTCCGAACTACTCAAAATGTCCACTACCAGAACTGGTCAGAACCTGCTGAATACCACCTCTGATGGGAAGGTAGGAGAACCATCAGGGTGTGCAGCATTCTGTATCAGGACAGGATCCAGCTGTTTATAACCACTCACCAGCTAAAAACATCAACATCTGAATGGTTTATGGTACCCTTCTGTCAACAACTGCGTTAGATTTTCTTCTTTTTTCCTAGACTCCCTTCTTTGAAAAGGGACTTTGGTTTTTGGTTACACAGATATAGACTGTAAACAAGCTCTATGTCAATGATGAGCATTTCCATGCAGAGTTAAGAGACAATTATGTTCGGGCAATGGAAAAAATAGAGGGATTTATTAGGATGTTCTCTGTAGTCAGGGAACATGTTTATTTTCCTTTTATAATGGGCTCATATTTCTGGGTTTGCATCATACACTGGAGAGGACCAAGTTCACACAACGTTTGAAGTCCCACTAAAGGAAGAAAATATGCAATAAAATTAGTCTAGAGTCCTGGAAATTGTGGTGCTGTAATCCTGCTTTAGGCACAAAGCCAATGGATGATCAAGGCCAGTCAATCAGTCTCATCCTTAAAAATCAGGCAAGGAGCCAATTTGCTCTAGTCAATGGTTAAGGCAACAGGCTAGAAAGCAAGGCACCGTGAGTTCTAGTCCTGCCTTAGCCCTGAAAGCCAGCTAGGTTTACTTTGGGACAATCACTCTTGCTAAGCCCAACTCACTTCACAGGGTTGCTGTTAATAATAGGAAGAGGAAGGTGTGTTGCATATGCTCACCACCTTGAGTTAGAATTAGAATAACAGAGTTTGAAGGGACCTTGGAGGTCTTCTAGTCCAACCCCCTGCTTAGGCAGGAAACCCTATACCATTTCAGACAAATGGTTATCCAATCTCTTCTTAAAAACTTCCAATGTTGGAGCATTCACAACTTCTGGAGGCAAGTTGTTCCACTGATTAATTGTTCTAGCTGTCAGGAATATTCTCCTTAGTTTTTCTTTCCTTGATCAGTTTCCGCCCATGGCTTCTTGTCCTCCCCTCAAGTACTTTGGAGAACAGTTTGACCCCTGTTCTTTGTGGAGGTCCCTGATAAATTGGAACTTCAATATTGGATATTGAAGTCATCTATATAAATAATAAAGGTGGAATATAAATATAAATAATTGGCAAGCCACTTCTGAAAATGTTGCCAAGTACAGTGCCAGAACCTGACCATGTAGCTGCTAGGAATCGAAACTGACTTGAAGGCACAACTTTTAGGCTTACAACTAATGAAGCCTGGCATGTTTGCAAGTCGGGCCATTAATTTGTAACTGATCTGAGGAAGACTTTATACCTGAGGACAGAGATTTTGCTAGTGAATTTGAAGGTGTGAGTATGGTACATGCAAGGGCAAATGACAAAACATAATTATGAGCTCAAGACCAAGGTGTAATATGGAAGGATAATTTTCACATTGTGTCATTTCACCATGCATTTAACCATTTCTTTGTTAGTGCCAGGAGTAACAAATATTTATTGATCCGTGAGAGTGCTGTATTACACATCCACGCATTACAGAATGTAAACATTACTAATGAAACCCACTGAGTTGCTAGATCCCTTTCCATAGTAACCCCCCAAAATGGTCTACATAGATACCTCAAGCTTTAGCCAGGATTTGAGATTTGTTACACCATTAAATTCCTGTTCTAGATTATGTGGTTACTGCAATCAAAAGCTAGAGCTGAAGGAACTTAACCAACGTATTGTATAGGACACACAACAAGTTGACACTAGTATAGAATCGCCCACTTCTTCGTATCATGTATGTTCTCCAGAAGGTCAATTGTACGCATATGCATTGCAACTCTTGCATATTCTTTTTCTCCTTTCTTCAGACCCGAGAAGCCAACCATGAAGGAAACAGTACCGCTGCACAACGCAACTCCAGAATGGCACGGATTTGGGCCCATTCAGCACTCGGGGTGGGCATTGGCATCATCATCTTATACGTCATCTTTAGGTTATTTGCTTACTCAGTGCTCAAATGAACATTGATCAGTCTCTAAGTGACCCAAAGAGGACATGATGCATCCTTTTTTTTAAAAATGACACCCACCGGCGAGCGATGTATCATAAACTTTGGGACATGAGGAAGAATTCAGAAATTGCTAGGTTTCCCGATCCATTTTTGTCTTCTCAATTTATCTTCCTCAGTATGAATTTACATAGGCTGCGCTCTTCCAGAAGAAAATGACTCACAATTTGGGGGAGGATGGGATGCGGATGGCCTCCTGAACCCACAGCTTCTGCAGTGATTAGAAAAGCCTTTGTACAGTTGGACACATGGCAGAATGTATCTTTTGTTTTATGTACACTGAGAACATTTGCACCAAGACAAATTCCTTGTGTGTCCAATCACACTTGGCCAATACAGAGTTCTATTCTATTCTATCAAGAGGCTGTTCTCGTGATAACTCATGCGTTAGTCCTCTCCTGGATGAATTACTGTGAAATTCGATCCATGGAGCTGCCTTTAAACAACATTCAGAAGCTGCAACTCACCCCAAAATGCTGCAGTGCAGGCAGTTTGGGGCATTTCACAAGATCCTTGTGTTCTGTGAGCTGCACTGGTTTCCAGGAGGCTTCTGGATGCAATCCAAGACGCTTGTTATCACCTAGAAAGCTCCACGTTGAGCCAAAATAGTTGCAGGATAGCACTTAGCACTTAGACCTATATACCGTGTCGACCCTGAAGATGACATATGTGTAGCCATATTTTATATTAGCCAGTATTTCTTTTTCTGTTAGCTTTTAGATTTATAGTAACTGAATTTACTGATGCTATAAGCTGGTCACTGTCTAACTGTAACAGGGGGGGTTGTACAGATAAAGGGAGAATGTTATGTCTAAGCGGCCTTCCTTTCCCATGAGAAAAGTTCAGGTGCCTGCAGCTGGATGAAGGTGGAGTTTGGAATTGCCAGACTGTGGGACCAAGAAGCGATTGGAGATTGTGACTCAGGGGGGACGTTTCACACTTTGGCTTTTATTGGGTGCAATTCTGGATCTGGTTCAGAGTCGGAATTACACCAAGTCTGTGCCAATTTAATGTGTTCCTAATAAATAGATTTGAAATGGAAAATGGATGACATGGACTTTATTGGGGGGGGGGGACATGTTACTTGGGGTCTTGACATACTGCTTCATGGAGCTTTACAGCACTTCTCTGAGTGGTTTACAACATCAGCATATTGCCCCCAACAATACGGGTCCTCGTTTTACTGATAGAAGGATGGAAGGTTGAGTCAATCTTGAGCTGGTCAGGATCAAACTCTTGGCAATAGACATCACCTGTGTCTCTTTATTTCTGCTTGCCCTACCAGAACCATCAGGTTGGCATCCTCTAAGTCCCTTCCATTAGACAACGTCACCTTTGAGATACAGGAGTCAACCCTATTCAATGGCAGCACCTACCTATGGAAGAGCTGCTGCCCAGACACCTGGTTTATTGCTCATCATGTTGGGCTTCCCCAAGAAACTCTTCCTTTAGACTTACGCTCACTTAACCCTGCTAAATTGTTTAAATAAACAGAACTATTGTGTTTTGTGGTCTTGTATTTTGTGGTTTTTGTGGTTTTGTTGGATGTAGGTTCTCTCTTAAGTTCGGTGCAAGCCTCACATACTTTATATACTTTTGCATATTTGTAATAAATACATGTTTTACAGTATATGTTGCTTTACGGCATATGTTTTACTGTACATACTATAATAGCTTGTACAATTCGTTCACCTCTATGTTCCTCCCCTTTAATTAAGACAGTTCAATTTATTGGCTGTTTTTCTTCCAAGCACCCCAGGCTATCCAGCAAATTTTTATATTCAGCAAAACTCAGACTAAAACAATGGCTCAAGGAACTTGAGAATAATGGAGCAATGGTGCCTCTGAGCAAATTTTCAGCCTAGGAGTTTAGGGATAAGTGCCAGAATTAAGATGTAGAGTTTTTGCACTCAAAAATCAACTTGTTTCTCTTCTATAATTTTTCATTCTCAGCAAAATAACTTTCCTTTGCAAACTTATTTTGGAATAGGTTTCATGGAATATATTAAGCTTTCTATTCAGTAAATACATATTTACTGGGGTGGGGAGGGATCTACCTTTTAAATAATACTATTTTTTCTTCAATAAATGCAAGCGGTTGAGTTCCAAACAACCTGTTCTTCCATAAATCTTGTTGCCTTCCATAGCTCTACTGCCGCTGAAGAGAATGTCCTGATTCAAAAACAATCAGAATGAACTGAATGTTAGACAACTTCTCCCATAACTATCTCGTTTGGTTTTACTGCTCACAACCAGCATTCATTCTAGAACAAGGGAAGGATAATGACATTTGCATTGGTCCCTGTGTCTAACAGGGTAGAGAGGTTGTAGTTTTATAACTGACAAATTCAAATGCAAAAGCTAAAAGTTGTAATTTTATAACTGACAAATTCAAATGCAAAAGCTAAAAGTTGTAGTTTTATAACTGACAAGTTCAAATGCAAAAGCTAAAAAGAAGAAAATTCAGCAGCTTCATTATGCATATTTATATACTGCACAAGTCAAAAACAGGGCTATGAAAATACCTACAGACCTCTCACATCCCAGACATAAATTGTTTCAACTTCTGCCCTGAAAACGACCTTATAGAACAATTAGGCACAAGGACAGTTTTTTCCCACATGCCATCACTTTGCTAAACAACTAATTCCCACAACACTGTCAAACTATTTAGTAAGACTGTATTGCTATTCTTCTTCTCATCCTTCCTATTACCCATCTCCTTTTCTACTAATGACTATAATCTTGTTGCTTATACCTTCACGATTTACATTATTTTATTTAGTTTCCTAGTATGATTTTGATTGCATATTTAGTATCCTATGACTATCACTGTGTTGTAGCTTATGATTCATAATGAATGCATTTTATGATGATGATGATGATCATGATTTATCACTTACAGTTTTTATATACACTGAGAGCTTATGCACGGAAGACAAATTCCTTGGGTGTCCAATCACTCTTGGCCAATAAAGAATTCTATTCTATTCTATTTGATATATGGAATAAGAGCTATTCCTCTAAAAGACTTAATGAGTTGTATTAAATCTACCTGTCACGTTCAAAATGTCACGCTGCCCATAATAGATGGGGAGGGATAGTCTGGAAAGTAAATGAAAGTATAGCAAAATAAATGTCTCCCATCTTAGTTGGCTTAATATTAGTTTATTTGTTGTCCTGGCTTTCAGAATGAGTATTAAAGTTGAGAACACTCTTTACTTGCATATAAACTATATTATTAGTGTGCAACTTGAGAACTGGGGTGCCAAGAAAGACAACAGGGGATCATGAACCTCTGTAGATCCAACTTTGGGAAGAAGAAAACAGGATACACTGTATAATCCACTGTACTGGCTCCTTTAATGCAACGTTGTTGTGACCTTCAGTCGAGTTTCGGTTTTTCTATCCGTTATTTAAAGACTGCAGGGTAGAACCAGTATCCATTTTTATTCCTTTACTATAATAAGTCTTTCTACCTAAGGACAATATAAAGCTATAAATCATCTAACAAGACATCATTAAATGCAAATATCCCTTTTTCTTTTTTCTTTGGTTATTTGAACTTCCAAAAGTTACCTAGGGCTGGTACATTTAACATGCCCATAATGTTCAAGGCAAACTGTTCCTAGGATGTTCCTCTCTTATACAAATGATGACATTCTACCTGTTAGGAATAACAAGGTTACCTAACGTAGTTTGGGTAAAATAATATATATAAACTATGATTGTAAGTTTAAGTGTGTGTCACTTTAAACTGTAAAGCATGTAATTTTGGGTGCGGTGTGAAACCGCCATAAGAGGGAGCAAGAGAACCTGATGATTCCTGACGATTGCTGGTTTGATGGTTTGCTAACTGCGTGTTTTCCCTACTGCTGAGTTGCTGAACGCTGAAGGAAGAAAGGAGGTTTGACTTCTTCATATCTCTACTGCGAGGAGATATATTACTGGACTGATATTTGTAAGTTTACTGACCTCTCTTTTTTGACACTGGAATTTGCAACTGAATAATCCCTGGACGGACTGAATTAGTGAATGATATATGGACTGTTTGACTATGCTAAAACTCTTGCTGGAATAAACTATTTAACTAGCACGGTGTATCTGTTTTACTGAGTGTAAGCTACAAAAAACGTTTATCTCACATATTTTGCCTGCCTGACTGACTGCCGTGCAGATTCTGCTCGGGTGTATCCCTAACACTAACACTCCTTGTAAAACAGTGATTCACAACTTTGTCTGATCGCACCGTAGATTTAATCAAAGGCTTTTTCAAGGAAAGGTATATACTAGATCAGCGAACCCCAACCTTTGCGGCTCGGTACACACAACTCAACTGCAGAAGCGGAGTTGTCCTTGCCCTCTGGCCTGCCTCTCACGAAACCCAATTCAAAATAGACCACGGCCCCGGGGGTTAAGGACACTGTATAGTTCTTATCAAGCTACCTATCTATGGAAATACCGTGCAGCTATTTCACTGCTTACTAATAACTCATTTAGCTATAAATACTATAAGTAAACACAGAATGAGGGTTCTTTTTTAAAACTTTTTTCAGTCCCATGATAACTTCTATTCTGATTGATTAAGCAAATAACTCTAATCATGGGGGTGTCTTCAGAAGAGTAGCTAATCTTAAAAGAAAGAATTTACAGATAACTTGTTCAGAGGCCTCATGATAGGGATGATTCTACATTCCATTCCACCCACTCAACCTCCCACTATTGCCAGCAGAATGTCTGAATCCATTCAGGCTCTCCTTCCAAATTCCAGCATGAAAACAACTTCAAAAGGGACTCTCCTTTTGCAATAGTGCTATGTGCAGCCATGGAATAAAGATCACTGGAATAAAGATTGGCTTAACTATTTATGCATCAGTCTGGAAAGCTCTAGTGACAATCAGCTGGTTTACGTTGCATAGGTAGATAACAGATAGTCAGAGTTGGAAGGGACCTTGTAGGTCATCTAGTCCAACCACCCCAGCCAAGCGGGAGACCCTATACCATTTCTGACAAATGGCAGTCCAATCTCTTCTTAAAATTCTCAAATGATGCGCTCACACAACTTCTGAGGGCAAGCTGATCCATTGGTTGATTGTTCTCACTGTCAGAAAGTTTCTCCTTATTTCCAGGTTGAATCTCTCTCCGTGTTCAGTTTCCATCCATTGCTTCTTGTCTGGCCTTCGGGTGCTTTAGAAAATAGCTTGACCCCTTCCTCCTCTCTGTGGCAGCCCCTCAAATATTGGAAGACTGCTATCCTGTCTCCCCTGGTCTTTCTCTTCACTAGACTAGCCATGCCCAGTTCCTGCAATCATTCTTCGTATGTTTTAGCCTCCAGTCCCCTAATCATCTTGGTTGCTCTTCTCTGTACTTTTTCTAGAGTCTCAACATCTTTTTTATAGTGTGGTAACCAAAACTGGATGCAGGACTCTAGGTGTGGTCTTACTGAGGCTTTATAGAGTGGTATTAGTACCTCCCTTGATCTTGATTGAATCCCTCTGTTAACGCCTAAATTTAGGATTGCATTAGCTTTTGGTAGGCGAAAGGACAAGCCTGTCAGGCAAGCAGAATCCAAAAGGCAAAAAAGTAAAACTCTTCTGGACTTTCCCCTTTAAGTATCAGCAGGCGAAGTTTAGCCGCTTATTATCTGGTCATCTGTTCACATGCCAAAGAAGCAGGAAGGGGAGGCGATGCTGTAAGGGAGAGAGAGAGAATAGTAAGATCCACCAGAAGAGGCAAGGAGCAGAAGGAGGAGGCCAAGAAGGGGCGAGAAAGTGCAAGAGAAGAGAGGAGGGAGAGGGAGAACAGATTTAGCTTGCAATACATCAGAAACCGACAAAAAGAAGAAACCAGCACTTGGGCGGGGGGGTGTGTGTGTGTGAAGGGATTCCATCCGAAGCCTGCAGAACAGCCGAAGAGCAAGCGACATGAGCCACCCACAATACCAAACCTTCCACGGGGATCAACCTGCCTCTCCAAATCCACCCTCCTACTCAGAAAAAGAGCTCTGCAAAGACCCTGACCCTGCTGGATCTGCACTTCCCACGGGCCAAGGGGCCGCTGTCCCTACGCCTCCTTCCTACGGCTTACCCAGCCCAGCCTACCAACCTCCGATCATTCAACCCCAGCAGACGGTCCTCCTCACCCCGATCTACCCTTCCGTTGAACCAGACTACCTGGCCTACTCCATCTTCACCATGCTCTTCTGCTGCTTGCCTTTGGGGATCGCTGCCTTGATTTTCTCAATAAAGGTAAGGGTTTGAGAAGACAAGGTGAGTAGCAGATTGCAAGGTAGGGTGCGGGAAGACCTGGCCTTTGGGTTTTTGTTTGTTTGTTTGTTTGTTTAATAGCTTACAAGATAATAAACATAAGTATAAATACAGGCAATAGGAATTAATAATTGGGGACAATAGGACATTATTATAATTACCTTTATTGTCAGAGTACAACATGTGTTCAATGAGATTGGCTGAGCCTCCCTTCGTGCACCCCACCCCCCTCAACACAACTCACAGTGAGGACAGAAGTCCCTAACCCAGTCCCAGTCTTATAACACTATGTGACCTATACTATAGGACAGGGACAGTAGGCACTATTGTGCGTTTATGCACGCCCCTTCCAGACCTCTTAGGAAGAGGGTGAGGACAACAGTGGTTAGTTTGAGGTAAAAGGAGTGGGGGTTTGGGGATGTGACAACCGAGTCATGTAGGGCGTTCCAGGCATTGACCACTCTGTTGCTGAAGTCGTACTTTTCTGCAATCAAGTTTGGAGTGGTGTACATTAAGTTTATATCTGTTGTGTGCTCTTGTACTATTGTGGTTGAAGCTGAAGTAGCCATTGACTGGTAGGACATTAAAGCAGATTATTTTTTAAACTATGCTTAAATCAAACCAGGTTTGTTTGTTTGTTTGTTTTAAGCCACTTTACAGCAATTTCTTCCTCTTTCTTCTTATTCTTCTAAGACTCCAGGTGGGCAACGAGTTGGCTCAAGTTCCTCCAGGGTATTGGAATATTTTTGGAAGTGGCTTGTCAGAGCAGTCTTCCTGGGGATGAAAGAAAGGGGGCTGGCCCCAAGTCACCCGTTTGACTGCACGCCTAAGGTAGCACTAGAACTTACGGGCTCCAGGTTTCCTAGCTCAGCGCCTTTAAACCGTTACCCCAAACTGGCTTACATCAGAACATTCTCCGATCATTGAGATTTCAATAAAGGGCTTTTTTTTCCCCCAACTCCCCCTTTAGACTTCAGGTATATGTTCAAGGGGAAGGAAACCCTGCATCTCTACGGAGCCCGGAACAAGGAAAAATAGAGAATCCATATGGGGCATGGTTGCAGAGGGAGCAAGATTTTTTTTTAATGGTTTTCTCTTAATGCAGCATGAGCAAAAAAAAACAACCTTGTAGCTAAAGCAATTTCACAACTGTTCAGCAGCCTTCTGCTTTATATCTATTCCCAAGGTTTATGCTTTCTGCAGCCTTGGGGTGGAAGGACAGACAAGGAATAAATCTAGAAATACAAGTTTGCAAGGCCAGCTCTGTAAACTTTTGTGTGTACTTCGTGATACTATAGGCATGAGACAGAAGAAGCGTGATGTCACAAACACTCTTTTTATCATTTATACCCTGCCTTTCTTACAGATCAAAGATGCTTTACACATAATTCATTTCTCCTCTTCTTTTTGCCACCACTGGAGATTATCCTGGAGATTATCCAGTGGTGGGATTCAATTTTTTTCACTACCGGTTCTGTGGGCTTGGTGGGAGTGGCAGGTGAAGGATACTGCAAAATCCCTATTCCCTCCCCACCCCATTAACCTGCTTTCCAGCTCTGTTTTCCTGTGCAGGGCAACCAAAGGAGACCCACCCGATCAGTTGGGACTCAATGGGAGGCAGAGAATCGATGGGATTTGCGGGGCCAGTCAGAGGTGGGATTGGCCGGTTCTCCAAACTACTGAAAATTTCTGCTACCGGTTCTCCAGAACTGGTCAGAACCTGCTGAATACCACCTCTGAGATTATCCCAAAACTCAGTGGCTTCCATAGCTCCAACCAGGGACTTTAATTTCACACATATCTTATTTATGTCACCCTCACTTTTGGAGCGTACAAGTGGTCCTTGACTTACGACCACAACTGAGCCCCAGCATTTCTGTTGCTAAGTTCAGTGAGTTTTGCCCCCATTTACTAATATGTCCTGCCACCCTTGCTAATTGAATCCCTGCAGTGGTTACGTTAGTCACGGGGTTGGTTGTTAAGTGAATCTGGCTTCTTCATTGACTTTGCTTGTCAGAAGTTTACAAAACAGGCCCCGGGATACCTTGCAACAACAATTGCAAAAATAGCAGGAGATCTCAATTCTTGGTGTAAAAACACATATTTTTAGAACCCCTCCCTGAAATAAAAATCAAAACTTAATTTTAACCCCGTTAAATGACACGCCCTACGTGCAACAGTCTAAATATCAGTCAGTAGCCAAGTGACTAATTTATGATTATGTGACTATGGGGATGCTGCAGTGGTCATAAGTGTGAAAAAAGGTCATACGTCACTTTTTTTAGTGCCATTGTAATTTTGAAAGGCATAAATGAACTTTCGTAAGTCAAGGACTCCCTATAATTTATTTTTCTCCTGCTGTTTCTCTCTCTCTCTCTCTCTCTCTCTCTCTCTTTCTTTCTCTCCCTCTCCCTCTTTCTCCCCCCTCTCCCTCTCTCCTTCTCTCCTCTCTCTCTCTCTTTCATTTTTATGTTTAACATTTTCTTGATATTTTAATACTGGCTTATCCTATTCTCATCATCAAGGATTTGGAGCACACATTCAAACTTAAGAGTGATCAACAATACATGAATTGCTAAGACTTTAACATGTAGGTTTAGAATGGTAGCTAAATGCAGATCATGAAGCAGCTTACCCTTACTCTAGGTGTAACAAGTACTAAACAAAACAACTAGTATCCATGCTTGCTGTCCCACATCTTTTGGACAGTCATTATGGATTGAGTAACGAAAGAAGAAGAGTAAAAAGAGATGGCGGCGGCCAAAAGTAGCACCAAAGATCATTGGAAGGAAGTTGATTCTCCTTTCCCACGTCAAAATAAAATTTTGAAGTGGGCACTAATATCTGGAATGAGCAGGGAACTACGATGCTAATAGTTAACAGCGCTTGTTAATAAACCAGTGTCTACAAACAAAGAGAGGCCAGAACATAGGGGAAAGAGTTGAGTCTGTCCTATCTTAGCCTACATAGTTGGGTTGCTGATTAATGTTTGTTGATTGAGATAAAAAAAAAGTTCTTAACCCTCCACTGCAAGGATATCGATTGTGAAACCATTCAGCATTATCTGTTCCTGTAAACAGAAAATAACCTTCAGCTAAAGGGGGTGGGGGGTTTTCCCCACTAATCCATTGCATCATCTTCTCTCTCTCTCTCTCTCTCTCTCTCTCTCTCTAGACCCGAGATGCCAACCATTTTGGAAACATCATGGCTGCGCAGCGAAATTCCAAGTTGGCCCGCAATTTTTCCCATGCTGCTCTTGGTTTTGGCATCGCCATCTTGATCATGAATATCGCCATACTGGTGATCCTGTATCTGCTGAACAAACCCTGAAGGCTTTGATCTTCTCTTTCTTGAGATACAAAATAGAAGCAAAAGGCTCGAATTCATCTGCAGTGGGCGATTGCATCACAAGTTACAGCGGCTTACCTACACACCCATGAAAAACACAAGGATTTCCTTGCTCCTGACTGCTCACACCAGCTATAGGATGAGGTTTTGAGGTTCTAGCAGCTAGATTTGTAACATGATTTGTGTTAAGCTTTAGATACCCACTGATAAACATACTCCAGCTCTACAAAGCACCCAAGCATCAACTGGAGCAAGGGAAAGGGGGTGTTGGGTGGCAAGAATCAAATGGGATACAACAACATGCCTGCAAATTGTCCTGTTGTCGTTATTAATTGTCAACCTCCTTGGAATCCCACAAGCGGTTAAGATCATCTCCTTTTAACCGTTCCTCCTCCCATCAGTCCACCATCTTCTCATTTCCTCTTCTAGGCTATTCTGTACATTTCAGACCTCAGGTGATTTGTTTGTAGTTGTTTGATCATTCAGTTTTAACTTCGGGATCAGTTCTTCCCAAAATTCACTAGTTTTTTTTTTTCTCCTTCATCTAATATAAGTCCCTGAGAACTGCCCAAGTCTGATGCTACAAATAGTTAATCAAGCCCTTTCGGTCCAATTATAGATCATACCACAGCTTTCCTCTGCTCACTGGTTTTGCAACTATCTCCTCCAGTCCGTTTTCAAAATCTAGAAAGCATCTGAATGCACCTTTTCAGAGTCCCGTATGCAAGAGGAATACATGATCTGACAGGGTTGATCGTCAAGTATGGTCCTTGGTTTTCTTGAAACAGTTTTTGCTTACCTCTTTGGAACAGAACAGAGGGTTTAACATCTGATGGCGGAAATAAATATTGTATGATGAAAATAAAGAAATGGCTCACATAAGTCCCCCTCCCATCCCTTTTATTGATAAGAATTAAAGGATAGTGCTATCCAATAATTTAGATTGAGATTGACCGAAGAATGATATTTCATCTGCTTTACTTCCAACTCTTTCCTCTTGCATATTTTGTTCTATAGATGTTAATTTCCCACCCAAACACAATGCAGGAATTTAGTCTGGCTAGCAATTGTCCATCAGGGGTGATCTGCTGGAAGTGAAATGGCCTTTTTTACTCCAGCCAGCGTTTTTTGATTGAATTAATATTAATCTCAACAACTTAAATATTTGTGTGTTCTGTTAGCTCTGTCTACTCCTATGGTAGAAGGAACTAATAGAATAGGCCACTTCCATAGTCTCAAGAGAGTTGTGGAGCTAGCTTAGGAATTTGCAGATTGCTTTGGAAGCATGCTGGCTGAAGAATTCTGGGAGTTGAAATCCAGATATCTTAAAGTTGCCAAGTTTTTAAAAAAAAGCACTGCATTAAAGGATCCCTTTCTCCCCTTTTATGGAATTTTCTGGCTGAATTCAACAGCCTAAACTAAACAGATCTAAACTAATGAACTTTTATTTGAAATCTCAAGTCAAACCAAACTGTAACTATAAACTATAAAATGTCACATGTTTAAAATGAAGCAAATTGCACAATAAAACATATCGCTAGCTACCCTAAGTAGAATACCAGTTAGCTACTTAGCCAATGAGTCATGTAGCTTATTGCTTTTGGATTTGGGGTTTTGCACACTTGTAGCACAACTTTATCCACTGTGCATAGTATTGAATGGTCCTTGAACTTAAAAATTATTCTGTATGCCCAAGGAACATATTCACTAGTATAACAGAATTGTCCTAGATCAGTAAAACAAATATCACATAGCACTGGCCATCATTTCATGGCAAATTTCATTATGTTAATTACCATCCTATTCGACTGAAGATGTTACCTCTGAATTCCACGGAAGATATTACTTAGCCTGGTAACAAAAAGTTTGGAAACCAACCCACAAGCTTGGAGAACAAACCTCCACCTGCAGCTTACACCTGAGCTACGGATATTTGCCACTATCATGAATTACCATCTTACCCTGTTTCCATTTATAAAGCAGGGAGAGTCTATATTACTAAAAAAAAAGGGGGGGGGGCATTATTCACTTCTAAACGTCTTCATGACAAGCTGAGGACCCAGCTTAGTATTTTAATGTTCTCCTGCATGGCCCAGGCCTCAAATATGAGGCAAGTTAAAGGAAAACACAATTTCAGAAAAGTTGTGTGGCAGTTGGTCCAATCATGCTCCAGTATGTTAATGTCCTTCCTACAATGCCCAAAATCAGTGCCCAGTAATCTAGGTCTGAATTGACCAGTCCAACACAGAGAGGAATGATCATTTGTTTCAAGTTGTTTTGATTGGATCTAGTCTAGGATTGCATTTGCACTTTTTGCGGCCAAAACACACTCTTGGCTCAGGACTAAACAGGACCAAACTGTTTTCATTAGATTAAAATAACCCCCAGCTACATAGCTGAGTCCTCACAACAGGCTTAACCAGTTGCATATTGTAAGAGCTGCATGCAGCTGATTTATTCATTATAAGCTTAGTCCATGTATGTGTACCTTGGTGAACTACAAACCCAGAGCATATAGCTCAGTTTATTTTTCAAGCACTGAGGAATGAGTTAGTTGAATGACACTTACTTTCCCATTTAACACTCCTATCTTCCATTATCACCATGCCCTTTCAATTTCAGCTAATCATTAAAAGCAATAAGGAAACATAAAAGCTTTTTCATATCAGAAGGACAAATACTCAGCTAGCAAGCACTGCAGGGAAGCAACTTAAGCGCCCCCTGGCTTCTTCATAAAAGTACTAAAGTCAGACCCTATTTTGAATATAGAATGTAGAATAAGCCTGGATAGGACCTCGGAGATCTTCTAGTCCAGTGGTCACCAACTGGTGGTCTGTGGACCACTGGTGGTCCGCAAGCAAATTTTGGTGGTCTGCAGAAAAATTATTTGCATTTTTTATATTGCACTAAATCAGGGGGCCTCGAACTTCTGCCCCTGGGCCGGATATGTACAATGAACATTTGTGTTGCTGCAGAGTCTCTTCCTTTGGGGACTTTTTGTGCAAGGCAGAGGGGAGGGGCAGGAATTCTGACTTGGGGTCTGCTTTAGCCTCCTAGCGTGGGGCTTTGGGCGAAGGCTGGAGGGAAGTGCCGCTGGTGGCGAAGAGCTGGAGGGTCTTGTTCCAGTGAGACTGCATCATGGCCTGGAACTGGCTGACCATCTCAGCCCACTCAGCAGAGGTGGTCTTCAGCAGGTTCTGACCAGTTCTGGAGAACCGGTAGCGGAAATTTTGAGTCATTCGGAGAATCGGCAAATACCGCCTCTGACTGGCCCCGCCAACCCCATCTATTCTCTGCCTCCCGAGTCCCAGCTGATTGGGTGGGTCTTCTTTGGTTGCCCTGCACAGGAGAACAGAGCTGGAAAGCAGGTCAGTGGGGTCGGGAGGGAATGGGATTTTGCAGTATCCTTCCCCTGCCACGCCCATCAAGCCACGCCACCAAGCCACACCACATCCACCAAGCCACACTCACAGAATTGGTAGTAAAAAAAATTAAATCTCACCACTGCCACTGAGCCTCTAGGCGCAGGTCTTACACTCCCACAGGTCTTCCCTCTGCTTTAAAAGCCTATGCTTGTAGTCCTCAATGAGGTGCTTCTACTGAGCCACCTTCTCAGTCAGATCTAATTTGAACTGAGCCAGCTGTTTTGCCAATTCTTTCTCGTGAGGGCTGCTTAGCTCCAACAACTGCTTCCTGTTGGGGCCTAAGGAGCCCGGGGGGGGGGGACACAACAGGCAAGGAGTGGCTGGGAGGGAAGGGGCGAGTAGAGGCCGGCGAGGTGCCCCTCAACGTGAGTCGAGTTGGCCACACCCACCCAGTCACATGGCCACCTAGCCACGCCCAGCTGGCCATTAGGCAGATCATATTAGTGGTCCGTGGGATTTAAAATTATGAATTTAGTGGTCCCTGAGGTCTGAAAGGTTGGTGACCCCTATTCTAGTCCAACCCCTTGTTTGAGGTAGCACCCCATGCCATCCCAGACTATCTTTTTTACAGTTTCCCAGTTCTTGCTATTTGTTCTCATGCTGGTATAGAAAAGAGGAAAGATATTTTAACCCAAGCAACACGAGACCATCGGCTAATTAGAACATCAAACAATCTCAGCATAATAAAAATAATGCAGTTGTTAATGACCCCCAGAGGTCATCTAGTTCTACACATCAACACTTTTGACAGATGAACTTCCAGCTCCTGTTGGGAAATCCCTAGCAAAGGAGAAATCGGGAATTACGTGATCAGTTTGTCCCATTGACTATACAATTCATACGTCCCTCCGGGTGACTAATTTGAACTTCCTTTTTTTTGCAACTTTAGCTGACTGGTTCTTGTTCTGCCCTCAAGGTAACAGCAAACAAATCCATTTCCTCTTCTGATAGCTTTTTAGAAATTGGAAAACTCTTCCGGTAGCTCTCCATAATTCCCCCCTCCCCCACCCTTCAGCACTGGGACCTGAATAGCTGCTAACGTGCTCCATTTAATCATCCAAAGTCCAAAGAGCTGTGGATTCAATCCCCGCTAGAGGGTTTCCGCCCATAGAATAACATCTGCCAACCATAGAGGAATCCAAAAAGATGAAACTGGTGACATGGTACCTCCTGATAGTCAAGGCAACTGAAGATGACCAAACATTTTTGAACTAGGTGCTGGCCTAGAAACTGGGAGAGAATGAGTCCCACCATAGGCACGAAAGCCAGCTGGGTGACTTTAAGACACTCGTTCTCTTTCTCAGCCCAAGCCACCTCACAGAATTGTTTTTGTCAGGAAAATAGGAGGAAAGAATATTGTGTATGCTCACTGCCTTGGGTTACTTACCGTAACAGCGGGATTAAAAAAAGGCTAATAAGCAAATAAATAAATATATAAAACTGTGATGCCCAGGAGTCTGTCTTCCTTTTAACGAACTCCGAGATAGCATCAGATTGCTGGTTCATATTTAACTTGGGTTGACAAGGACACTTGGATCCCTTCCTCACATACTCCTGCCAAACCAGGTCTCCTCCACAACATGCTTATTGTCAGCTTGTAAAGCATTCCTACGCTTGTTTCTAAATTGGCATAAGGAAGAGGGTAGGGGGGGAAAAGGACTGGAGAAGCATACGGCAAATGAACTTAGAAGCACGTTCCAACTTTATCTTTAAAAAGATTGTAGCTCAGCTGCTGAAGATTTCGCCCATGAAAAACTTTAATTGGAGAACATGATAGATGACACTTAGCCCGTGTATGTGCTTAACTGGGGAAACTGATTTATGGCACACCCATAAATGTGGGTGGGGAGGGGGGGAGGGAGAAAGCAGGATCACAGGTGAGTGTAATTAAGTTTGCCAGAATCAGCTTCATACAGGTCGTGCCAGTATGTCGCTCCCAATGAATTCTTTGAAGTTTGGCTCAAGGCTCATGATTTAATTAGGGTGATTGCTGGAATCCTGACACTTATCCCTTACATTTTTCCTACCCAAATTCAGACCTTGCTGGTCTGAGGGCTATCCTATTCTTTTTTGGCCCACGGCTCGAGCCTGTCTGTATATTCCTGAATCTTCTCCCTTTCAATCTAAAGCAGTGTGTTTCCCTACCCGGGCAATTTTAAGATGCGTGGACTCCCAACTCCCAGAATTCCTTAATTGTAGATATTAGGTAACCCAGAGGTGTCAGACTCAAGGCCCATGAGCCGGGGTGCTTAGATCTGGCCCAGCCAGTGAAGGACTGACCTGCGGTGCCTCTGCAGTGAAAACAAAACTTGGGGAGGTTTGCAGAGGGCTACAGGAGGCTGGCACAGCCCAAAACGAGCTCCATTTTCGCCGGCAGAGGGCTGCAGGAGACCATCGTGGCCAAAAACACAGCCTCAATGAGTGACGTTGAGAGGACGACGCCCACCCCGGCCCCGCCGAGGCCTGATGCAGCCCTCAGTGAAATTGAGCTTGACACCCCCGATCTTGTCAGAGAGTCTTGCGGCACATCCGACTAGCACACAAGTAAAACAATTCTGCCGTATTCATTTACATAAGAAACTTCTTTATCTACAATACCTTACAGCAGAAGTCGGCACGCAAATTCAGGAATACAGAAGCAGTACTCAACAGAAGCAAGTCATTACAGAGTAGAGAGATTCAGAGGCCCTGAGGCCTAAATTTACAGAGGCCCAGAGGCCTAGACTTAGAGGCCTAGGTTACAGAGGACAAACTGACTCTTATATACAGTTGAGCAAGTCAAAGCCACGCCCAGACTTCTAACTGTCACTTATGCCCCCCCCATATAAAACAAATACTATGTTTCAGTTACCAAATAGCCCCCATTGGCTGACCTGTTGCCATGTCTAACCAAACAGACCCATTGGCTGACCTGTTAGCATGTCTAATCCAGACAGTCCCCATTGGCTGACTTGTTGCCATGTCCATTCCAGTTCAGGAACTATATATAACCCATCATTTTACCATTTAATGAAGAGCAACATCCTAACCTACTTTGCCAAAGGTATTGATGCTTCCCAGGTAAAGTGTCTACAAGGAGTTCCCCTTCTTCAGGATCCAGGAAGATGAATACAGCAGGATTCACATTCCGAAGATCCAACTTCCATCCTTCCCTACAGTCACATGTTTATTTATTTATTTGTTTGTTTGTTTGTTTTGTCAAAAGCTTACAATACAATAGAAATAAGAATAAACATAAGTTTAAATATATGAAATAGGAACTAATAATTGGGGACAATAGAACAGGGGCGGTAGGCACGATGGTGCGCTTATGCACACCCCTTACAGACCTCTTAGGAATGGGGTGAGGTCGATAGTGGTTAGTTTGAGGGTAAAGGAGTGGGGATTTGAGCAGGTGACAACAGAATCGGGTAGTGAGTTCCAGACATTGACCACTCTGTTGCTGAAATCGTACTTCCTGCAATCAAGTTTGGAGTGGTTTACATTTAGTTTATATCTGTTGTGTGCTCTTGTGTTGCTGTTGATAAAGATGAAATATTCATTAACTGGTAAGACGTTGTAACATACGATTTTATGTACTATGCTTAAGTCCAACTTAGTTGGCATAGTTCAAGGTTGTCTAAGCCTAGAATCTCAAGGCTGGGGGTGTATATTGTACTGCATTTTGGGCACTCAACGATCAGCCCACATTTACAGTTGTTTGCAGCATCCTGCGGCCACATGATTGTGATTTACAAGGTTTCTTTTTTTTGCCAGAAACTGGTGTTAACTTCCAGTTGACTTCCAGTTTCTGGCAAAAATTGGCCCATGGTGAACAAAGGGTTTGCTTAACGACCACTGCAAAACAAGACTGAACAATTGGTTTGGTCATATGAAAGCTTGCTTTAAAACAGTCATGACTTACAACTGTAATTGTCAATCTCAGTTACAATCATAACTTGAGGATGACCTTTACACAGCTCTTAAAGGTAGTCCTCTACTTACAACAGTTCATTTAGTGACCATTCAAAGTTACAACAGCCCTGAAAAATGTGACTTACGATAGTTTTTCACAGTTTTGACCTTTGCAGCATCTTCATGGTCACAGGATCATAATTCAGATGCTTGGCAACCATCTCATATTTATGATGGTTGCAGTGTCCCGGGGTCATGCGAAATCCCCTTTTGCAACCTTCTGACAAGCAAAGTCAATGAGGAAGCCAGTTTCACTTAACAATCAGGTTACTAACTTATCAATTGCAGTGGACCGCGATTGTTGGGGGCCATAGGCTGTAAACCATTTAGAGAAGGCTATGAAGCACTCTGAAGCGGTATATAAGTCTAAGTGCTATTGGTATTGCCCTTCATTCAGTGGTGGGATTCAAATTTTTTTACTACCGGTTCTGTGGGCATGGCTTGATGGGCGTGGCTTGGTGGGTGTGGCAGGGGAAGGGTACTGCAAAATCTCCAGTCAGAGGTGGTATTTGCTGGTTCTCCGAACTACTCAAAATTTCCGCTACCGGTTCCTCAGAACTGGTCAGAACCTGCTGAATACCACCTCTGCCTTCCTTCCTTCCTTCCCTCACTCCCAGTGGTTAGAATGCAGCATTGCAAACTAATTCTGCCGAGTGCCAGCAGTTCAATTCTCACCAGGCTCAAGGTTGACTGAGCCTTCCATCTTTCCGAGGTGGGTAAAATGAGGACCCAGGTTGTTGGGGGCAAAAGGCTGACTCTGTAAACTGCTTATTGAGAGCTATAAAAGAACCGTGAAGCCATATTTAAGTTTAAGTGCTGTTGGTAACTGTAGCAAGAAAAGTCATCAAATGGGCAAAACTCACTTAACAACAGAAATTTTGGCCTCTATTCTCGTCGTATGTCAGGTAGTTATAGGCTGGCCTCCCTTGTAAGACGATTGCAGAAGACACATGTCCATTGCTTGGAGGAAGCTTTGTGCAATGACATCCTTATATGTTTGGTGACAGGGTTGTTTTCTCTTTTTCCCCAGTTAGTGGAAGGCAATAAATCCAGCCACTGAGGAAAAGATTTAGCTGTCAGTAAGATGATGGAGGAAAACACTTCCTACCAAATAGGCCTACCGCTTCACAACCGAAAATAGGGACACGGTCTGGACACACCCTCCATTTATTTCTGGGTTCACTGTTTCTACCCTACAGTAAACCGCCTGTTTGAAGCCAATCTGCAGAAAAAAAAGAAGTTTCAGTCCATGAGAGAAGGACGCTAGCAAAGCAAGAGGAGTGAGGATTGAAAAGTGCAACCAAGGGAAAAGAAGAAAAAAAATCAGCAGGACTTGGGGAGCCTTTGGGAAAAAAAAGAAGAAACAAGAACAATCTGCTGAGAAGCGAGGCCAGACATTGCAGAACTTCAAGGAAGGGAAGGAGAGGAGAGCAGGCTGCGAGATGAGCAATCCAGGGAACGAGAAGACATCTCAAATAAATGAACCCTTTCATCCTGGACAACAGCCTGATCCCATGAAATCAGCTGTTAATCCACCGCCTCCAATGTATGGGACATATCCCTCTATGCCATACCAGTACCACGCTTATGGCAGACCTGTCGGAGCCATACCTATGCAGCCTCAACAAACTATCTTCATCGCAAATGTCCGATCTGTCAATGAACCAGATTATTTGGGCTACTCCATCTTCACCCTCCTTTGCTGTTGCCTCCCCTTGGGCATCACTGCTTTGATTTTCTCTATAAAGGTGAGTTTCAATGAGAGAGAGGGAGGGAGGGAGAGAGAGAGAGAGAGAGCCATGACTAACTTTGCTTAGGTTGGTGTGAGTGTGGCCAATGCTAGTTTAATCTTAGTAAGAGGTAATAGTTGTTGCAGTGAACTGTGAACCAGGAACAGGACTTTAGAAGAAGAGGGAATAAAAGGAACAGAGCAAGGGGTGGGAAAGGGGAATGAACTATACAAAGTTTGTTAACAAAAGTCCTTACTCAGAGCTCAAAAACAATTCAAAAAAGGAAAGTTTGCTTTGCAGAGATAAGAGCTCCTTTCAATGCACTATCAGGCTGCCCTAACTGAAGTATTGTTCAAGTACTATTAAATAGAATTATGTATTGCAAGTGGGAGCATGGATGAATGTGATAAAGCGGATGTAGCCTTCAATTTATGACCAGAATTGGAATTAGAATTTCCATTGCTAAGCCAGGGTGGGGCACCTGATTTTATTACTTTTATGGCCACAGTTGTTGAGCAAATCACTAAAGTGAATCACACAGCGGTTAGGAAATCCAGGTTCTTCCATTGATCGTGTTGGAAGCCAGCTGGGGAGGTGGCAGAAAATGATTGCATGTCCACCCCTCAAGATGCTGCAGCCATCATAAATACATGCCCATTATAATGAATTATGATCACTTGATTATGGTGACCATCATAACTGCAAGAAATGGCTGTACAGGCAGGCACTAAATCACCTAATGAGTTTCCATGGCTGATTATGGACTCTACATGGTCTTTCTTTCTTTCTTTCTTTCTTTCTTTCTTTCTTTCTTTCTTTCTTTCTTTCTTTCTTTCTTTCTTTCTTTCTTTCTTTCTTTCTTTCCTTTTATCTATCCTGTTCAGGATAGTATACAAGATGACAAGAGAAAACTACAGTGAAAATTATCCATGTAACCGAAATTCAAGCACCAAGACAGTTCCAGTCCACCATCTGCTATAGGTGTTAAACTCGATTTTCATTGAAGGCTGCATTAGGGCTGTGTTTGACCTCAGGGAGCCATGTAGGCACAGCCAGGATGGACGTGGCCATCTCAACATCACTCATGTTGGGGGCACCTGTGGTGGTCCAGGAAGAGCTGGGGAGACCCACATGCAGCCCGCCGCCAGCAAAATGGAGCTCGGGAGGGCCACCCTCCCGAGCTCCTTTTTTGCTAGCAGAGGCACCACGGGCCGGTCCTTTGCTGTTTCTAGGGTGGCCCCAAGGGTCAGATCTAAGCACCCCGTGGACCAGATCCGCCCCCCGGGCCTTGAATCTGACACCCCTGCTATAGGAACAGTTAAACCGACCCCTTGAATTGGCTCTCAATGCTTATTTGCAACCAATGAGCAACAAAGAACAGGTGTGTTGCTGTTACTTACTCTTGATAATAGCTGTGCTATGGAATTTTGCACCAAAGGTGCAAAATCCAAGTCCTTTCGAAGGGCAGCCCCAGATTACACAACTGGATTTTATGCATCTGGGTCACAATATGTCTTAATGCAACAACAAGGGACATTAGAGCAAAAAAAAAAATGGGCATCAGATCGATGACCAAATTCTCATATATAGAAAGTTACAGAGATGACCTTGGAGAAACCAGAGAGTTGAAAGAACCTACTTTAAATCCAGGAAACAAGGGAAACTTGAGAAAGAAACTCAAATGCCCTAATTTCTTGAGAAATATGAGGGGTGGAAGGGTAAACAACAGCCAGACTTTGAATAATCGGGTAGTGTAGCCATGGTGGGATTCAGCTGGTTTGCACCAGTTCAAGAGAACCAATTGTTAAATTAACCACCTCCGCTATCAAAGTGGATCCAGGGCGCTGTGCTGCAATGGAGAAACAGGCAACATAGCAGCCGGCACAGGGGAAGGAGAAAGTCGCTTTCCCTCTTTCTTTTCCCTGCTCCTCCTCCTTCCCTCGTGCTGACTGCTCCATTGCCCATTTCTCCATAGCAGCGCAGCACAGCACCCAGGATCCATCTTGATAGTCGGGGTGATTAATTTAACAACCTGTTCTCCAAAGCTCAGGTTGGCCATCTTGGGAGATTTGTCCCATATTTGTGGGGGAGCTGGAGGTTGGGGATGGGTCACGCCACCCACAACAGCCAATTTGACCCTGGGCCAACCAGTGTTAAAGTGTAGCCTGAAATGTACCCCTAAAGTGTAGCCTCAGGAAGAGTTCCAGTCAAATTTGTGAAACCTGCTTCCTGATCTGAACTGGCTCAAGGGCTAACATCCCCTCAGAGGTGAGATCCGTCCTCACTGCCTTGGCCTTTCAGAAGAGCCTTAAAACTTGGCTCTGTCAGTTGGCTTGTCGCCCTGATGAGGACACTCTATGTCGGAGGTGGTTGATGGGAAAAAGAGAGAAGACAACACACATAACCATTTGTCCTCTGGTTTTTTTGTCTCTAATTCTTTCTCATTTTAATTGTTTTTTTACACATATACTTTTATTATACTACAGACTGCTAGGAGTCCTTTGAGAGTGAGGGGGCGTCAAATGAATAAATAAATAAACCTTATCCACTCTAACAGAAGCTTTGAGCAAGAGAGATAGTCCAAAAAATTGCAAGTTGGTGTGAATATCTATAACAAGGGCCATGTGGTTTAGCAGGAATGTTGATGCCATGATTAGTTAGCGTGTGCAAATAACCTAAGATGGGGGTAAAACTCAATTTCATTGAGGGCGACATCAAGGTTGTGTTTGACCTCAGGGAGGGGGCATAGCCAGCTCGACATCACTTGTGTTGGGGGCACCTGTGGTGGCCTGAGAACTCTCCCAGCTAAAATGGAGCTCGGATGGGCCGTGTGTGGCCCTCTGGAGCTGTGATTTTGCTGGCAGAGGGATTCAGGAGGCCGTTGCAGCCAAAAATGGGTCTTAGGAGGGCCACATGCAACTGGAAACTATCCCTCATGGCTGACAGAGATTGGCAATGGTTTCTAACCTGTTGCCTTAGATGTGTGGCCCAAAGACATGTAAGCATATAAGTAGATCCCCTGCAGCTGCCAGGTTCGTTTTGTAAAGGAGTCTTTTTTTTCCTGCACTAAATCTATTTATCTGTCATTGCTGTTGATCTGTTTCCAGTGCAACTTGCTTTGAAAACTCTCACATCACCCAAAGTCCTATGCAAACCCTCCATCCAGTTTGTCGAGCAAAATGGATTGGAGTAGTTATCAAAGACTTTCATTTTTAAAATAGGGTATCTGCAGAATACTTTATTGGCCAGGTGTGATTGGACACACAAGGAATTTGTCTTTGTGTAAATACTCTCAGTATACATAAAGAAAAGGTACATTCGTTAAGAATCAAGAATCATAACGTACAACACTTAACGATAGTCATAAGGTACAATCAACAATCAAATCATACTAGGAAACAGTCAAGTGGGAGGGGATGGGTGATAAGGAGTGGTGAGAAGATTAACAGTAATAGGAGTATACACTTTATAAAAAGTTGGACAGTGTTGAGGGAATTATTTGTTTAGCAGAATGATGACGTTTGGGGAAAAACTGTCCTTGTGTCTAGTTGTTCTGGTGTGCAGTGCTCTATAGCGTCGTTTTGAGGGTAGGAGTTGAACAGTTTATGTCCAGGGTGTGAGGGGTGTGTAAATATTTTCACAGCCCTCTTTTTGACTCATGCAGTATACAGGTCCTCAATTGAAGGCAGGTTGGTAGTAATTGTTTTTTCTGCCATCCTAATTATCCTCTGAAGTCTGGGTACAAGTGCACCAAATCCAAATGGATAAAAAGGGATTCCACTGAATTAATTTGAGACCCAGGCTGATCTTGTCCTTCTGTTGCAAAAAATCACGAGATTCAGACCTCGGAATCAAAAGGAGTTGGTTTTATTTGCTCAAAACGTTCAGAGCAATATAGCTGTAGCAACATCTGAAGCCTATCTTGTGGAAAAGCAAATACTTATATACTCTTCAAAAGCAGCAAAACACAGAAATGTAACATTTTATAGCCCCTGTTGCTATGCTAAAGAAGCTAAATATCTTGTTCCTTCACCCTTCTCGTTGGTCAAAGTCACTGGTGTCTTGCAGATGTATTTAAATTTCCAGCCGTACATTTGTGATTACCTCTACACTTGAACTATATGTGTGAACTTGAGGTTTGACATTTTCCATTTCTTTGTTCTACCACACACCTAAAGAGCAATCTTTCATAACCTTTCTTTATGTCCTCACTTCTGCAATAAGATCGGTGCTTGCTGAAACACACACACACACACAAATACACACACACACACACACACACACACACACATACACACAGAATAAATACGTTTGTCAAGCTTTAGTTTCACTCTGTATATAGTACATTCCTCTTTATCTCCTTCTTCCTTACATGTTTTCTTCTCTTCTGGTTCTTCTTTTCCTCTCTTCTTCTGCCTCCGCGCTTGCCATCTTTGTTTTAAAAATCATGTTCTCATGCATGTTTTGACATTTGTCTTCTCCTTGCTGTCCCACATGCCCAGAGTCAACCAATTATATGGGTCTCAATAATCTTCTTTTTACCTCTTTCCCTCCCACCCACCCTCAGACTCAAGATGCCAATCAACGGGGAGACATCGCATCTGCTAAGAGATATTCTAGACTGGCACTCATCTTGGATCACACGGCCCTTGGATTGGGGACTGCATTGGTCGTTCTGACTATTATCATTTTGGTCATTTTTTTCCACACCGCAGATGTTCATCAGAGTGGCTTTGAAAAGAACAATCCCTAAAGGCAGCATGTTATCTTAAATGATTTCTGTTCTTAATACACGGAAGTCAGAAATCATATCTAAAATCATACAACCGTCTTTGAATTAATGTAAATCTTGTAAAACGCTTGGTGCAGAATTTAACCTTAGGCCGGTCCTTCAGACTTCCTGCTAGTTCATACATGCTTTGCTTGCCACACCTACGAACTACCCCATAATACACTGAAGACAGTATTGGGCAGTCTGAAATCCTATTAATTGAGAATTCTGATTCTTATCGATCCCCATATTGAAACAATAGCTTGGGAAAAGGTCAATGTATCCATTTTGAGGCTACATGTGAAGCACTGCTTATATTAAAATACATGTAATAAGTTTTAAATCTCATTCATATTAAATGGATGCAATACACTAGATGTGAGAACTGAAATTCCAATTCATTGTAAATCTACCATAAGGATATTCCTATTATTGTCTCTGGAACAATCTTCCATAAGATATTATCATTACATATATAGGACCCAGTGTTGTCATAAATCAAAAGTGAACAATCTGGTATCTGAGAGCTTCATGTAGCTTTCCAAATCCTGACACACATTTGACTCCAAATTGTATAATGTAACGCGATCATAGGAATATCTCTTCTCACCTTTCTCTACCATCGATTGTACTGTCACATTGCTCTACTTGTTGGAAATTATAACGTATTGTGTAATACATGTAAACTTCAACTCCTAAAATTCTCCAGCCAGTCCTGGAAATAAATGGAAATCAGAAATGTCAAAATGAAAGGTGGGACAGAATGGTGAATAAGTTAAGTGAGCTAAAATAGTAAATTATAATTTTTAACCATTTTGATGCTCAGAGAGAGGAGGAGTGGTGTTACCCGGCAACCAGGCAGCACCTCGATTGGACCATGTGACTGATTGTTTGGGAAAAGGGAAAAAACTTTTAATTAGGTGAAAATTGCAGGAACCTTCAGAGTCGCTTTTCACCAGATCTGTGCCAAATT
>NW_020769423.1:789024-799479 GCF_900518735.1 Pseudonaja textilis | reverse complement strand
CCACAGGTGGTCAGAGAGAGGAGGAGTGATGTTACCTGGCAACCAGGTGGCACCTTGATTGGACCATGTGACTATTTGGGAAAAAGGGAAAAACATCCCAGGTAAAGGGTCTCACATGACTGCATTTTGTCCACTCAACATCAGCCCATATTTACAGCTGTTTGCAGTGTCCTGCAGTCACATGATTGTGATTCGTTAAGTTTCTTTTTGCCAGAAAGTGGCGTTTAATTCCAGCTGACTTCCAATTTCTGGCAAAAATTGGCCCACGATGAACAATGGGTTTGCTTAATTACAACAGTTCATTTAGTGACCATTCAAAGTTGCAACGGCACTGAAAAATGTGACTTACGACCATTTTTCTCAGTTATGACCTGATCATAATTCAGATGCCTGGCAACCAACTCGTGTTTATGACCGTTGCAGTGTCCCTGCAAGTCAGGGACTACCTGACAGTTATAGACTGTCCTCCCATGGAAGACGATTGCAAAAGATGCACATCCGTTGCTTGGAGGAAGCTTTGTGCAATGAGATCCTTATATGTTTGGTGACGGGGTTCTTTTTTTCTTTTTCCCAGTTAGTGGGAGGCAATAAATCCAGCCACTGTGTAAGAGATTGAGCAGTCAGTAAGATGGTGGAGGGAAACACTGGACCCAGAAATAAATGTAGGGGGTGTCCAGACCCTTTTCCTATTTTCAGTTGTGAAGTAGTAGGCCTGTTTGGTAGGAAAAGCTTCTCTAACTCACCCTTACTGATGGGGGGAGATTGAGGAACTGGATTTACATCATTTGTTTCTAGGGGAATATCCGTTCTTTGCCAGTGCTGCCCCATCCAGTCCAGATCCATCCTCGTTCTTTCGTTGCCACATTTCCACCCACCTGACAAATCTTATTCTATGACAATTAATTTGGTCACTCCAGTGTTGCCACACTGGAGCTGAGGGATAGGGATGGGGGGGATAAAGATAGCTGCGGCTTGGTATCCAAAACAAAATACTTTCCCTTGGGAACCAAGGGCATTTCCACAGGTGGTCAGAGAGAGGAGTGGTGTTACCTGGCAACCAGGTGGCACCTCAATTGGCGCACGTGACTGATTGCTTTGGAAAAGGGGAAAAACTATGACTTTTAATTAGGTGAAAATTTCTGGTACCTTCAGAGTCGGTTTTCTCAGATCTGTGCCAATATGATAGAACTGATAAAACTATTCTTTGAGGAGTCTACCTTCCTCGGAGTCTTGTTTGCTACGGGTGCATCGCTGACACCATCAATCAGCCAATTTTGACTCCATCCAACAGTAATACCATCTAACCCATCTTTTCACCATTTTATGAAGAACAACAAACTTTGCCAAAGGTGTTGCTGCTTCCCAGGTAAAGCGTCCACAAAGAGTTCCCCTTCTTCAGGATCCAGGAAGCTGAGTGCAGCAGGATTCACATTCTGATGGTCCAACCTCCGTCCTCCCCTGCCCACCCTCCACAATCACATGACTGCATTATGGCCACTCAACATCAGCCCATATTTACAGTTGTTTCCAGTGTCCTGCAGACACATGATTGTAATTTACAAAGTTTCTTTTTGCCAGAAACTGGTGTTTTCTTCCAGGTGACCTCCAATGTTTGGCAAAAATTGGCCCACGGTGAACAATGGGTTTGCTTAATTACAACAGTTCATCTAGTGACCATTCAAAGTTACAACGGCACTGAAAAATGTGACTTATGACCATTTTTCACAGGTACAACCTTTGCAGCATCCTCATGGTCACATGATGATAATTCAGATGCCTGGCAACCAACTCATATTTATGACAGTTGCAGTGTCTCAGGATCACGCAATCCCTTTTTGTGACCTTCTGACAAGCAAAGTCAATGGGGAAGCCAGTTTCACTTAACAAACAGGTTACTAACTTATCATTCGCAGCAAATCGCTTAACAACTGCCAGAAGTTGAGCAGATCGAACCTCACCAGGCTCCAGGTTGACTCAGCCTTCCATCCTTCAGAGGTTGGTAAAATGAGCACCCAGATTGTTGTGGGCAACATGCTGACTCTGTAAACTGCTTAGAGAGGGCTGTAAAGTGGTATATAAGTCTAAGTGCTACTGCTGCTGCTAACTGTGGCCAAAAAAAGTTGTACAATGGGGCAAAAGTCACTTAATAAATGTCTCACAATTACAGAAACTTTGGACTCAGTTGCAGTCCTAAGTAAGGGATATCCTGGTATTTATAGGCTGGCCTCCCTTGTAAGACGATTGCAAAAGGTGCACATCCGTTGCTTGGAGGAAGTTTTGTGCAATGACATCCTTATATGTTTGGTGACAGGGTTGTTTTTTTCTTTTTCCCAGTTAGTGGGAGGCGATAAATCCAGCCACTGTGTAAGAGATTGAGCAGTCAGTAAGATGGTGGAGGGAAACACTGGACCCAGAAATAAATGTCCAGACCCTGTTCCCATTTTCAGTTGTGAAGTGGAAGGCCTGTTTGGTAGGAAAAGCTTCTCTAACTCTCCCTTACTGGGTGGGGGGGGGGGACACTGAGGAACTGGATTTACATCATCTGTTTCTAGGGGAATATCCGTTCTTTGCCAGTGCTGCCCCACCCAGTCCAGATCCATCCTCGTTCATTCGTTGCCACATTTCCCCCCACCAGACAAATCTTATTCTATGAAAATTAAGGAACTGTTATTTCCGAGAGTGGGGCAAGTCTCCCCTAAAGTAAACCATCTGTTTGAAGCCAACCTACCGACCGAAGAAGTTTCAGTCCATGAGAGAAGGACGCTAGCAGGAGTGGGAGTTTACTGGTTCGGACCAGTTCTATAGAACTGGTTGTTATGGTTCTACGCAGTTCAGAAAACCGGCCAATCGGGCTCTGGCTGGCCCCGCCCCTCTCCGTCCACCCTTCCCTTCCTGCCCAGTCAGTCCTTATCGCACGTGTGCGACGTCGCGCACCTGCCTGACATCATTGACAGCAGTATCCCCGCCCAGTAACTCCTTAGAGAATTTCCTTTTTCTTCCTTCGCAATGATCAGCTGTTCCAATGATCGGCTGTGCCGGAATCCCCCTCACTGTCTTACTCCTTCACCCAGGAGGCTTGCCTGAGGTCCAGGAGACAAAAAGTGGGAAGAGGAGGAGGAGGAGGAGGAGGAGGAGGAGGAGGAGGAGGAAGCCATGCCCATCCAGTCACATGGCCATGCCCAACTAGCCACTCCCACAGAACCAGTTGTTTAAAAATTTGAATCCCACCCGTGGACTCTACCAAAGCAAGAAGAGATAAAAGTGCAACCAAAGCAATAGAAAAAGATCAGCAGGACTTGGGGAGCATTTGAGGAAAAAAATAAAGAAGAAGAAAAGTCTGCTGAGAAGCGAGGCGAGACATTGCAGAACTTCAAGGAAGGGAAGGGAAGGAGAGCAGGCTGCGAGATGAGCTATCCAGAGAACGAGAAGACATCTCAAATAAATGAATCGTTTCATCCTGGACATCAGCCTGATCCCATGAAATCAGCTATTAATCCACCGCCTCCAATGTATGAGCCATATCCCACTATGCCATACCAGTACCAACCTTATGCTGGACCTGCTGGAGCCATAGCTGTGAAGCCTCAACAAACCATCCTCATCACAAATGTCCAACCTGTCAATGAACCAGATTATTTGGGCTACTCCATCTTCACCCTCCTTTGCTGCTGCCTCCCCTTGGGCATAGCTGCTTTGGTTTATTCCATACTGGTGAGTTTCATTGAGACAGGGAGAGGGAGGGAAAGGAAGAGGGAGAGGGAGGGAGAGGGAGAGGGAGAGAACACTTGACTATGGGGATGCTATGACCGCCATAAGTGCAAGGAACAGCTGTACTTCACTTTTTTTCAGTGCCAGTGTAACTTGAGCTGTTCATTAAACGAGACAAGATGACCTGTAATAGAATATGATTCCTTCCAGCAAACATATTATATTTATTTTTAAAGTGTTTCAGATATCAAACTATCATGATTTTTTTAAGGTCAAGACATATATCAGAGAAGTGCATTAAACGTGCTGATTTGAATGTTAGCTGAAATAAGTTTTTTTTTTTTAATTTAACAACCGGTTTGCATAGGGTCAGGTTGACCATTGTGGGAGATTTGTCCCATGTGTGTGCCAGAACTGGGGGACCAGGTTGGGTCATGCCTTCCACGACAGCCAATTTGACCCTGGGTGAACCGGTTGTTAGATTATGTGAATCCCACCACTGGTAGTGTAGCCTGCATTACTCAGGAAGAGTTCCAGACACCTGTTTCCTGATCAGAACGGGTTCAAGGGCTAACATCCCATCAGAGGTGAGATCCGTCCCCACTTTCTTGGCCTTTCAGAAGAGCCTTAAATCTCGGCTCTGTCAGTTGGCTTGGCGCCCTGATAAAGACACTCGGAGGAGGTTGATGGGAAAAAGAGAGAAGAGACAAACCCACATAACCGTTTGTCCTCTTGGTTTTTTGTTGCTGTTTAATTCTTGCCCGTTTTAATTGCTTTTATTCCATATACGCTTTTATTATCTTATAAGCCGCTATGAATATTTTGACACTGAGGGGGGCATCAAATGAATAAATAAATAGAACTTTGTACCCTCTGACAGAAGATTTGAGCAAGAGAGATAATCCAAAAAATTGCAAGAAGGTATGAATACCTGTAACAAAGACCGTGTGGCTTAGCAGGAATGTTGATGCCATGATTAGTCAGCGTGTGCAAATAACCTAGGACAGAGGGGTCAAATTTGATTTCATTGAGGGCCACATCAGGGTTGTGTTTGACCTCAAGAGGGTGGGTGGGTCAGGGTGGGCATAGCCAGCTTAACATCACTCATGTCGGGAGCGCCTATGATGGCCCAAGCACTTTCCCAGCGAAAAGAGGGCTTGGGAGAGAAATGAACAGCCATCTGGAGCCCCCTTTTCAGTAGCAGAGGCACCGCAGGCCAGTCCTTCACTGTTTCCAGGGCAGCCCCATGGGTGAGATTTAAGCACCCCAATAACCTGTTGCCTTGAACGTGTGGTCGAAAGACATGTAAGCACTTGATTCAAACATAAATAGATCCCCTGCAGCTGCCAGGTTCCTTTTGCAAAGGAGTCCTTTTTTTTTCTGCACGAAATCTATTTATCTGTCATTGCTGTTGCTCTGTTTTTAGTGCAAATTGCTTTAAAAACTCTCACATCACCCAAAGTCCTGTGCAAACCCTCCATTCAGTCTGATGAGCTAAATCGATCGGAATAGTTATCAAAGACTTTCATTTCTAAAATAGGGTATATGGGTACAAGTGTACCAAATGGATAAAAAGGGATTCCACTGAATTAATTTGAGACCCAGGCTGATCTTGTCCCTTCTGCAATAAGATCGGTCTTTGCACAAACACACACACACACACAGAGAGAGAGAGAATAAATACTACGTTCATCAATCTTTCGTTTCACTTTGTATATAGTGCATTCCTCTTTACCTCTTTCTTCCTTACATGCTTTCTTCTCCTCCTGTTCTTTTCCTCTATCCTTCTGCCTTCACACTCACCATTTTAAAAATCGTGTTCTCATGCATGCTTTGACATTTCTCTCCTCTTTGCTCTTCCACATGCCCAGAGTTGACTAATTATATGGGTCTCAATAATATTCTTTTTACCTCTTTCTTTCCCTTCCCCCCCACCTCAGACTCAAGGGGCCAATCAACGGGGAGATATCGCATCTGCTAAGAGATATTCCACAGTGGCACTCATCTTGGATCACATCGCCGTTGCATTGGGGATTATACTTACCACAGTGACTATTGTTCTCGTCTTTGTCCAGCATTGAATGTGTGACCACAGTTACAACAGTTCATCAGGGTGGCTTTGGAAATTACAATCCCTGAAGACAGCATGTTATCTTAAATGGTTTCTGGTCTTAATACAAGGAAGAGAAGTCAGAAAATCAAACTCTCTAAAATCAAACTACATTCTTTGAATTAATGTAAATCGTGTAAAACGCTTGGTGCAGAATCTAACCTTAGGCCGGTCCTTCAGACTTCCCACAAGTTCACACATGCTTTGCTGGCCACACCTAAGAACTACCCCATAATACACTGAAGACAGTATTGGGCAGTCTGAAATCCTATTAATTGAGAATTCTGATTCTTATCGATCCCCAGATTGAAACAATAGCTTGGGAAAAGGTCAATGTATCCGTTTTGAGGCCACATGTGAAGCATTGGCTCATTTAGTGGTGAGCAGCACTTCTTATATTAAAATACATGTCATAATTTCTAAGTCTCATTCATTTGAAATGGATGCAACACACTAGATGTGAGAGCTGAAATCTGCCATAAGGATATTCCTCATATTGTCTCTGGAACAATCTTCCATAAGATATTATCATTGCATATAAGACCCAGTGTTGCCATAAATCAAAAGTAAAGAATTTGGTATCTTAGGGCATACACCTGGTTGCAGTGGAGTAAGAATTATTTTCATTAAAAATAGCCAAGGAGGGAAGAGTTAAAGCACTCCTCATCGCATACCCACAATTCCTAAACTGAAATGGCTACTTGGTATTTAAGAAAAAATAAAATAAAATATAAAGACTGGCATGATTTCAAGCCCTGTAATTATTGTAATGCCTATGTTGGCTTGAGGTATACAATATGCAATGTGCAAAGCATTTTGACTCCTCTCAGCACAATTCTTTTTTCTTTTTCCCCTGGCTGGCTTGAATTTATCGCTGAAGGAAAGAATTGAATGATGAGAGCAGGTCTTCCCTGGAAGGACATCGGTTTCCTAAGGAGAGATTGATCTATAAGACAAGAGAGTCCTTATAGAACAAAGGGCGAAGAACTTCCATACTTCTCCATAAGAAGGTGGGAAATCTATTTGGACAACTCCTTTCCCTTTATTGCAATGTTGTCCTTCTGTTGTTTCCGTTGAACTGACTCACCTCTGAGAACCTTCAGCCAGGGATGAGATTCAATTTTTTTAACAACTGGTTCTGTGGGTGTGGTTTAGTTGGTGGGTGTGGCTTGGTGGTCATGTGACTGGCTGGGTGTGGCCAACTCAACATTGAGGCACACATCTCCTCACCTGGCCTCTCATGATCAGATAAGAGAAGGCTTAGCCTGCAGCTGCATAATGGGTAGAGAAAGACGCTCAGGAAGAATCCTAACGTCTCAGGCTGTAAAAGAGACAGTGGTAGACAAATACCTCAATAATGTTTGGCTAGACAATTGGTGAAATGTAGGCTACAGAATTATCCAAGTGGGCTGAGATCTGGTTAGAATACTGTACCACAAAATGCTGGATCAGTTGCTTCTCCTTAAACTAGCTTAGAGTGAGGAACCTTATCAAGATGGTTTGGAAGAAATCAGTTCTATAAATGACAATAAGTAGGGAGAGAGTTAATGCATGTGGGGAAATGTATTAACTCTCAGTAACTTCACAAAATGGAAAACTAGGCAGAAACAGACAATGCACTGGCATAATATTCCATGCAAAGCATAATTCAGATAAACTGATTGAATCAGCAGTGTCAGACTACTTCAAAGCAAAATGGTGCAATGTAATTAATGATAGTGGTAATGGAAGCAGAATCTCCGCCACAAAAAGAGATTTTTCTCCTTTATACAGCAGTTATTAGTTCTTCTCTTCTGTCCCTCTCAGAAAATGTTGTTGGCAAAAGGAAGTAGTCCAACTGAAAGCCACAAAGATCTTCCGATGGAAAAATGTGGAAAAGGGAGCTATAGGTAGTAGGATTCTGCCACTCGGGAGTTAGACGAGACTGGTAATTTGTGCCCCTAGGGAGCAACGTAAGGTCTAAAGGGAATGTATCACTGAATTGTACATTATAGACTAAAGTAGAGCTACGCAGAGTTGCTTAGATGAGATGGATGATACAACTTGAATTAATAATAATTACTCTGTTTGCACCTTTCATCTGAGTCTTGAATCTGAAAACAATTAAATGGGAGTGGGTAACTTTGAGGGTGAACACTCTTTTCCTTGATGGAGATTTCAGAGAGAGACTCATTGCTCATGTGCTTGGATTGCTCTTCCTGGATTTTAGGACACCTGAGCATTTGGGTTCAATAAAGTCAATGATGGATCCTCAGAAGATTTCCAGAAATGTTATTCTTCAGTTATTAAAAGATGTGAGACACAGTGTCTGTGCATTTGTGTGTGCAAGTATGAAAGTCTATCTACCTACAACAGGGGCACAAAAACAAAGGCCTGAGGCCTACCAACATGTGTTCTACACTCAAGGGTGGGATTCAAAAATCCCAGCAACTGGTTCGCTGCCCAGTGGCTGGGTGGGCATGGCCATGATGGGCGTGGCCTACTGGAACTTCCAGGAGGACCATTTTTCACCTTCCCAAGGGTCCAGAGGCTTCCCTTGTGCCTCTTGGGAATCAAAACTGGCCTCCCCCAGGCTCTGAAAGCCCTCTGGAAGCCGGAAACAGGCCCCGTTTCTCAATTTTTGATACTTCCATTACTTCTGGTAGAGGTGTTTTTCACCTTCCCAAGGGTCCAGAGGCTTCCCTCAGGCCTCTTGGAGGTCAAAAATGGCCTCCCCAGGTTTCTGGAGGCCCTCCAGAAGTGAGAAACAGGTGTGTTTCCAGACTTCCGGAAGGCCCATTTTTCTTCCTCCCAGAGCCTCCACGTGGACCCTGCACTTACCTGCATCAAAAATGGGCCATGTGGAGTCTCCTGGGAGGGGAGGGGTGGGAGGGGCCAGCCAGTCGGTTCAAATAACGGTTCGGCAAATCAGATGCAAATTTAACATCCAGTTCACCTGAACCAGTCCAAACTGATAGAATCCTCAGAGCACAAAGGTTGACACTTATTTGAATTTTGGAAAATTCTCAATGGGAGGACAAATGCAATTATTGTATTTCTTAAAACCCTTAGTCCAGATTTTCTCCACCCTCACTACCTAGTGGTCTTTTCACCTGAAGCAAACCTCCTTTTCATTTCAGCAATCCCCACCCCCCACCCCAAACTGGACCATTACTTTTGTAATTAAATTCTGAACATGCCCATATAAACCTGATCTATTTGGATTTTATTTTATTTGGGCTTATTTAATTAGCCTTTGGACTAACAGATGTTCTACATCAAACTCCAGCCTGGCACCCCTTTCCATAGGTCGTGTCCAGTATCCATCAGTCTGGCTGCCTAATTATTTATTCCACCCACTCCTGATCCCCAAGACATGGTGATGTCATCCCGCTGGAAAGCCAGAGCAATGCGTAGCGCGGTCTCTTAACAAGATAAAAAAGAAGCAAACTGCATTATAAGGTATCGCGTCAAGCAAGCAAGAGAAGGCTTGCCAAGTACAAGAAAGGAACAGAAACAAGAGTTGGAAAACAGACATTAGGTACCACCAAGGAGTAAAACCTAAGCAGCTTCACTGCAGGGCAGTGGAAGTGGAAGAAAACCAGAAGCCAAGATAGGATCCCGCTGGCTGTGACAAAAGAGAGAGAGAGAGCAACTCTGCATGATGACCAACCCAAGCTATGAAGCCCATATTCCTGTCCCCGCAAATCCTTCCCCTTACCCTGAAGAAAAACCTCATGAAGAATCTGATTCACTTAAATTCCATGTTGAACCAACATCTTCTCTGGGCTACGGGGCAGCTTCCTCAATGCCAGCACCCCCACAGTACCAGATGTACCAGGATCCACCTTCTGCAAAGCCCCGACAAGATCTATTTGTTGAATCTCAGGAGGATATCTTTATTTCACACATCCAGACCTCCAATGAGCCTGACTACCTGCGCTACTCCATCTGCACCATGTTCTGCTGTTTCCTACCTTTCGGAATTGTGGCTGTGATTTATTCCATAAAGGTGAGTTTGCGGCCCTGGTTTATTCTGTAAAGGTAAGTTTCTCTGGGAACGGGTGCTGCAGGTGGCAGAGAGCTTGGACTTTTTATTTTTCCCGAAGACCCTCTTAGTTATATTTGGGAAAAATGAAGGGGACAGAATCATATGGTTTAAAGGAGGTGGGCTCCAGATTCTGGAACTCATCAAGAGCCTCTTTCATAGCTCCAGTACCATGAAATGTTCCTCGGAGACTGTGTGGCTACAAAAAAGAAGATTAGTAAGGGGACAAGTAAGAGAGTATAAAGTAGTGGCATTTGCAGAGGAACAGAATATGTGACATCATGATATCTTCACTGAGGACTAATTGCCTGCTTTTCCTTCTTATAGTATACATATTTAACTCTTCATTAATCTCTTTCATTCATTTGTGTTCTGCCAGATTTTGTACATTTATTTGCAGATGCTTTTCCTCTAGGAGCTCAAAGTGTTAGGCATGGGTAGGGTCCCTATCTTTCATCGATACCATACACCCCTTTTGAAGTAGCTTGAGTTGAAAGAACGAATGGCACAGCTTTATCCAATTAACTCTTGGTCAGGGGGGATTTGAACTTCAATGCAATCACTAGATAGATAGATAGATAGATAGATAGATAGATAGATAGATAGATAG
>NW_020769423.1:766935-789014 GCF_900518735.1 Pseudonaja textilis | reverse complement strand
TAGATAGATAGATAGATAGATAGATAGATAGATAGATAGATAGATAGATAGATAGATAATGGATGGATGGATGGATGGATGGATGGATGGGTAACGATAGATAAATAGATGTTAAATAGCTCTATAGCTATCTATGGGGAGGGGGGGGAGAGGGAGGGAGGGGGGGGAGAGGGAGGGAGGGAGGGAGAAAGATAGCTTGAGAGACAGAAAGATGGAGAGAGGGGGGGTGGCAATATAAAAGGCAAATGTATTTCGATGAGTTAGTGATATATTTTGATTTCTACTTCATATTAAGAAAAGTTGAAGCTGAGAACTTATTCTACTTGTTTAACCTGCTCATTTTCACTCTTGCTTGATGAATAAGGGGAAAGGGAGTCTTCACACATCTGCTGATAACTTTGTCTTACCTGACTTGATTCCCATCCCAGAATTATCTAGTGAAGACTAGGGCTTCTAATCTTGTGACCGCATAAGAAGGATCATGAAGTCCTGGTGCTATGTTTTAATAAAAATATTGCCCATTAAGCTGAGATTCTGCATAGACTTGAACTCAGAGCTGTGTAAGCATGGCATATGGGTCTCTCCAAAGCTTGAAACGGGGTTCCCAACAGCTGAAGGGAGAACACCTTAATTAATATGTTGTGCTTGCTTGTCTTTTCATTTAATTTCTACCAGAATTAAAACAATAAAGCTTGAAATCTCTTCACTTTGTGGTGTATTCATTGTCTCTGGATTCTCAAAGAATCAATCTCTGGCACCTTGCCACTGCCTGGCACTTGGCAAAACAATAGATCAAATTATATCTCTCATCACATAATTTATCATTGATATTTTAAAGAAAATAAATAATGCACATTGATTGGTGTTAGAGTGATCTAATGGTAAATAATTAATCCTTTACGGATTTAAATAAATCAAGATGGGTTGACTTTCCAAGGCAGCTGATCATTCCACAACTACTGCAGGTCACCTTATTTCTGGAGATGCTTCTCAGTTTTCACTGCTCACCAATCTGATTCTTATGTCTCTTTCTCTTCAGACTCAAGAATCCAACCGAAGTGGAAACAGTACAGCTGCCCGAGAGAACTCCAGGCTGGCCCGCATATTTATCTATTGTGCAGTTGGCATTGGAATCATTTTTTGGATTCTGTACATCACCTTAGCTATACGCCACTCCAACTATTAGACACCAAAGTCAAGTCCATTAAAACATCAGGCTGAGGCTCTTATCATACAACTTTACCCCAAAGCCTTAGTTGGAGGTAACGTTGTGGGCATCATTCCATTCATATGCGCATGAACTGACTTGATGACCAGCAGTGGAACATGAGAATTTTGAAGTCTTGCGTCTGAGTCAACTTTTAACATTCTGAAAGTTCTCCTTAGCAGTAACCCATCCACATCAAGTGATAAGTCTCATGTGTGATGCAACTCTATGATATCAAAAGATCTCCAGATGAAGGTTGTAGAAGGTCCATTGGTTACCTGGAACAATATCAATATCAATATTTAGCCAGGGTTATTAGTTTGTTTCTTACATGTATCTAATTCATATTTCATCTGGCACTTCGAGATCTAATCTATGGCTGGATTTTCCTCTCCCTTTTGTTTATCCCCCAAAACAATAATGCTGTGACAGCGCACAATCATGCAATCTGCTCTACAGTCAAAACATGAAATTGAATTTGGGTCTTCCTTGTCCAACATCTTAACTGCTACAGGTGAGAGTTGAAGTGGGAGTTGAAGTACACAAGTCTTAAAGTTGCCAAGTTTTGAGACCTCTGCCTTAGTGTGAATTTCAGCCAATAACAGAATACTATTTTTCGTTCATCCGTCCGTTTTTTTTTTCATTTAATTCTAGACTTGGCCTTTAAATGGTGGGCTTCAAAATGACCATTTGAATTAACTTACATAAGTTTAATCACAATTAGTTAAATGAAATATTTCCTACATATTTGAGCATTTCCCCTCTAGCCCCATAACATTTCAGCACTAACTTTCCCAGAGATTTTTCAGAGCTATCTTCATGGATCCAACCTAGTGAGGAAATTAAATTTCCTGAAGATGTTTGGGACTACAGCTTGCACGATCGTTACCCATCCAAATATCTGGACAGCTCCCACTTGCTCTCTAGCGCTTTTGTCCAGCCAACCCAGCTTCTCTTATTCAACTGTAATTCTCTTCAACATTTCATAGATGAAAACAAGAGATCTTTTACCTTAATCTCTAGATGGCTTGGCCCCTTAAGATTCATGCAAATGAGTGAGATCTGGGGCTGTTGATTCTGCAAGAGACTTTCATTAGCTACTTTGACCACTTCTCGGCACTATATCAATCAATAAATCTATGCTGTCAAACTGCTGTGATTTTTATTTCCTGATACCTTTTCAATGAGTTGCTTGGATTCTCCACATTGCAAGAGAGAAGGAAAGTCCCCCCCCCACTTTTTTTAAACTGCAATGAAGAACAAATATTCAAATGTCTTAAATATATTGCACAGCAACACTCAAAATTCATCAAATGAAGACCTATGTCATAAACTAGACTTCTTCAGCACCTAGTTCAACATATTAGAATACTCCTTAATTTGTTAGTTATAGTCCCCCACATACTAATCTTTTATACTGCCCTACACCAATCAAATCCTCCTATCCCTTCTTTTAATCACTGTTGGACTCTTGATTTTTAAGAGAGACTTTTGGTTTCATGCAAGGAAAGCAGCAGAAGCAGCAGAAGCTTTTCTTTCTCTCCCCAAAACTCTGCCAGAAATGAGTCTTTGCCGGTGCAGCCTCTTGGAGCAGGAGGCCTTGTGGGGTCCAAAGACTCATTTCTGGTGGAATTTGGGGGAGGGAAAGAAAGACTTTTGCTGCTTTCCTTGCATGCAACCAAAAGCAGAAGAAGAAAGAAGTGGAAAGAAGCAGCCCGGTGGCCAGGCTAGACATGTAGGACGAGTGGGGCAAATTCCTGCCCTGCGTCCTTTCCTCCCTCCCCTCACTACCTTGTGTTGCTCACAATGCAAGCAACGCAAGCCTCGTGTTCCCACGGGCCATGTGGACAAGCGCAACCTTGTGTTCCCGCGCAGCCTGGATTAATTGCTTTGGGGGGTGCTTTGGGGATGAAATTTCTCTGCAGACCACCAAAATTGTCTCACTGGTTGGCGACCACTGCTTTGGAGAATAGCTTGACTCCCTCTTCTTTGGAGCACCCCCTGAGATATTGGAACACCGCTATCATGTCTCCCCTGGTCCTTCTTTTCATCAGACTAAACAAACCCAGTTCCTGCAACCGTTCTTCATATGTTTGAGCCTCCAGTCCAGAAGTGGTATTCAGCAGTTTCTGACCAGTTCTGGAGAACTGGTAGTTGAAATTTTGAATATTTCGGAGAACCAGCAAAGACCGCCCCTGACTGGAGATTTTACAGTATCCTTCCCCTGCCACGCCCACCAAGCCACGCCCACAGAACCGGTAGTTAAAAAAAATTGAATCCCACTACTGCTCCAGTCCCCTAATCATCTTTGTTGCTCTTCTCTACGCTCTTTCTAGAGTCTCAACATCTTTTTCTTTTTGCATTCCACCCTCCTTATCCTGCATTATGTCCACCATGAAAATTTGATTTGAATGCCTTAAAGCAGCTGTGTTTTTTTTTTTCCCCCAGCTTCCTGGAAAGCTGCTTCTTGAAGCATCTGGGAAACGATGCAGCTGCTTGAAAGCATCACAGACAAGCTCTTCATCTGCATTGCCACACCCAATTCAAGGTCCTTAAGGAAGCTACAATAGTCCCAAGGTTGTTTTTCATACAGGAAATCTTACTCTGGGATTTTCCCAGGTCCCCCATAAATTAAACATTTGACATTTACTGTAATTCTTGTGGCCAAAGACAACATTTCCGGATTTGCCTACTGCGAGTTCCTGGCACTCTCTTTGAGTTTTGCTTTCTTGCGAACATTTCATTACCAAACTAGGTAACAATATTTGCCTGTCTTTATTTCTTGGCAAATAGGGTTACTTTCCTCAGCTTCAGTCTTCTATTTGGAATAAGGGGGGAAATAATCCCAATTACTTCATTACCCTGGGGGGAAAAAACCTTCCCCCTCCATGGCTTTTATTTTTTTAGGTGATATCCCAAAGTGGTTTGCCCTTGCCTCTTTCCCAAGGCTGAGGGAGAGTGACTGGCCTAAGATCACCAGTTGACATTTTGCCTAAAACAGGACTAGAACTCATGACTTCCCGGTTTCTAGCTGAATGCCTTAAATGTTATGAGAATTTTATTTTATTTATTAGATTGTTATCCCATCTTTATTGTTTTTAGAAATAATTCAAGGCAGCAAACATACCTCGTACTCTTTCCTCCTCCTCCTTCTCTTTTCCCTACTACAACAGCTCTGTGGGATGGGATGGGCTGAGAGAGGGGAAGTGGTCCAAAGTCAACCAGCTGGCTTTCCTGCCTAAGGCAGGACTAGACCTCATAGTAACCTGGGAATTGGCCCAATGTTATCCAGACAGCTTTCATGCCTCAAGCAGGGCTAGAATTCCTGGCCTCCCGGTTTCTAGCCAAATACCTTAAACTCAGTGAAAATATTTCAGCACAATTCCTTCCGTTTTCATTGCTTCTGTTTCCTTGGAACATACTGTATTTTCTTTTCCTCATGCATCGTGAGAGTCATCCCACCAGTTTTCAATTGAATGCTCTCATATTTTCTTCCTGCAGTAAGGGTTCAAATCTTACCTTGTTTATGAATTATGGAAAATCGTGGAATGACTGGGCTGCGTTTACACAACATGCTCAGGTCTAAATCCATCCTAGGAAAGATGCAATTACAATCCAAAAATCCTTGCTAAGAAAACAGCACGGACTTGTTCAGGCAGTCACCAGAGAAAGCTCAGCAATTAGCATATATATTATAGTGTAGTGTAGTGTAGTATATCATATATTATATTATATTGCATAATATGATATGATATGATATGATATGATATGATATTATATTATATTATATTATATTATATTATATTATATTGCATGATATGATATGGTGTGATATAATATATGATGCTATGCTATGCTATGCTATGCTATGCTATGCTATGCTATGCTATGCTATGCTATGCTATTATATTATATTATATTATATTATATTATATTATATTATATTATATTATATTATATTAATATTTATTATAGACAGGGTAGCATGGAGAGCTCTTGCCTATAAAGTCACCAAGAGTTGGACACGACTGAATGGTTAAAACAATGACAGCACCAGAGGTGGTATTCAGCAGGTTCTGGCCAGTTCTGGAGAATCGGTAGCGGAAATTTTGAGTAGTTTGGAGAACTGGCAAATCCCGCCTCTGACTGGCCCTGCCCCCATCTAGTCTCTGCCTCCCAGCTGATCGGCTGGGTCTTCTTTTGTTGCCCTGCACAGGAGAACGGAGCTGGAAAGCAGGTTAGTGGGGTGGGGAGGGAATGGGGATTTTACAGTATCTTTCCCCTGGAGCGGAGTGGGAATGGAGATTGTACAGTATCCTTCTCCTGCCATGCCCACCAAGCCATGCCCACCAAGCCACAGAACCGGTAGTAGAAAAATTCGCCCACAGAACCGGTAGTAAAAAAATTTGAATCCCACCACAGTATATCATATTATTGCCAGTATGTTTTTTTCTAGCTTAATGATTAATGAATTGCCTGAAACATTGTTCAAAATCAATTAGGGTTGATCCAATGACAACACAATGTCTCTGTCTCCAACAAATATATTCCCCCATGAGCTTTAATGCTCCTTTTAGTTCTTCCTTACATCTCTGACTTTCTTATCCATTTCCATAACCGGTTAGAATTCCGTACTCATTTCAGAACTGCATCGCATGACAAAGCAACGTTTTTTTTGTTCCCTGGGCTGTATGGTATTTCTTTTCCCTGATTTCAAGTCACGGATATTTTAAGATTCCTGATTTTTTTTCAGTTAGATATGCTTGAGAACTCCTCCCAACAAAGAAACAAGGCTTCTGAAACAAGAAATGGAGTCCAAGTTAATTGTGTTTCTTAACTGAGTTTTCCTTTATACATTTACAGACACTGAGATGAATATGTGTCCACAGCAGAGTCATCACTTTGGCTACAAAATACAAGTAGATGGTTTTCTTGGCAAGATAACAGGAAAGTTCCCAGCCTTCAGGATGTGACTCTGGTACAGTTCAGACTGTAACATGTTCAGCTGAAAAATGCAGGTTGGCACAGGGTCTTGTTTTCCTTGGTATACTAATGCTGCTCCTTCCTTATCTCTCCTTCCTACTTCATAAGGTCACCTGTTGATAAGAATAGGAGTGGGCAACATTTTCCAAAGAACTTTAGGTTTGATAAATGGAGATCAGCTGACATGTTGGAGCTCGCAAGAGTTCTAAGGCAAGGTTTTATCAAGGTCTCCTAGAGAAGGGAGGTTAGGATGCAAAGGTCCATGGGAAATCCATGGAGAATTGCTAGAGGGAGACACAAAGCTTTCTCTCCAAATATTGAAAGCTTCCTCTGCAACATGTATACCACTCTGAGCGTCATTTTCACCCAACAACTTGCAGCTAAAACTTGAGAGGCATGTTCATTGGGGCTGCGGCTGCACAAAGCTTTGCAGAGAGATTTTGTTCCAACAAAACTTCATGCAAAAACATTTGAAATACTGCAGACCTCTCCCTGTAAACCAAATTACCAACAGCTGCTTTGCTTCTGCTTGTTCTACAGTTCTCCTCCTGCAATGATATCTTTAGGGGAGGCTTCTATATGTGTGGAGAACATGAAAGAACTCCAAAAGGGTGGGCTTCTCAGTTGCCCTCCACCCATCCTTGGGTCAGAGAAAAACCACACCAATATGACCACATAGGCAGAAAGCATGAAAAGAAAATAACTGCAGATAGAATGGAATTCTTTATTCGCCAAGTGTGATTGGACACACAAGGAATTTATCTTTGGTGCATATGCTCTCAGTGTACGTAAAAGAAAACATACGTTCATCAAGAATCATAAGGTCCAACACTTAGTAATAGTCATAGGTTACTAATAAGCAATCAAATCATACTAGGAAACAAATAAAACAATATAAATTGTAAAGATACAAGCAACACGGTTATAGTCATAAGTAGGGAGAGAGAGGTACTAGGAAGTGTTATTATAATATAGGAATAGAAGAATAATAGTAATAGAGCAGAGGTGGTATTCAGCAAGTTCTGACCAGTTCTGCAGAACTGATAGCAGAAATTTTGAGTAGTTTGGAGAACCAGCAAATACCGCCTCTGACTGGCCCCGCCCCCATCTATTCTCTGCCTCCTGAGTCCCAGCTGATTGGTTGGGTCTCCTTTTGTTGCCCTGCACAGGAGAACGGAGCTGGAAAGCAGGTTAGTGGGGTGGGGTGGGAATGGAATCCTTCCCCAGCCATGGCCACCAAGCCGCAGCCACCAAGCCATGCCCAAAGAACTGGTAGTAAAAAAAATTGAATCCACCACTGTAATACAGTCTTAGTAAATAAGTTGACAGTGTTGTGGGGACTATTCTATTCTATCGACTTGTATTTTGCATCCAAAGCGATAACTCTGCTGTGGACACATAAGCGCTTCAGTGCCCTTAAACATATAAAGAAAAACTCAGTTAAGAAACACCAGTTAACTTGGACTCCATTTCTTGTTTCAGAAGCCTTGTTTCTTTGTGGGATGGAGTTCTCAAGCTGACATAAAATTACGAATCTTAAAATATCCGTGACTTGAAAATTAGTTTTACTGTATAATGATTGGTTTTCTAATGATTGGTTCTACTGTTGTGAACTAGCCAGTGTTTCTTAAGATGGGCAGCCATATAAATCTTTTAAGTAAATTCATTAAATAAATAATATTGAGTGGTCCTTGGTGCTCTCTGGGTTTTCTTGTTTTCTTGCAGATTTCTTCATTACTCTAACTAGGTAGCATCATCAGTGATGTTACTCAGTTTGGGTAATGAAACTTCTGCAAGAAAACAACTAAGCTCAGAGAGCACCAAGGACCGCTCATTTCAACCCTGAGCTACAAATATTCTCCTTTACAAATAATATTGGCTATCATAGTTCCATCTATTGTGCCTCTATTGCTTCTGTTCCATTACCGCAGCCATATGGCTTTCTGCAAAGGAGGTGGATACCAAATCAAATGTGATATACTTTGAAGTTAATGTGGGATGTAATGAGAGGAGACTACTGTTTGTACACCACTACCGTTAAAGATAGCTAAAGGCCATCTTGCTCATGATCTGGATGTGTATGACCCGGGGCATGTCACAAAGGCAAAACAGTCAGATAATCTTTATTAGCTCCAACTTTGTCCCCAATGTCCTGGTTATCTTCTGAAAAACTCTCCTAGGAGTTTGCCTTTGGCTGCAGAGAATCAAGTCCAAAACGTGGTCAACAAAAACTGTAACTATACGTCCAATCAAGGCAAAATGAGGTAATGAGTCTGGCAGGGCAAGAGAAGGAATTCCAGACATGAAGGCATGGCAATAATTCAACACAGTTGGGAAGACATCAGGAACACAGATAACCAAAGTCAACACAAGATAAACTCACGTTTGCTCCCAGCAGCTGCTGCACTCAGCATGCATCTCTTTTAAATTTTCTTCCCAGCTGTGGCTAATGAAGGGAATCAGGGCCCTTTCCTCCCCCATAAGCCATGCAACCCATGTTGCTCTCTTCTCCATTCCTCCCTGCATGCCCTAGGATGAAGAGGGGATGGGCCCGGATCTTCCTCTGAACTCCCTCTCCCTTGTTTTACCTCTCCCTGCTCTGCCCAGCTGGACTTTGCCCTTCCCCAGTTTCCTCCACAGCCAACCCTGTCTGCTGTTTGTCTTCTGCCTTGGATTCAGACTCCAACAGGGGCATGACAGGATGAGGTGAAGACAATACCTTGAGGACATGGAAGAAGATAAAAAATGTGGCATGTTTATAACATCCTTCATTTCTGCAATGGACTCAGAAATATAAATAAATCTCTCAAGACAGCAGGCGTGGAACTATGATCCAAGCTGTGCCCCTTTTGTACAGGGCAGGGCTTCTGTCAAAATCCTGCAACTTACAAATTGTGACATGGTCACATCCCACGCACGCTGTAGAAGCTGTGGCTCTATAAAATTGGTATGAAAGGGGGAATTTGTATTTAATATGATGTGTTTTGACAGCAGCAAGGATTGTATTTGCACAGTATTGATAAAATGAGGAAACTCGGGGAGAAAAAGATGTAATTAAAAAAATATTAGACTGTCCAGAAATGGACAGACTGACATTAAAGAGAAAAAAAGAAGATACAGAGTATTTTTGAGCATGTGATTTATTTTATAAATAGTTGGATAATAGAGATAGAAATTAAGAGTGGGGAAAGTACTATTATGTAAGCAAATTGACCCAGACAACACACTGTTCACAAAGCACTTAATGTATATTAAATGAAATGTATAAGCAAACTGTTTTTAAAAAAGTGAACAGCTCAAAGAGTATGTCTCGTTTTATGTCATAAAATGTTTCATTTTTAAAAATACATAACTTCCTTGCAAAGATGTAGATTTTATTTAACTAAATGGGAAGTGAAGACATATAGCCCAATTGCGTGTGATCCTTGCAACAGATGTCAAATTGTGTGTAATTACTGGACTTGATAACATCTGTTGACCAGCTTTGTTTCTGCTTGTGGTTTGGGTTATTGCAATGGTTACGCAAGACCTTTTCTGGAATAGTCTTATGTCAAAGACTGCAAATGCTTCATTATATTATCATTGGAAAGAATGTTATTGGTTTCCTAAAGGGCCTTCCATGCTAGATGTTTTCTTTAGGATGGCCCTTGTAGGTATGGGAATGTCAAAATGACATCTTCATCATCCTTGTCTGATGACAAGAAGGACTAGGGGTGACATGACAGTAGTCTTCCAATATCTCAGGGGCTGCCCCAAAGAAGAGGGAGTCAAGCTATTCTCCAAAGCACCTGAGGATAGGAAGCAATGAATGGAAACTAATCAAGGAGAGAAGCAACTTAGAACTAAGGAGAAATTTCAGTTAGAACAATGAATCAGTGGAACCACTTGCCTCCAGAAGTTGTGAACGCTCCAACACTGGAAGTTTTTAAAAAGATGGATAACTATTTATCTGAAGTGGTGTAGAGTTTCCTGCCTAAGCAGGGGGTTGGACTAGAAGATCTCCAACTCGGTTATTCTATTATTCTATCACATTATATAAAAGGTTTTCAAATGGATTTTTTTTTAAAGGCTCTGGGCTAAATGCCTTAGTTTTTCAAAGCATCATTTCATTTATAAAGTAATTACTTTATTGGGAGCTATTACCTTCAGAGGCTGTTTCTAGGCTGCAAACAGAGACTTTACTGGCCAATATAGAAGGAATGGGGTGAGGGGGGAATACTAATATCAAATTCTATTTTTTTTTTATGTCTCATTTTATAAATCTTTCATTTTGGATGCCTACTTCACCTAGATTGCATTTGGACGATCGTTTTGTCTAATGTACACAGTATTCCCCTTCATAAAATGCATATTTTGCATGCGTAGAGGCAGTTTAGGAGAGAATTTTCTATAATATTCTTTTTTTGGGTGGGGAGAAGAGTTCCACTGCACTATTTGGAAAAGCGCTAACGTTAAGTGACAGAGAAGTTTTGGTTTGGACATTGGTTTGAAAGTGTAAAATTTGATAGGTCTTGTTTATTTAGTTGATTTACCTACTAACTTTTTTTGTTTTTAAAGTACAAGGTGTTCTTTCACCCTCTTCACCTTCAAGTTCACAGATGCCTACCTGTGTTTGGTACAGAAGGAGATATTGCAAATGGGGCATTCCAAGGTGGCTTTTCATCTGGATGGCTGGGGGTGTGTTTTTGTGTGGGTCTTCTGTCCTTTCATACAGGGCTGTCTCCTCTTGGTGTGTGACTTCAGAAACACGCAAGTGAGACCTGACTGTGTGTTGTGCATGGAACCACCCCTCATTCTCAGGGGAGGTTGGCAGCCACAAGAATTTATAAAAGGGAGTTGCCTTGGGGGGGGTCATCCGTTTACTCAGTTGCAGGGTCTGGCATCTCCTGCAGCCTTCAGCACTAAGTTCCCCTTAAGCCCGTCTTGTTGACCTCAAGGACTCACCATGGGGAAGGCGGTAAGGAAGGTTCTGTTTTCATTTGGGCACCGGGTTCAGACCTCACTCAAAATCCCCCCTTTTACTAGTAAATGAATCATTTAGCCATAGAATGTATTTCATTCCGAATTTTATTGTATTTTATTTTTTAAAAAGCTGATTTTGATAGCTCTAATTTCCATGGCTCTGGAGATATTGTTTTTCCCTTAACCTGTCAGTAAATCTAGGGAGGCAAGTGTTTTTTTAAAAGCGGGGTTGGAGGTTGTGCGTGGCACATCAATGAACTGTTCACTCTGCCTGTGAATGGGGTTAGCATGGGATAAACCCTAGAAGACAGCTGGCCTGGATATCCCAACAAAGCTAGATTTTGTGGAGTTGATATTTGCAGGGTCTATAGCCTTAGGCTGCATTAGCAGAGAGACAGAACATACACCTGGAATACTGCATCCTGTTTTGGTCACCATGATATAAAAAAGATATTGAGACTCTAGAAAGAGTCTAGAAGAGTAATAGAGTTGATTAGGGGATTGGAGGCTAAAATATATGAAGAATGGTTGCAGAAACTGGGCGTGGCTAGTCTAGTGAAGAGAAGGAGCAGGGGAGACATGATAGGAGTGTCCCAATATTTGAGGGGCTGCCACAAAGAAGGGGGAGTCGAGCTATTCTCCAAAGCACCTGAAGGCAGGACAAGAAGCAATGGGTAGAAACTAATCGAGAGAAGCAGCCTAGAACTAAGGAGAAATTTCTGACAGAACACTTAATCAGTGGAAGTTGTGGGTGCTCTAACAGTGGAGGTTTTAAGAACAGATTAGATAACTGTTTATCAGTTTCCTGTCAGTGGAACAACTTGTTTCCATATGTTACAGTTGGAGGTTTTTAAGAAGAGATTTGGTAACCATTTCTGAAATGGTATAGGGTTTCTTGACTGAGTAAGGGGTTGGTCTAGAAGACCTCCAAGGTCCCTTCGAACTCTGTTATTCTGTTAAACAAAAATGGCTGCACTCTTACCGAAAAGCAAAGAGCATTTGGGAAATTTTGGGTTTTTTTTCCTGATCTATTACTGGGACTGTATTATCAACGCTATTTAATAGAGAGGAACAATTATTTCCTCCAACCAACGTTTCAGTCAAGTGAGAAGTAGACAGACATTACAGAACTGACAAAAGCAATAAATAGCCATGGTTTATTCAAACATTTCTCTGCCAATAAAGGAGAACGTTTGTAACTCAGGGTTGAAATGAGGAGACCTTGATTCTTTCTGAGCTTCGTTATTTTTTTGCAAATGTTTCATTACCCAAAGTAGGTAACATCTAGCTGGCTAATAAAATGTCTGCAAGAAAACAACAAAGCTCAAGGTGTACCAAGGACTTTTCTGCATGTGGATGCCAGATTTGATGTGTTCTAAGTGACTTTACAGCTGAATTCAGATCGGGGCTACCATCATCATTCTTGCAATCTTCCAAAGGCGAATCAGTTAATTAATCAGTCGTTCATTAAATTGATAGGAATTCTTTGGTTACTCTTTTTGTTTCTTACATCTTTCTTAAAATGAAGCTAAACACCCATATAATATTTGATTCCTCCCCCCCACTCACCCCCCAAAAAATCCTGTTCTGTTTTTTATACCGTTCTAAATTATGGCATAGTTCATACGCAAAAAAATGAAAGTGCAGACGGTTTTTATTGCTGTTTATTTACGATGGCTGTGGCCTGGCTGTCCAACAGACTCTACCCGAAGCCATTTCATGATGAGAAGGATAAGAGCAAGGTTGTTGATGGGATGTTATATTGCAATCTATCCCTACAAAGTTAAAGCTGACTCTGCCCGTGGGCAAAAATGAAGTCGCTTCTTTGAGCAACGGATCAAGATACCAGTCATCATCTTTCAGCCTGAACAGCTGCTTCACTCTAGGGTTCTCCAGAGTGAAGTGCCAACTTAATTATTTGCTGTGAAAGCTTTCATCCAAAATCTTGAGTCTTTTTTCCCCGCTTCCGTTCAATCATGTCTGATTCACAGATATTCCTGTAGTTTCTGCTGGTAATATTTCAGAAGTGGTTTGCCATTGCCTCCTTCCTAAGGCTGAGAGAAAGCAACTGGTCCAAGATTACTCAGCTGACTTTGCACTTAAGATGAGACTAAAACCCACAGTCTCATGGTTTCTAGCCTGGCAGATAGATCAACATCCCAGCGGCTCACAAAATCTGGCTTAGGATAGCATTTATAATCTGGGTGTATGGTTTAGCCAGGATGTGGATGGTTGCCCCGCTATTGCTGGGGTAGAGAAGCATAGTAAAGAGTGTGCAGGGGAGGAAATGGCAAATCAGATGTCCCACTCATGTGACAGTTCTCATCGGTACCTTTACCTGTGGGTTGAAATCATCAAGAGATGAATGTGTAAATTTAAATCAAGATGTGTATTGATTTGAGTGTGTATGTGTGAATATGTGCAGAGGAGAGAAGAGCAGAGAGGTAAGGAAAAGAAACCAACACATAGAAGATAAAGCTGATGTTCTAGTTTTATATTGATATTGTCGTTTGATTTTTCTGTGATGTGCTACCCAGAATCCATTAGGGTTATAAATGTTGCTAGACATTCAATCTGCAGAAGGAACAGACAGAATGTTCTTCTCCCATCTCTGACAGAAGGCACGTTCTGCGCTGATTCCAAGACTGCTGGACTAAAATACACACACACACACACACACACACACACACACACACACACACTTGGAGAGAGGGGGAAAGAAAGAGAGAGAGAGAAACAGAAAGGAGGAGAGGGCAGACAGGCCTGGCTCCAGTCATTCCATTTGGCATAGCAAGAGAGCTGCCTTTGATTCCCAGATCTTGGGAGAACAGCAAACAGTTTCATATTTACTTTAGTATTAGCTGGTCATTCTGGACAAAGAAGGGAGAAGCGTTTGGGGGATTTTCTACTCTGATTTCCTGGCATGTCATATATACTGAATGGAATGTTTCACCTCGTTGACCTCTGTCAAGAGACAACAGAATGTTTTGTTTCAAGGAGGGAAAAGCAGGCTACTTAACAATGTTTGCTGCCTTCTTTCTCTCCTCTTTGAGCCTTGTCCCCAGTGCCAAGAGAGCAGAGTTGCTGATAAGGCTACAACCTTCAGACAAGTGCAGAAGGAGACGTGTGTTTTGAACATTGCAGCCAAAAGCAAAGAAAACAAAAGAAGTTCTTTCTCCTTCAGAAGAACCGGAGGGTCCAAAAGAGAGGAAAATAAATAAGAGCAGGCCAGCAAGACAAAGCACAGTGTAAGAAAGATGCAAGGAGCTGACCCTTAATAGAAAGAGAACAAATCACAGAGAGAGGAGATTTAAGACAGAACAGGTTTAAAAGAAATATTGGCGCATGGCAGGGGTCTTCAAACTAGACAGCTTTAAGACTTGTGGACTTCAACTCCCAGAATTCCTCCTCCGGCCATGTTAGCTCAGGAATTCTGGGAGTTGAAGGCCACAAGTCTTAAACTTGCCAAGTTTGAAGACCCTTGGTATATGGCATTGTATGTGGGCAATTGTAACAGAGTGATCGTAATAGCAATAATATACCGGTAGTATTGAATAGTACTAGTATATAAACTTAATTTCAGTAGGTGATGAAAAATAACATATGTTGTCTTAGTAATTATCATAGTAGTGTAGGTATAGAATAGTAGGTATAGAAATAGCAATAGAACAGAATATGGGAAGAACTCAAATATCACTTTTATATGTTTTTACAAAGCAAAAACATTTCCCCAACCCTTATAGGGAGATGTATAACAGAATAAGAGAGATGGAAGGGACCTTGGAGGTCTTCTAGTCCAACCACCTGATAAGGCAGGAAACGCTATACCATTTCAGACAAAGAGTTGTCCAATCTCTTCTTAAAACTGTGTTGGAACGTTCTCAACTTCTGGAGGCAAGTTGTTCCACTGATTAATTGTCCTCATTGTCAGAAAATTTCTCCTTAGTTCTAGGCTGCTTCTCTCCTTGATTGGTTTCCATTCATGGCTTCTTGTCTTGCTCTCAGGGGCTTTGGAGAATAGCTTGACTCCCTCTTCTTTGGGGCAGCCCCTGAGATATTGGAACACTGCTATCATGCCCCCCCCCTCTTTCTTTTCATTAGACCAGACATACCCAGTTCCAGCAACCGTTCTTTATATGTTTTAGCCTCATGTAAAAAGGTTTCAGTCCCGGGTTCGTGATCTTAACTCTGGGTAAAACAAATGGAATACAGTTTTAAAAAGAAACATTCCGTGACAATGTCCTAGGGCTTAAAATTAAACTAATATGTATAGAGGGTGACTCCTTATTTATCCAGTGGTGAAAGGAAACCGAGCATTAAATTTCACCTAGTCATTGACAATCCATTTTTTCAGTGAGCAAAACCACAGAAGGGCAAGGCAGGTGAATGCCTGGTCTCTAGAAACCACCTGGGTATCAACTTTGCAAAAGAAGAGTAGCATGTGGCTACAGCATTGTTCATTCATGCGTTCTACCAAGTTTCAAGCTTATTGCGACGAGCTTTGCATCAGCTTTGTGGGAATGGCTTTTCTAACTTACAGCTTGCCCTGGACAAAGCTGTAAATCTTTTTGTGAGGGAGATTCAGACTCAATACTGTATAAATAAACAGCTTCTAGGCAATGGTGGGATTCAAAAAAATTTTTTACTACTGGTTCTGTGGGCTTGGCTTGGTGGGCGTGGCAGGAGAAGGATACTGCCAAATCTCCATTCCCTCCCCACTCCTGGGGGAAGGTTGCTGCAAAATCCTCATTCCCTCCCCACCCACTAACCTGCTTTCCAGCTCCCTTCTCCTGTGCAGGGCAACAAAAGAAGACCCAGCCAATCAGCTGGGACTCAATGGGAGGCAAAGAATAGCTGGGGGTGGGACCAGTCAGAGGTGGGATTTGCCGGTTCTCCGATCTACTCAAAATTTCTGCTACCAGTTCTGCAGAAGTGGTCAGAACCTGCTGAATACCACCACTATCTCCTTCTCACTTCCTTCTCTGGCACTCATAGAATTATAGAGTTGCATTTGAAAGTTGTAACAGTATTCCCAAGAGTTGGGTTTTCTCCCTCAAGGTCTCCTGTGGTAGGTGTTCAGCCTGGCACATCTAAGGGGATGCAGAGGGGCAATTGCAGTGAGGCTTTGCTTATGCTTACAGTAAGAGCATGTTGCAGGATTGGGCTTCAGCACAAGTCCAAAAGCTCAGAAGACAAAAATCTCTGGTCCAGTTGACCGACCCAGATTGGATCCTGCAACATTATCCTGGGATACATATATTCGTTTATAAGTGCCTATTTTATCAAATTGCTATTATCAAATTCATTATCGTAAGTAATTTCAAATGGAGCATGAGTAGAAAAGGCCTACTAGGACAGAAATATAAGTCACTTGAAAACAAAAATAAATAATAAAATAAACAAAGAAAACCTCCAAAGGGAACTGATTCGACTCCCATATCATCTAAACTGCGTTGGCGTCAGTCGTGTGACAAACCTGTTACCAGAAAGTCTCAAAATTCAGGGAATTTCCAACTGCTCTCATTTTCCATTTGGCCAAAAGGAAAAAACCCTAAATATCATTCTGTGAAGCTTCACATTTGTTTAAAAAATGGAAAACAAAAAAAATACTGTATCTGTTCTGCAGAGGTGGTGGATGACTGTGGGAGTCTCAAGTTTAGAGCCACTCCTAGTGAAGTAAAATTGCAGAGTGAAATTTTGTAAAACTCCTCTATTCTATTCCTAGAATAATTAGCTTTGTTCTAAAGCACAACTCAACAAGTGTATTTGTGTGCCCTATACAGTGGTTGTTTTCCACATTTTTTCCTACTGGTTCAATGAGAGAGCACTTTGCGCGCATGTGCAGGGCTCAGAAACTGCCCCATGTGTCAGCCCTAGTGAGGTGAGCTGTTTTTTAGCTCAGCTGACATGTGGCAATCCACTCTGCCACACGAATCAGCTGAGCTAAAAAAAAAAAAAAACAATGAAACATAGGAGAGGTAATGGCAGGGGCAGGTGGGTGGAGCCAGCCAGAGGTGGCATTTGCCGGTTCTCCGGACTACTCAAAATATCTGCTACCGGTACACCAGAACTGGTCCGAACTGGCTGAATATCACCTCTGGTAATCTACTCAGTTCTCTTAGTAAATATGACCTTAGTAAAGGTCATCTTTCAATTAAACCCATTCATTTGATGCTAAATGGTAGGTCAACATTTGAGTACAAATCAGATTGTTTTTGATAAACAATTTGATATTTGATAAAGATAATTTTATTGAAGCAAACATGTCAAGCACTGGGGTTCTAAGGCAGACCTGTGAGGTGTCAAAATAGCCAAGATGGCAGTTGCAACCAACGATCAACTTTTTTGACAATGCCACTGGGGAGATCATTCTTCACGCTTGGCCATTAGGTTTAATTTTAATCCCAGCACTTAAAATCTGTTTCTGCTTTCCAAAAGAATATCATAACACCTTAATTCATAATAATTAACAAAGCTATTTGCACTTACAAACCTCTTTCTCTTTGGCATTTTTGTCCTGCTAGGAGAAGTACGAAATGTACTCAGTGGAGATGGAGAAATACGATGGGGAAATGGATGTAAAGATTAAGAAGAAGAAAAACAAAGGGTTGAAGAAAAAAGAGAAGTTGGAGAATATGAAGAAAGAGATGGATGTGGTAAGCCATAGAACCAGAATTGAAAAACAAGATTTCTCTACTGATTTAGACATTGTCATTTCCATAGCTTGAAATAGGCAGCTTGCCCATGATTAATTTAACAGTGGATTATTGAACTACCCCAGTTTGCCTATCACACTTAAACATAAAACTAGTCACATCACACCAGGATAAACATAAATTATTTTTGCTGAAAGTTGATATACGTTATAAGACCTCAACTTGAAACCATTTGTTTAGCAAGCATTTGAAGTTGCCACAAAACTCAAAACACACCTTATGAGTTATCCTCATACTTATGACTGTGGCATGGACACCTGATCAAAATTCAGGCACTTGGCAACCGGCATTTATTTATGACGATTGTAACATCCCAGGGTCATTTGATTGTCATTGATGACTTTCTCAGCTGGCTTCTGACAAGCGAAGTCCATGGGGGAAGCTAGATTCATGTAACATCCACGTGATTCTCTTAACAACTGCACTGATTTGTGTAACGTGGCTGTAAAATCAGACATGACTTACCTAGCTTAGCAACAACAATTCTAGGCCCAATTAAAGAGTTATAATTCGAATAAATAGAAGGAAAGGGAGTAATAAAGAGAAGTTGGGATAAGATATGAAGTTGAATAGATAAGGTAAATATATATACTAAATTGTGTTTATATGGAAATGTGATAATTTGGAATAATTCTGTCCTTAAATAAGATGTTGTATTGGTTTTTTAGAAAAAGATTTCTTACGTTATTATATTTTATGTTTTGTTTGTTTGTATATTGTTTTGTAAAATTAATAAAATTTGCTTGGAAAAAAAAAATTCTAGGCCCAATTGTGCAATTCAATGATGCACGGTGTTTGCCACAAATGTACAGTTGTTAAGTATATCAACTTTTAGCAAAAAAGAAAAAAAAGATTTAAGTTGTGATGTGAGAGACCAGCCAAAGAGAAACCAATTCTTCATCCATAAAACATATTCATAATCTGTGAACCCAAGTTCAGCATTATGGCATTATCCTCATTCTCCTATGAACAATAAGAGATACAACTCAGTGATCTCACAGGGCTGTAATTGATTTAATGCGAGGCACTTTATCCACGTAACCCGTCTTAAGCGCTTTCAGAATTTGGAATCTGAAAGCAAACATTAAAAATAAAATAGACACTAAAGGAATTTTGCATTCAAAGCTCTACTCGGAAGAGCTGTGTACGGAATTTGGCACACAAAATTAAGGAAAGTGACAAACAGGAACAATTGCAGCAACCTTTTATGTCTTAGCCTGCAAACCATTCAAAACTAACAGAGTACACTTAATGTAATTATATTGGTCTCCAGGGAAAGAATTCTTCTCCAGAACAAAATGTAATTTTCTCTCTGAACTTCAAGGAAGGAATGTTGTTGTTTTTCCACTAATTTTTGGAGACGCAACTTCAGTACCTCTAAAAGTACTGGTCTTCAGAAAATTTCAGCAAATGATAAATAATGGTTTCAGAGCCTTGTTTATATGAACAAAAACCATATTAATTCCATCAGATCTCATTAGTCTAATCTATTACATAACTCATCATTTAATCTCTCCCCAAACTTCTCTGAATAACAGAGATTGCCTCATTTTGAGGGCATCTGAAATTAATCATTTTGTTTCCTAAACATTTTGGTATGCAAACACGGAACCGCAAATTCTGTTTAATACTGGGTGTGTACATATACCAGCTAAATTGCTTTTTTTTCTCCATCTGTAATACCGTATATTATTTGCTTCTCTCTGCCTTCATGCCCGATATGCTTTGTGCCTGGAATTTAATCTCCTGGCATCCAGAATCAATTCCCACTGATCTGCAATTTTTTAAATCATTCCATGCTTTCATTTTGTGAGTTTATCTCATTAATCTGAAGAAACATTTGTTGACCGTGCTTATGTGTCTATGCAAAACAGCAGGAGAGAACACTGAATGGAATGACCAAGCTCAAAAGACAATTTCTCTCCATCCACTGAAATCACATTCTTATTTTGGGTCTCTCCTCCTTTTAGGATGATCATCAGCTGTCTATAGAAGAGTTGGAGATGAAATATAGGACCAACATCAACAAGGTGAAACCCTTTGACAAAAAGAATATTAGCAGCAAGCTAAGAGGAATGCATGTTCTCCTAGTTCATCCTAAGCCCTTCTGCAGCCTTGAAAGTTGCTGTGGTTAGCCGGCAGCAGGTGCAGACGGCTGAGGAGAGCGAGGACTCAGATGAGGGGCCAGGACCATTGCGAGTAGACTGCTGCCTTCAGAGATTGCGGGGGCTGGCAGCAGCGATGAGGAGGTTCCCGAGGAACCTGTGCCAAGTGTGCATGCATGCAGGGCCGCTTGCAGGAAAGAGCAGCTACAACACTACGGGTGACTTGGCAGTAAGGCTGCAAGGTAATGGCCCCTCCTTCAAGAAGATAAAAACCAGTTGTGAAGCGAACATTCTTTGCAGGAAGCAAAGATGTTTTGAAACTCAGCCTCGTGGACATTACAGCATCTTAATTTGGTATTTGAAGACTCTTGTGTTGTGAAATATTTCTTGTCTATGATTCTTGGCAGTCTTGTACATTTTTGGCAAGGTTTGTGTTTATCAAAGTTTGCAGCAGCCTTTTAACTGGGGATTCGTAAGACTCATTAAAAGGTTGCTGTTCCCCTTAATTATTGTTTGTCTTATTGGAAAAGGGTTTGGGTCAGAACAAAAGTATGATTGTCATCTAGTGTTTGAAAGGAAGTGATACATGGGGAATAAGGCTGCCCTAAATTGATAGCCACATTCATTGTATCCAGGATAGACGAATCTCTAGGAATCAGAGGCATTGCTGGTTTGTTACTACTGCTGCATATTTATATCTGGCCTCCTTGTCTATCTGCTTCCAGGGTCTGACCAGCACAGTGGCCGGAGAGATTCTCCTTCGTGATGGCCCCAATGAATTGAAACCCCCCAAAGGCACTCCGGAGTATGTGAAGTTTGCGCGTCAGCTGGCTGGGGGGCTGCAGTGCCTGATGTGGGTGGCAGCTGCCATCTGTCTCATTGCCTTTGGCATCCAGTGCAGCCAAGGTGATCTGACCAGCGCAGATGATGTAAGTTCCCCACAACAGAAGCAGACCGTCATTTGGGGGTCACCAGGACAGAGAGATGCAATAGGAGATAGAGTGATGATGAAAAGTGGGTAGCAGGGGGTGGTATTCTACTGGTTCGACCGAACTGGTAGCTCCGAGAATCATCTGTGAGTGAACCAGTTCACTCCAACAATCAGCTGCTGGGCCCACTCACCTGCCCCAGCTATATACTGATCTTTATTTCCTGGTTTTGAAGCTCAGCTGCTTCACATGACACAGCAGATTGCTGCGTGTCGACTGTTTATCCCACAGGGAGAATGCAGGATTGCAGGAGAAGGCCAGTAGGAAACCCTCCGCGTGTGTGCAAAGCACGCCCACCAAGCCACACCCACAGAACTGGTGGTAAAAATAATTTGAATCCCACCATTGGTGGGTGGGGCTAAGCCTCAGGTGGGCGGGGTCCAGAATTAACTCTTTCTTCTCTAGGTTTGAATGCCATGATTTAATTATATACCTTGAATGGTGCTGGATCCCTAGCGGTAGATGAATTGAGCATGGCAAAGTTGGGTTGCTGCACAGTTGCCAAATCTGGGATGGAAAAATTGAGATGATATGTAGATCAGGGGTCCCCAACCTCCAGGCTACGGCTCTTTGTTGGGCTACGGCTCGTTTGGAACCAGGCTGCGTGAGCGGCAGGTGAGTGCACACGCATGTGTGCAACTCCACTTGTGCGAGTGGCAGGCACTCATACATGAAGCTCCACTTGTGCAAGTAGTAGGCACTTGCACAAAACCGTTCCCTCTCCTCTCCCCATCAAGTGGGACAGGTTGGGGACCACTGACATAGAATAATAGATGATTACAAAACTCTATTTGCTGCCATCTAATGGCCAGAATATCTCAGACATGGGAATGCGACAGCTGGAAAAATATGACATCCTTCACTTAATCCTCCAGGGAAAGAATTGAACGGAAATGAGGTCTAGACAGAAGAAGAACATCAGGGCTTCAAAATCAAAGGGGGTTTGGACAAAACTCAACAGCACTTTTTTCTGGGGCTGTTGATAAAAATAGGATCACCAATGTGATCACCAATGTCCAATGACGGATACGGCAGAAGAAGAAAGAAGAAAGAAGAAAGAAGAAAGAAGAAAGAAGAAGAAGAAGAAGAAGAAGAAGAAGAAGAAGAAGAAGAAGAA
>NW_020769423.1:746339-766095 GCF_900518735.1 Pseudonaja textilis | reverse complement strand
AGTTTAGTTTAGTTTAGTTTAGTTTAGTTTAGTTTAGTTTAGTTTAGTTTAGTTTAGTTTAGTTTAGTTTAGTTTAGTTTATTGTCATTGCACGTTGTACAACAAAATTAAATACCATCTTCAGTGTACTGTACAGTAGAATTCAATAGAGTTACTGCCCTGGGATAGAAGCTGTTTTTCAGCCTATTTGTCCTTGTTTTTATTATCCTGTACCGTCTGCCAGATGGTAATAGTTTTAAAAAAGGGTTCCCAGGATGAGATGGATCTTTGAGAATGTTTTGAGCTTTCTTAAGGCAGCGGGAGCTATAAAGCTCTTCCAAAGAGGGAAGAGGGCAACCAATGATCCTCTGGGCAATGAAATTAACCTTCTGGAGTGCTTTGCTATCTGCCCCTGTGCAATTGGCAAACCATACAGAGGTGCAGTAAGATAAAATCCTATCTATGGTGCAGCAGTAGAAGGTCACCGGCAGTTTTTCATTCAGTTGTTGTTTTCTGAGAAGTCTCAGGTAGTATAACCTCTGCTGAATAATCTCAAATCCAGGTTTGTTTCTTCTCTTCTTCCAATCACACAGCAAGCCACGGTGATTCGGGATGGTGACAAGTTCCAGATCAATGCTAATCAACTGGTAGTGGGTGACTTGGTGGAGATCAAAGGGGGAGACCGAGTCCCAGCGGACATCAGAATCATCACTGGTCAAGGATGCAAGGTACCTAAATAAGAGCGAAGGTTGTTCTGATAAATATGACCTCACCTTCTCCCCACTCCAGAAGGTTTGCTTTACTCCCCCTCTGCTGGAGAAAGATTCGAAAGTTTGGCCCACGTATTTCTCTGGAAGAAGGAAAGGAACTAGAGAAAGGATCACTTGAATAGGAGCCAGCAATGTGCAGCAGCATCCAAAAGAGCAGAAAAACAGTCCTGGGTTGTATAAACAGAGGCATAGGATCACGATCACGTGACGTACGAGTACCACTTTGTAAAATCCTAGTAAGACTACACCTGGAATACTACGGCCAATTTTGGTCACCATGTTACAAAAAGATGTTGAGACCTTGGAAAAAGTTCAGAGAAGAGCAACTCAGATGATCAAAGGCCTGGAGACTAAAACATATGAAGAAATGGCTGCAGGATCTGGGTTTGGCTAGTCTAATGAAAAAAAGAATTAGGGATGACATGCTAGCAATATTCCAGTATTTGACGGGGTACCACAAAGAAGAGGGTGTCAAATTATTCTCCAAAGCACCAGAGGGCAGTCTGTGGAGAGAGAAAAATGTTCCCATCTCCTGCAGATAGACATTTTTTAATAATGTAAGAAAGAAAATGCACAATGTAAATTTCAGAGTTGAAAATTATCCCTCCGCGGGCAATTAACTCCATACCGAGAGTTGTGCCTACAGAGTTCCATGGAATTATGGCACGATGCACATAGGAAACCTCCTTTCTTTCTTCCCTCCTTTTTTCTAGGTGGATAATTCCTCTTTGACAGGGGAATCCGAACCTCAAAACCGTACCCCAGAATGCACCCATGAGAGCCCCTTAGAAACAAGAAACATTGCCTTCTTCTCAACCATGTGCTTAGAAGGTAGGAAGCACTATTTTGGGGGAGGGGAGGCCTTGATTGTCCTCTGGTAGCTTCTAGCTCTTCCCTTCTTCCTTTTCAGGAACTGCCACTGGCGTTATCATTAACACCGGGGACCGCACCATCATTGGGCGCATCGCCAGCCTGGCTTCAGGAGTGGAGAATGAGAAGACACCCATTGCTATTGAGATCGAGCATTTTGTGGACATCATAGCTGGCTTGGCCATTTTCTTTGGTGCCACCTTCTTTGTTGTTGCCATGGTGATCGGCTACCCCTTCCTCAGGGCCATGGTCTTTTTCATGGCAATTGTGGTGGCTTATGTCCCTGAGGGTCTTCTAGCAACAGTCACGGTAAATATCGCACCACCAGCCATTTGAGCTCTTCCTTGGATACTTTCCCCCTGTTCTTTCCTTAACATCTTCCCATGTTGCTTTGTATGGAGGAAGTTACTGTGATCACACCCTGGCATCTCCACCAGGAAGTCCCAATGGTGTTTTTCCAAAAAGCAGTTGGACTTTGTTTGGCAGCTTATCTGCGCCTTCGGGCGTCACCTGAATAGTCCAAGTGGGTGTGGAACTGATGAAAGGACTTTGTTATGAACAGGGGTGTCATACCCCTCCCCCTCTGTTGAAGGAAGAGTGTTCGTGACCAGATGACTGCAAGAAATATATAATCCTTCCATTCCATCAGAAGTGAGAAAGCTTCTTTGGTGAGAAGCAAGACATCTTCAAGGAAAAACAAAGTCCAGTTGCCTTTTGAAAAAGCATCTTTCGGACAACCACGATCTGGGTGACCGAGAATCAGAGGTGGGATTCTGCAGGTTCTGACCAGTTCTGGAGAACTGGTAGCAGGAATTTTAAGTAGTTCAGAGAACCGGCAAATACCACCTCTGACTGGAGATTTTACAATATCCTTCCCCTGCCATGCCCGCCAAGCCACACCCACAGAACCAGAAGTAAAAAAAGAATTGAATCCCACCAGAGATGAGAATCTCCATAAACACCTCCACCAGGGAACGTCTCAAGTAACAAAATATCTTCCACGGTTCAAAGACTTACCACCTAACAGAACAGCTAGGAATGAACTAAATGATCCTTCCCAACATGGTATCCTTCGGATATTCTGCACTATTTTTCCCATAGGTCTGTAGAGATTCTCAGCCTTTCAGGCCATGATTGTCCCACAGGTGCTATTTTCAATAGGCAATGGGACTTTCCTGTTTTTTTTCTTTTGAAGATGTTTCGCTTCTCATCCAAGAAGCTTCTTCAGCTCTGACTGGATATTGGGGAATGGAAGGATTTGCAGACAGACCCTGAGGACACAGGTAAACCTCTAAGTGCTTCAACCACCTTCTAGAAGGATGCAAATGACCAGCTGTCTGCAAGGAATATAAATCCTTCTATTCCCCACCATCCAGTCAGAGCTAAAGAAGCTTCTTGGAGGAGAAGCGAAACGTCTTCAAAAGAAAAAAAAACAAGAGAGTCCAGTTGCCTCCTGAAAAAGCACCTTTGGGATTACTTTTCCCATACCTTCCAGCCAGCCAGAAACATAAGATTGGGAGTGTGGTCAGTCTTGAACAAATGGCTTAACGCACTCAACCTAAGTTGACTTTAGCTATCCCAAATTCCAAATATTGGACTTCATTCATTTCCTATCCCCTCTCCCCCCCCCCCCCGGCCTCCCTCTCATCCTCCTTGGATAGGTCTGTCTGTCTCTCACAGCCAAGCGACTGGCCAGGAAGAACTGCGTGGTCAAGAATCTGGAAGCTGTCGAAACGCTGGGCTCCACATCCGTCATCTGCTCGGATAAAACCGGGACGCTCACCCAGAACCGAATGACGGTCTCACATCTTTGGTTCGACAACCAAATCCACACTGCGGACACTACAGAAGACCAGTCAGGTATTTGCGAGCCAAGCAACCAGCAGAGGGGAAAGTTGGTAACAATGGGCACCACGCTGCCCATCCTAAGCTTACAGTGCAGAAAACCTGCCACGTTGCTCCTTGTTCTGCTCCATAGGGCAAAGTTTTGATCAGTCCTCGGAGACCTGGAGAGCTCTATGTAAAGTGGTGAGCCTTTGCAACCGGGCTTCTTTCAAATCAGGACAGGACAACGTACCTGTGCCACGGGTAAGAATTATTATGGATTATTTATTTATTTACTTAGCGTACGATGAGAACCGTGACAAAAGAGTAAGCATTTACAGGTGGTCCACAGCGTACAACAGTTCATTGATGGAATGGCCATTCAATGTTACAACGGTATGGAAAAAAGTGACTTGCAACCATTTCTCACCCTTAGAGGACTATTGCAGCATCCCCATGGTCACATGATCAAGATTCAGATGCTCGGCCACTGACTTGTATTTATGACGGTTGTAGTGTCCTGGGATAACGTGATCTCCTTTTGCGACTGTCTGACAAGCAAAGTCAATGGAGAAGGCTTTAACCCAAGTTTACTGAAACTCGGCCACTTTAAGGCATGTGGACTTCAGCTCCCAGAATTCCCCAACCAGCATGTCTTAAAGTGGCCAAATTTGAAAAACACTGCCCAGGATGGCATAATGGCTAGAGGTTCTGTCCCCAATAGGCATTTAGTTGCAATTCCCAGCATCCTCAACCAAACCAGTTAAGATCAAAAGTTGAGGCTTATTGTGAAGCACACTTGCAAAGCAGCAAGGTTGGGTCAGCTATTCAACTCAGACCCAAGTGAAGGTACCCAAAGGTGCCTTTTGGTTTTTGTTGGAAGACATTTCACTTCTCATCCAAGAAGCTTCTTCAGGTTCTTCTTCTTGGATGAGAAGCGAAACGTCTTCAAAGAAATAAACCAGAAAGTCCAGTTGCCTCTTGAAAAAAGCACCTTTGGGACAACCAGGACCTGGATGACTGAGAATCTCCATAGACACCAAGTGAGGGGCAATCAAAATGTCAACTCATAAAATAATTCTATAGTCTTTTAGAGTTGCCAATAGAAATAAGAAAACTTACTTCTGCATGAGCTAACCAATCTCAATTTAACTATCTTGCCTTCTGAGGAAGTTGAAGCCCACTCATCTTAAAGCCGTCAAACTTGAAAAACACCGATCTAGTATAAATGCAAATTCAAGCCAGTGCTTCAACAGTGCTCATCCCGTTTCAACGTTTCTCTCCCTTTTCAATCCCAGCGTATTGTAATTGGAGATGCCTCGGAGACAGCCCTGCTGAAATTCTCTGAAATCACCCTCGGCAATGTCATGGAGTACCGGGAGCGCTACAAAAAAGTCTGCGAGATTCCCTTCAACTCCACCAACAAATTCCAGGTTAGCAGCTGACTTTCTGTCCCCTTGGTTCCAAGGAGTTAAGCAAAAGGAACTCGAATTAATTTGGCATTTAAATCTGTTCCCTCCTGCTTAGTTCATTGCCAAAAGCCAAGAAGCTAGAAAATTGCATGTTGTTGTTGTGCGAAGTCATGTCCGACCCATCACAACCCCTGAATCTCTGAATTTTCAGTATGCTGTCTAGATTTGCCATAGCTTTCCTCCCTAGGAGCAAGCATCTTTTAATTTCTTGGCTGCAGTCCCATTGGGTAGGGACACATCTCATTAATTCTATGGTCTTCCCCTACTTTCAGCTGTCTATCCATGAGCTTGAAGATCCCAGAGACCAGCGCCACCTGCTGGTGATGAAAGGTGCTCCTGAGAGGATCCTGGAACGCTGCTCCACCATCATGATTAAGGGCCAGGAGTTGGCCCTCGACGAGCAATGGAGAGAAGCTTTCCAAACAGCTTATATGGACCTTGGTGGACTGGGCGAGCGTGTGCTGGGTAAGAAAGAATAACATCAATGACTGAAGTTTTCATTAAGTAATTTTTTAAAAAAAAATCTCTGCAACTCCCTGCTGGTAGGCCATCTCTATTTTTTTTTATTTTTGAGAAGAACCTCAACGAAATGCCCTCTTTCTGGATCTTCTCCTTCATTGACATGTTGAGCCTTTCCAGGTAGCAATTATGCTCTTGTGAGCAGCATGGAGCCACTACTGAACTCCCCTACAATTTCTCAGAGGGATTTTACATGAGCAGCATTCAGGAAATTTAGATAGTGTCTCCCAGCTACTACTGAAGAATAGAATAGAATAGAATAGAATAGAATAGAATAGAATAGAATAAAATAGAATAGAATAGAATAGAATAGAATAGAATAGAATAGAATAGAATAGAATTCCTTATTGGCCAAGTGTGATTGGACATGCAAGGAATTTGTCTATGGTGCAAATGCTCTCAGTGTACATAAAAGAAAAGATACATTCGTCAAGAATCATAAGGTACAACAGTTAATGATAGTCATAAGCAATCAAATCATACTAGGCAACAGTCAATATAAATCGTAAGGATACAAGCGACAAAGTTACAGTCATACAGTCACAAGAGGGAGGGCATGGGTGATAAGGAGTGATGAGAAGATTAATAGTAATAGTAGTGCAGACTTTGTAAATAGTTGGATAGTGTTGAGGGAATTATTTGTTTAGCAGAGTGATGGCGTTTGGGAAAAAACTGTCCGTCTAAGTTGTTGTGATGTGCAATGCTCTATAGCGTTGTTTTGAGGGTAGGAGTTGAAACACTTTATGTCTGGGATGTGAGAGGTCTCTAAATATTTTCACAGCCCTCTTTTTGACTCATGCAGTATACAGATTCTCCATGGAAGGCAGGTTGATAGTAATTGTTTTTTCTGCAGTCCTAATTACTCTCTGAAGTCTGTGTCTGTCTTGTTGGCTTGTAGAACCAAACCAGACAGTTATAGAGGTGCAGATGACAGAGTCAATAATTCCTCTGTAGAACTGTATCAGCAGCTCCTTGGGCAGTTGGAGCTTTCTGAGCTGGCATAGAAAGAACATTCTTTGTTGTGCTTTTTTGATGATGTTTTTGATGTTAGGTATCCAACACCCTCAACATTGTTAACTACTTGGATTATGAGAAACCTGAAATATCAAGTGAAGCATCAAAAGACCAGTTTGAACATTATGGGCTAAGTGAAGATGGAGCTGTCTTGAATTTGAATAAAGTAGTTTGATTTATGGGCTATGCTAATGCATCTCTCTTGTCCACAGGTTTCTGTCATCTCTATCTTCCCCAGAATGAGTTCCCGCGTGGCTATCACTTTGACAGTGAGGAAACAAACTTCCCCACTAGTGGGCTATGCTTTGCAGGCCTTATCTCTATGATTGATCCACCTAGAGCCACTGTGCCCGATGCCGTCATGAAATGCCGTACTGCAGGCATCCGGGTAAGTCCGTCAGATGTTCTGATGATTTAAATCAGGGGTGTCCAACCTTGGCAACTTTAAGACTTGTGGACTTCAACTCAGCTTTGCTGGCTGAGGAATTCTGAGAGTTGAAGTCCACAAGTCTTAAAGTTGCCAAGGTTGGACACCCCTGATTTAAATGGTTGGGAAAATATTCATAATAATGCTATGAAAGCCAGACGGGGACACGTTGAAATCTTACAAGATCCTAGGATGGTTCCTTCCTAATCTGAAACTTCTAGGTATGTTGGACTTCAGGTATATAGACTTATATACCACTTTACAGCCCTCTCTAAGTGGTTTACAGAATTGAGACAGAAGAGAAATAAGTGAATTCAGCTACCAATAGAGCCAGAACCTGGGATTTCATTACACAGTACAGAAATCACATCTTGTTTAATTTTTTAAAAAATCATTTATTAACTGCAAGCGCATATGGCCTTAAAATTGATGAGGGCTATGTTAAGAAGGAAAGCGGAAAATCTAACCTATACAGGTGTATTTGAAATCATCACAAGCAAATGACATAAAAGTCATCTTTTAACGCAAATGGATACTAAAAAAACAAGAAAAGTGCTTGCACAATCTATTTCACAAATGAAGACATTGGAAGGGAGGGCGTTGAAAAATTGTACCACTATGTACCTCGGAAGGATGGAAGGCTGAGTCAACCTTGAGCCTGGTGAGATTCGAACAGCCAAATTGCAGGCAACTGGAAGTCAGCAGAAGTAGCTTGCAGTACTGCACTCCAACCCCTGTACCACCATGGCTCAAGATACTTGGGTATGTGACAAAAATGTATAGAGACAACTGCTGCAATCCCCACCCCTTCTCCCATTTTCCCCCCAGGTGATCATGGTAACCGGAGACCATCCAATCACTGCCAAAGCCATCGCTGCCAGTGTTGGCATCATTTCAGAGGGCAGTGAAACTGTTGAAGATATAGCCACCCGCCTCCGCATCCCCGTGGAGCAAGTTAACAAGCGGTGAGCATCTTAATACCCAGACATGTTAAAGAGCTACTTAGAGTGACAGCGACATCGGACAAGGAAGATATTTTGTGCAAGGGAAGAAGTCATGTGGTGTTGCTAGGGTGCTATTGGGGAGGTTTTTTAATCTTGAGGAAGGTTTCTCTCTTATTTCAAGGGATGCCCGGGCATGTGTAATCAATGGAGGTCAATTGAAAGATATGGAAAGTGAAGAGTTGGTTGAGATCCTCAAGATGCATCCAGAGATGGTCTTTGCACGTACCTCTCCGCAGCAGAAGCTCATCATTGTAGAAAGCTGTCAGAAACTGGTAAGATCGGGTGGGCTTCAAAAAATTTAGCTACCGGTTTTCTCCCAGGTTGATGGGTGGGTGTGGCCATGGTGGGCGTGACCTAGTTGGCCTCCTGCACCATGGAGGGGGGTGTTTTTGCCTTCCCCAGGCTCCGGAGGCTTTCCTTGAGCCTTTGGGAGGGCAAAAATGGCCTCCCCCGGGACTCCAGCAACCCTCTGGAGGCCCACTTCTAGCCTTTCAGAACTTCCGGGAGGCCCGTTTTTCACCCTCCCCAGGCTCCAGAGGCTTTCCTCAAGACTCTGGGAGGGCAAAAACAGCCTCCCCCAGGCTCTGGAGGCCCTCTGGAGGCGGGAAACAGGCCCATTTCCGGCCTTCTCAGACTTTCAGGAGGCCCGTTTTTCACCCTTCCTTAGCTTCTGCACAGGCCCTGTACTTACCTGGCATCCAAAATGGGCCACATGGGGACTCCTGGGAGGGGCAGGGCAGGGTGGGCGGGGCCAGCCAGGGATGGGATTTGCGAGTTCACCAAACTGGGCAGACTCTTAGCTAGAGAAACTCCCAACCGTGCGAATCTGCAGCAGCCTACCCCTGGGTAAGATCCAAACTTCTTATAAAAAGTAGGTATATTTGACACCTACTTTTTAAAACTTTCCCAGCTATTGAAACCAGAACGTTTACAGAACCAGTGACAGCATTTATACAAAATACCAAACGCTGATAATTCTCCCTTTAGGGTTTTTTTTTTTTCCTTATGGTTTTAATATGTATAAATGCTGGCCAACGACCATAATAAAGATAATTTGATTTGTGTAATTCCCATAAATCATGATCTATTTATAATTTGATATGAACTTCCCAGATGGATTTTGATGAACCTGGTAAACAAGTTAAGCCTGGGCACGGTCCATAATGAAATAATTGGCTGCATCCTTCCCTTCCTCCAAAGATAATACAATGCGGGGTTGCCATTTTTTTTTAATCTTCATAATTGCTTTGTGAAATACATTAAGCTGAACGGACAAGCGCATTACCCTGGGATATATAGAAATGCCTGAAGCAGCCATCCTGGACCAATTGTGATATGAAGAAGCTTCTAATTACTGTATTTTTCCATCTATAAGATGACCCCATGTATTGGGGGGCCCTCTCCCCCACTTTTCTTACCCAAAATTCAGAAATCACTATTTTAAACATTTAAACATGTATTTTGCAGAGTAAGATATTTGCTTACCTGTACTGGTATTTATTTTTTAGTTTTCTGACATTTTTATGGGCTCAGAATGCTCCGACATTACCGCTCCCTGCAGGGGTGGGACGCTATCGGTTCTGCCTGGCTCTAAAAGAACTGGTAGCTCTGAAGAGCAGCAGACATTGAACCAGTTCTGTGTTTGCTGCTGTTTGGTCCACCCGCTCGCCTGGGCTCTTACCTGACCTTTATTTCCTGCTTTTTTCAACCTCAGCTGCTTTGTGCAGCACAGCTGAGGCTGAAAAAGCAGGAAAAAAAGTGGCTTTTACAAACGCTGTGCACCTGCACGCAGAACTTTTCAGCTGTCTGGGCAACACAGCTGATGGTTTTTTTATGCATGTGCGTGCAAAACATAGTCACTGAACCAGTAGTAACACCGGTTGAATCCCCCCTGGCTTCCTGTCACATGTGGGCACTGGTTACACACTGTCTGCCAACATCAGTTACATAAGGCTCATGACTGGAGGAAACCCGTTAGTTTGTCTCTGCAATTGGAAGTTTCGCTCCTGAGGTTAGTTTGCAGAGATAAGATATCGGCAGCTTTTCCAACTGCGGTTCTCCTCCCAGCCACCCTGTGTATAAAACGCCCCTTTATTTTTAGGTAAATAATAACTCGATACCAGTGCTTCACTACGAAACTATGTGGTCAAACTTAGTTTTTTGGGGAGGAAAATAAGGGGAAAAAATTCTGCTTCTGTCTACTAGCATCCATTTGTATTCATCTGGCTAGTGTCCTGTCAGTGTGTGAGAAAGTTGAGGGCTGTTTGGAAACTGAAACAGTACGAGCTGTGTGAGCAAGAAGGAAACAGCAAGGAGCCTGGGTGTGGCTTAGCTCAACTGTTCTGTACTAAAGCTGCTTGCTGCTATGAAACCGAAGCTGAAACTCCTCTGCTTGTGTTTTGCATTTGGAACAGATTTCTTTTCAGGTGGGGAGAGAGAGTAGAACTCCTTAGCATCAGAGCATGTTAATAATAATAATAATAATATAAGAAATACTAATGCTCTGATGGTCATCTTGAAAAATCCTTTCTTAGAGAGCACCTAGAAGCCAAGAGGAACATACATGCCAAATTTCAAGTTTGTAGGCTTTACAGTTCTGGAAATTTTGTGAGGATGCATGAGTGGTATTTCGCTTTTATATAAAGAGAGTTTTAAAGAAAAAGTATCATCTTATACATGGGAAAATATGGTAGGTATCCCTTTCCAGAATGAAGACCAAGAAGAAACATGGCGTAGCAAAGCCTTCCGAGCACATGGAATACTAAAGAGAAGTGCTGCCCATTACAAATCTTTGTTCTGAATCCCGTTTGTAGAACCCAAGTTTTATAGCTTCTCGCTCTTATCCACAGGGTGCAATTGTGGCTGTTACAGGAGACGGGGTGAATGACTCCCCGGCGCTGAAGAAAGCCGATATCGGAGTTGCGATGGGCATTGCTGGATCCGATGCAGCCAAGAATGCTGCTGACATGATCTTGTTGGATGACAATTTTGCCTCCATTGTCACTGGCGTTGAGCAAGGTCGGTTTCTGGGAGGATCCCTTGGTAGAGAGATTCTGAGATAGGTTGTCCTCATGCACCTAGAATAATAGCAATAGCACTTAAGAGTTAGATACCGCTTCACGGTGCTTTTACAGTCCTCTCTAAGCGGTTTTACAGAGTCAGCCTATTGCCCCCAACAATCTGGGTCCTCATTTTACTGTCTTGGGGGAAGGATGGAAGGCTGAGTCAACCCTGAGGGGGTGAGAATCGAACTTCCAAACTGCAGGCAGCTGGCAGTCAGCAATAGCCACCTGCAGTACTGCGTTCTAACCACTGCGCCACCGCGGCTCTTACAGCACATAGAAAGAAGCCATTCCTGTTCTGCATTTTTCATTGTTTCCCCTCCAGGGCGCCTGATCTTTGACAATCTCAAGAAATCCATTGCTTATACCTTGACCAAGAACATCCCCGAGCTGACCCCCTACTTGATCTACATCACCGTCAGTGTCCCTCTTCCTCTTGGCTGCATCACCATCCTCTTCATCGAGTTGTGTACAGACATTGTGAGTCCTAAGGGACCAAAGTTTGCAGGAAGCAGAATAAAAGACATCCGCCCCTCCAAACCAGATTTAATTTTGTGGGTCCCATTTTGTGGATATATAAGCCATTTCTTTTGAAACAAAAGTGTTAACCCAGCCTGTGTAAGGCAACATAATTGTTGCAGTCACACAACACGCTAAATCCACTAAGCCAGTGACTGTATTTATGAGTTATTAAGGTGCGTTTGTTTGTTTTTTAATAGTTTTAATTTTGAGGTGAGGCCAATTTAGCCTACTTGGTTAGATCAAGGTAAACCCAAATGATATGAATTAATTCATTTATCAGGTTAAGTATGTTGTTTGACTCCAACCTTACAGGTCTAAAGGCTACTCTTGCTCTAAAAGGTTGTCATCCACCACACCAAGTTCCCAAAATTTCCCAAAGTCCATCCTAGCAAGCCTGGGGTGTAAATAAAGCTGCATCAAATGCTTGTTCTAGATATTCTGTCCTCCCCCACAGTTCCCCTCGGTTTCGCTGGCCTATGAAAAGGCTGAGAGTGATATCATGCATCTGAAACCCCGAAATCCTCGACGGGACCGCCTTGTCAATGAAGCACTAGCTGTCTATTCCTATTTCCAGATTGGTAAGTATGCATGCAAGAAGGTGTCCCCTAGTGGTTAGAGCGAGGAAAAGAGGATGCATTTGCTAAATAGCAATGTGCTTTCAATCCAACTTTAAAATAAGCATCCAAAGTTGAATGTTTTAAAAGATAGCTTACTAGAATAGGTTTTGATTAGCCTCATCCAAAAGAGGCCTCTCCAGATGTATCAGGGGGACTGCATCTCCTACACCAGTAAGGAATTCTTGGTACCGGAGTCCCAAAATTGCAGGACAGTGCTGGGTTAGGAAAGGCTGGTCTAACTGTAAAGGACATCAAGATTAGGGCTAGATCTAGAAGTGTCAATATGTAGTATCTGTGAGGAGCACCAGGTTTCTGCCCTGATGAAGAATCTTTTAAAATGCTGCAAGGTGGCATTTGTAGGATCACTTCAATGGATGTATTAAAATAAAAATAGATGGAAAACAGGCAAGCCAGGGAATTATCCTCTCTCTATATAAAAGCGAAATACCACTCACGCATCATCACAAAATCTCCAGAACTACGAAGCCTACAAACTTGAAATTTGGAACATATGTTCCTCTTGGCTTCTAGGTGCTCAGGATTTTTTGAAATGACTATCAGAGCATTAGTATTTCGTATATTATTATTAACACACTCTGATGCTAAGGAGTTCTACTTCCCCCTCCACATCTGAAAATAAATCTCTTCCAAATGCAAAACACAAGCAGAGGAGAGGAGTTTCAGTTTCAGTTTTAGTTTCACAGCGGCAAGCAGCTTTAGTACAGAACAGTTGAGCTAAGCCACGGCCAGGCTCCTTGCTGTCTCCTTCTCGCTCACACAGCAAATCCTGTTTCAGTTTCCAAACAGCACTCCACTCTCACACACTGACAGGGCGCTAGCCAGATAAATACCAATGGAGGCTGGTAGACAGAGGCAGAATTTTTTTCCCCTTATTTTCCTCCCGCAAAACTAAGCCCTACCACATAGTTTCATAGCAAACCACAGATATCGAGCTAGTTATAAATATTCTATCCTGCCTAGAAGTCAGAAGACTTGTGATCTGGATGAGATAGCAAGGTGCAGCTTTCTTACTTTACCTCATTTAGTGAATGTGCCTGCAACATACTATCAAAATGGGCTCACCCAGGAGTGGGATTCTACCGCTTCTGTCCAGCTCTACAGAACCGGTAGCTCTGAAGAGCAGCAGACACCAAACCGATTCTGTGTTTGCTGCTGTTTTGGCCCACCTGGGCTCTTACCTGTCCTTTATTTCTACTTTTTCAACAGCAGCTGCTTTGCGCGGCACAGCTGCAGTTGAAAAAGCAGGAAATTGATGGAGAGCAACTTCTTCCCCTCCACCATTTATCTACTTCTGCTTAGATTTTTGCCTAGTAATGATTCGGTTCTCTTGTTGTTGTTGTTGTGGGATTTGCTCTTCTCTCCCCTGTTGTGGATTATCACTTCTTGAAATTGGAGAAAGTCGTTCCTTTTGGGTTCTGTGATAATATCGGACCTCCTGTGGTCTTGTTTTAGTTTCTTCTTTGGTGGGTTGACTATTCTTATCTGTGAGCTGTTGATGAAAAACTTGGGCCTGTTCTATCGATTCTATTTTGATTTTCCTCTCTTTCCATGTAATTAACATCCCTTCCGGGATTAACCATTTAAAATGGATTCCTTCTTTATTTAAATCATTAGCTAAAAATTTATAATCTTGTCTTATCATCCTCACTCTCTTTGGAATTTGTTTTAAAATCCTAATTTCTCTGCCCTTATATGATATTGTTTCCTCCCTAGACATTTTCAAAATTAAATCCCTCAGACATCTCCTAGAGAAGCGGATATGAATTTCTCTTGGACAGTTGTTACGCCTGGCGTAGCTTGTGCTAACCCTATATACCTCATCAAACTCTTTAATTAGATCATCTTTTTCCTTTCCTAGCCATTCAGCCAATATTTCTGCCATCACATGTTCCAATTCTTCATTTTTGGCTTCCGCCACATTCTGGAATCTTAAATACGCCATTGCTTTGTCCATCTCGAGGTGGATCAGAGAGTCTTCCGTTTCTCTAAGTACATTTTTAAATTCCTCATCCATCCTTTCAAAGTTAGACTCCATGCGTGTTGTTCTACTCTCTATATCTTTTATTTTCACTTCGTTTCTCTCCATGGCCTGCTGTAGAGACCCTATCTTACCCTCCACCTTCGCTATATCCGCTTTCATTTCAGCCTTCATTTTCCCCATCTCATCTTTCAATTCGCTTATATCTGCTCTAGTTTCCTTGTGATTATTAATCATCATTTCTTGCATTTTAGATATAGCTTCCTGCAAAGCTAATATGGAAGTTTGTATATTAATATTGGGGACATTGGGCTGCTTTTCCCCTATTAAAGACTCCTCGATAGTTTTTTGAGATGTTGGTGGGGTGGCTGTCAACGTAGTCGATAGGGTCGGGATAGCCTTCTTTCCTGTTTTTAAGGCCATAGTTGTTGTGGATGTCATCTCTCTAAGTATTTGTTTTTGTTGATGCACAATATTAAATATATTATCCCAAATCACCATTCAGTATTTGGGTTCTGTACTTGAAAGACTATTCACGTATTTCAATTTTATATCTCACTCCACAGTCTTTTCCCCTATATCATAAATAGAGATCTGCAACAATATTCTAGTCAATGTAATAAGAAAATTGGTCAACAATAGTACATCAATTAACACTTTAAGGAATTAATCTTAAATGTCGTAAGTAGTCTAAATAATTTATAAATAGATTATATCAACAAAGTTTATCCCTTTTTACTATTAATACTTACAACAGTAAACTCTTAACTCTTTGATAATAGTGTATCCTCCTCTTCCCCGCCCCCCCCAGTAAGTAAAATTATGTAAAGTGTTTAGGAGATACAATAGGGAGGCAAGGAGCAAGATAATAAGAGAAGGGGTAGAAGAGAGATTACCACAGCTTCAGAAAATCAACAAACAAACAACCACAAGGAAGTCATCTTAAAGAGAAAATAGTGCTAACTTAGTAAACTTAAGTAGTACCACGTAATAAAGAGAGCAAATTGGGTGAGCTAAAGTTCCATCTTCCAGCTAGAGGTTTCTTTTCAGCCTTCCAATCAGCAAATGGTGAAAAGTGCTGACTAATCTGCAGTCCCAAAACCATCTTTCCCAGCGTTCTGTTCGCCTCTGGCTTCTTCCTCTTGCTGCTGCTTCTTTCTTTGCTTTCCAACTTTTAAATCCACATACAAATCTTCCAAAGTCCAATATAATGCTCAATTTATCTTCTCCCCAATATTAAGTAGATGTAATAGTCATGTTGTGCTCAGACCAGTTCCGGATCTCCAATCTCCAGGTTTTAGCAATCTCTCTCTTTCCCCAAAGCTTCCCCAATTGCTTTTCTGGCCGCTCTCCGCCCGACTTCCAAGAGGTGCTTATCACAACCAGGAGAGAAGAATTTATGCTATCATTCTTCTGTCATTCTACTCCCTTCAGACTTCAAAGAATCCAAGATATAAACCGTTTCTCTGTTCCTGTTACTGGATCTCGCAGGCTGTCACTGCTTTGCTTATTCACTCAAGTGGCAGACCGGATTGGAAGCCACCATAAAATGACAGCTTACTCTTTAGCGCCGAGCTCGGGAGCTTCCCTCTTCACTGTTGGGGAGTTGCCTTCCCCCCTCTGCAGCTCGAGGATCTCCACGTTGACACGAACCTCTCCGGGGTTCATGTATCCCTGGGGGATCGCTCCTGACGCCAGAAAAGGTGTTCGAAGCCTGCACCAGACTTCTTCACCTCCGATCTCCTGTCCTCTCACTTGAGACTCCCCATCAATATAAACGGATTAAATTCATTATTAAAAAGAAAAAGGATATTCTCAAAACTTATTCAACATAACGCAGATATAATATGTCTTCAAGAGACACATATTTCGAAGAATGACGAAAGACATCTAATTTGTCCAAAATTAGGTAAACTTTTTACAGCACCGGCCGACCAACACAAGAAAAAAGGAATTGCAATTTATGTAAAACAAGATGTAAAGGCAGAACTAATCTGGTCGGATCCCGAAGGAAGAACTCTGGTTATACAAGTTTGGATAAACTACATCACATTTTTACTTGTAGCAATCTATGCCCCAAATGATGACCAGGGGAAATTTTTTAAACACCTTCACCAAAAAATAGTAGGCTTTGAAAAAAGAAACATTTGCTTGATTGGCGATTTTAACTCCATTGCAGACTACCAGAAAGACCATAGTAATATGGGGAAAAACAAGAAGGGGAAAAGGGAACTCTCTGCAGCATGTAAGGAAATGTTGAGAGAGTTAAATTTAAAAGATCTATGGAGGGAACGGAATCTTGAAGGAAAACAATTTACATATTATTCTAACCCACATAAGACTTGGACCAGAATAGATATGGCTTGGATGGATTTGGACTTGGCTAATGAAATAAAAGAAATCAAAATTCTACCGAATGAATGGGCTGATCATAACCCAATACAGCTAATTTGGAGGGATAGGAGACGAATAAAAAAAAGATGGACACTAAATAACCAAATTGTAAACGAAGAAGAGTATATTAATAAACTGAAAGAGGAGCTAAATTATTTTCTAAAAGATAATAATAATGAAACAACTTCAAAACAGAACATTTGGGATACTATGAAAGCAATTATAAGAGGCACAACAATTTCCTATAATGCTATGAGAAACAAGAGAATTTATGCCCAACAAAACGCGTTACAACAACAAATCCAAGACTTAGAAACACAATTACAAAAAACCCCTAAGACCCAAGGACTACAAAATCAGTTAATACTAGCCAAACATAAGCTGAATTTAATTGAACAAGATAAAATAGAAGTTAGCTTGAGAAGGTCCAAACAAAATTATTTTGAACACGCCAATAAACCAGGAAGATGGCTATCTTATAAACTTAAAAAAGAAAAAGAAAAGAGATTGATACACCAATTAATAGATGAGAAAGGCATCCCACAACATGAGATTGAGAAGAAAAAGGATATTATATTAAACTATTTCCAAAGATTATATAAAAAAGAAGAAATCAATGAGGATAAAATAAGAACTTATCTGGAGAATACGAATGATAAAACAATAGGGGAAGGAGACAAAGAATTACTAAATAAGGATATTACATGGTCTGAGTTAAAATCTGCAATGGAAAATCAATGTAATAATAAATCCCCTGGTCCAGATGGGATTCCAGTAGAATTATATAAAGCCACATTAGATTTAGTAGGGCCTCTGATGCTGGAAGTGTTTAATGAAGTACTTTCGGCTGCCAAAATGCCAGACTCATGGAGGGAGGCGTTGATTGCGTTAATTCCGAAGGAGGATGTGGATGCCAGATATATCAACAATTATAGACCAATCTCACTTTTAAATGCCGATTATAAATTATTTACCTCAATTATTGCGAATAGAGTAAAACAAGTTTTAAATTTATACATTCATGAAGACCAAAATGGTTTCCTTCCATTCCGCCAAATTAAAAACAATTTAAGAACCGTTATTGACGTCTTAGAATATTATGAAGCTCATCCAGAGAAACAATTTACACTCTTGTTTCTAGATGCGGAGAAAGCATTCGATAACTTACATTGGCACTTCTTAATACAAAAAATCTATAACATGAATCTGGGCACTAAATTCGAGAATATTATCACAACAATTTACAATACCCAACAAGCCAATATACTAATTAATGGTGAACAAACAGGCCCACTAAGCATTGAAAAGGGCGTTAGACAGGGTTGCCCTCTCTCACCCCTCTTATTTATATTTGCTTTAGAATCATTGTTAACGTGGATAAGACAAAATCCTGAAATTCAAGGGGTTAGGGTCAAGGCAGAGGAATATAAATTACAGGCGTTTGCAGACGATATGGTTTTCTTCCTAGAGGATCCCATGGAGAAAGGACATAATCTAATAAAAGAACTAGAACAATATGGTTCAGTAGCAGGACTAAAGATCAACAGAAATAAGACGAAATTACTGACTAAAAATCTAACAGAGAACCAGAGGAAAGAATTAGAAAAAACCATGGGGATACAGGCAACAAAAAAGGTCAAATATTTAGGCATATGGTTAACACCACATAGTAAATCGCTCAAAGAGAATAATTATGATAAACTGTTACAGCAAATTAAGAAAGATCTAGAATCCTGGAATAAGTTGCAGCTTTCTTTACTGGGTAGGATTGCCACAATCAAAATGAACATTTTACCAAAACTCCTTTACTTATTCCAGACAATCCCAATAAAATTACCAAAAAAATTTTTTGATGATATAAATAAGGTAACTCTTAAATTTATTTGGCAAGGGAAAAAAGCTAGAATCAGTATTAAGGCCTTACAAGATGCAAAAAGTAGAGGTGGGCTAGCGCTTCCAAACTGGGAATTATATTATTGGGCAGCCAACTTACTATGGTTAAAAGACTGGGTCAATTTACGGAATAAAAGAACTCTAGCCTTGGAAGGGCACGACCTTCAGAGAGGATGGCACGCATTTCTATGGGATGTGGGGAAAACTAAACAGGCGTACTTTCATAGACATCTTATTAGAGATTCACTATTAACTAATTGGAAAAAAATATGTAAAAAACATTATTTAAAAATTCCGATTTGGCTTTCAACAATGGAGGCAATGGTTCATCCCAACAATTTGGATATAACAAAAATGACTAAATATAAAGATTTATTAGATCCTTTAGGGAAACTAAGAACTCGACAGGACTTACAGGAACAGGGATTTAAAATTGATCAGTGGTTATATATACAAATCCATAGTAGATACAAACAAGATATCAAAGAGTTTGGAATTTATAGCAAATTACAACACTTAGATAAAATCTTATTAGGATCAAATAAAAAGAATATTTCTAAATTTTATAAATATTTATTGGAGGTAGAATTAGAGCAAGAGATAGTGAAAGGGAACATGATAATGTGGAGTAGGAATATTGGAAGAAGCATTACATTAACAGAATGGGAAAAGATCTGGAATAGAATCATTAAGATTACGAAATCTGCAGCGTACAAAGAAAATATGTATAAAATGTTATATAGATGGCACTTACCCCCTTCGAGGTTAGCGAAAATGAACCCAAACTCTAGTCCAAAATGTTGGAAATGTAAAAACATAGAGGGAACCTACTTTCATATGTGGTGGACCTGTAAAGAAGCCCAGAAATACTGGCAAAAAATTAGAAAATGGCTGGAGGAGATAACCAAAGATCAAATTGAATACAAACCAGAGTTCTTCCTACTAGGGATCTCTGATAAACATTTTCCTAAAAAGACGAAATACATAATAATTCATATTCTAACTGCGGCCAGATTAGCATTTGCCCAGTGCTGGAAATCATCCCGTTTACCTACAGATCAATTGGTCATTCAGAAAATATGTGACTGCGCAGAAATGGACAATTTAACCATAGCTCTTAAAAATAAAGAGTCTTCAGCATTTGATAATAATTGGAATGCATGGTATAATTGGTTATATCAGAGATAAACTGTTCAATGAGCATAAATAAGCATAAATATCCATAAATAGCGATAAGATGTGTATATTTAAAGTAAGGTAGGAGAATTGGATCTTGTAGACTGTCAAAAAGAATATTTGTCTGGTTTTAACGTATTTTCTTTTTTCTTCCGTCTCTTTGTTTGTTGTTTTTTCTCTCTTTTATACTTCTTCTTCTCCTTTTTCGGTCGCA
>NW_020769423.1:645358-741339 GCF_900518735.1 Pseudonaja textilis | reverse complement strand
AGCAAATTGGGTGAGCTAAAGTTCCATCTTCCAGCTAGAGGTTTCTTTTCAGCCTTCCAATCAGCAAATGGTGAAAAGTGCTGACTAATCTGCAGTCCCAAAACCATCTTTCCCAGCGTTCTGTTCGCCTCTGGCTTCTTCCTCTTGCTGCTGCTTCTTTCTTTGCTTTCCAACTTTTAAATCCACATACAAATCTTCCAAAGTCCAATATAATGCTCAATTTATCTTCTCCCCAATATTAAGTAGATGTAATAGTCATGTTGTGCTCAGACCAGTTCCGGATCTCCAATCTCCAGGTTTTAGCAATCTCTCTCTTTCCCCAAAGCTTCCCCAATTGCTTTTCTGGCCGCTCTCCGCCCGACTTCCAAGAGGTGCTTATCACAACCAGGAGAGAAGAATTTATGCTATCATTCTTCTGTCATTCTACTCCCTTCAGACTTCAAAGAATCCAAGATATAAACCGTTTCTCTGTTCCTGTTACTGGATCTCGCAGGCTGTCACTGCTTTGCTTATTCACTCAAGTGGCAGACCGGATTGGAAGCCACCATAAAATGACAGCTTACTCTTTAGCGCCGAGCTCGGGAGCTTCCCTCTTCACTGTTGGGGAGTTGCCTTCCCCCCTCTGCAGCTCGAGGATCTCCACGTTGACACGAACCTCTCCGGGGTTCATGTATCCCTGGGGGATCGCTCCTGACGCCAGAAAAGGTGTTCGAAGCCTGCACCAGACTTCTTCACCTCCGATCTCCTGTCCTCTCACTTGAGACTCCCCATCAATATAAACGGATTAAATTCATTATTAAAAAGAAAAAGGATATTCTCAAAACTTATTCAACATAACGCAGATATAATATGTCTTCAAGAGACACATATTTCGAAGAATGACGAAAGACATCTAATTTGTCCAAAATTAGGTAAACTTTTTACAGCACCGGCCGACCAACACAAGAAAAAAGGAATTGCAATTTATGTAAAACAAGATGTAAAGGCAGAACTAATCTGGTCGGATCCCGAAGGAAGAACTCTGGTTATACAAGTTTGGATAAACTACATCACATTTTTACTTGTAGCAATCTATGCCCCAAATGATGACCAGGGGAAATTTTTTAAACACCTTCACCAAAAAATAGTAGGCTTTGAAAAAAGAAACATTTGCTTGATTGGCGATTTTAACTCCATTGCAGACTACCAGAAAGACCATAGTAATATGGGGAAAAACAAGAAGGGGAAAAGGGAACTCTCTGCAGCATGTAAGGAAATGTTGAGAGAGTTAAATTTAAAAGATCTATGGAGGGAACGGAATCTTGAAGGAAAACAATTTACATATTATTCTAACCCACATAAGACTTGGACCAGAATAGATATGGCTTGGATGGATTTGGACTTGGCTAATGAAATAAAAGAAATCAAAATTCTACCGAATGAATGGGCTGATCATAACCCAATACAGCTAATTTGGAGGGATAGGAGACGAATAAAAAAAAGATGGACACTAAATAACCAAATTGTAAACGAAGAAGAGTATATTAATAAACTGAAAGAGGAGCTAAATTATTTTCTAAAAGATAATAATAATGAAACAACTTCAAAACAGAACATTTGGGATACTATGAAAGCAATTATAAGAGGCACAACAATTTCTTATAATGCTATGAGAAACAAGAGAATTTATGCCCAACAAAACGCGTTACAACAACAAATCCAAGACTTAGAAACACAATTACAAAAAACCCCTAAGACCCAAGGACTACAAAATCAGTTAATACTAGCCAAACATAAGCTGAATTTAATTGAACAAGATAAAATAGAAGTTAGCTTGAGAAGGTCCAAACAAAATTATTTTGAACACGCCAATAAACCAGGAAGATGGCTATCTTATAAACTTAAAAAAGAAAAAGAAAAGAGATTGATACACCAATTAATAGATGAGAAAGGCATCCCACAACATGAGATTGAGAAGAAAAAGGATATTATATTAAACTATTTCCAAAGATTATATAAAAAAGAAGAAATCAATGAGGATAAAATAAGAACTTATCTGGAGAATACGAATGATAAAACAATAGGGGAAGGAGACAAAGAATTACTAAATAAGGATATTACATGGTCTGAGTTAAAATCTGCAATGGAAAATCAATGTAATAATAAATCCCCTGGTCCAGATGGGATTCCAGTAGAATTATATAAAGCCACATTAGATTTAGTAGGGCCTCTGATGCTGGAAGTGTTTAACGAAGTACTTTCGGCTGCCAAAATGCCAGACTCATGGAGGGAGGCGTTGATTGCGTTAATTCCGAAGGAGGATGTGGATGCCAGATATATCAACAATTATAGACCAATCTCACTTTTAAATGCCGATTATAAATTATTTACCTCAATTATTGCGAATAGAGTAAAACAAGTTTTAAATTTATACATTCATGAAGACCAAAATGGTTTCCTTCCATTCCGCCAAATTAAAAACAATTTAAGAACCGTTATTGACGTCTTAGAATATTATGAAGCTCATCCAGAGAAACAATTTACACTCTTGTTTCTAGATGCGGAGAAAGCATTCGATAACTTACATTGGCACTTCTTAATACAAAAAATCTATAACATGAATCTGGGCACTAAATTCGAGAATATTATCACAACAATTTATAATACCCAACAAGCCAATATACTAATTAATGGTGAACAAACAGGCCCACTAAGCATTGAAAAGGGCGTTAGACAGGGTTGCCCTCTCTCACCCCTCTTATTTATATTTGCTTTAGAATCATTGTTAACGCGGATAAGACAAAATCCTGAAATTCAAGGGGTTAGGGTCAAGGCAGAGGAATATAAATTACAGGCGTTTGCAGACGATATGGTTTTCTTCCTAGAGGATCCCATGGAGAAAGGACATAATCTAATAAAAGAACTAGAACAATATGGTTCAGTAGCAGGACTAAAGATCAACAGAAATAAGACGAAATTACTGACTAAAAATCTAACAGAGAACCAGAGGAAAGAATTAGAAAAAACCATGGGGATACAGGCAACAAAAAAGGTCAAATATTTAGGCATATGGTTAACACCACATAGTAAATCGCTCAAAGAGAATAATTATGATAAACTGTTACAGCAAATTAAGAAAGATCTAGAATCCTGGAATAAGTTGCAGCTTTCTTTACTGGGTAGGATTGCCACAATCAAAATGAACATTTTACCAAAACTCCTTTACTTATTCCAGACAATCCCAATAAAATTACCAAAAAAATTTTTTGATGATATAAATAAGGTAACTCTTAAATTTATTTGGCAAGGGAAAAAAGCTAGAATCAGTATTAAGGCCTTACAAGATGCAAAAAGTAGAGGTGGGCTAGCGCTTCCAAACTGGGAATTATATTATTGGGCAGCCAACTTACTATGGTTAAAAGACTGGGTCAATTTACGGAATAAAAGAACTCTAGCCTTGGAAGGGCACGACCTTCAGAGAGGATGGCACGCATTTCTATGGGATGTGGGGAAAACTAAACAGGCGTACTTTCATAGACATCTTATTAGAGATTCACTATTAACTAATTGGAAAAAAATATGTAAAAAACATTATTTAAAAATTCCGATTTGGCTTTCAACAATGGAGGCAATGGTTCATCCCAACAATTTGGATATAACAAAAATGACTAAATATAAAGATTTATTAGATCCTTTAGGGAAACTAAGAACTCGACAGGACTTACAGGAACAGGGATTTAAAATTGATCAGTGGTTATATATACAAATCCATAGTAGATACAAACAAGATATCAAAGAGTTTGGAATTTATAGCAAATTACAACACTTAGATAAAATCTTATTAGGATCAAATAAAAAGAATATTTCTAAATTTTATAAATATTTATTGGAGGTAGAATTAGAGCAAGAGATAGTGAAAGGGAACATGATAATGTGGAGTAGGAATATTGGAAGAAGCATTACATTAACAGAATGGGAAAAGATCTGGAATAGAATCATTAAGATTACGAAATCTGCAGCGTACAAAGAAAATATGTATAAAATGTTATATAGATGGCACTTACCCCCTTCGAGGTTAGCGAAAATGAACCCAAACTCTAGTCCAAAATGTTGGAAATGTAAAAACATAGAGGGAACCTACTTTCATATGTGGTGGACCTGTAAAGAAGCCCAGAAATACTGGCAAAAAATTAGAAAATGGCTGGAGGAGATAACCAAAGATCAAATTGAATACAAACCAGAGTTCTTCCTACTAGGGATCTCTGATAAACATTTTCCTAAAAAGACGAAATACATAATAATTCATATTCTAACTGCGGCCAGATTAGCATTTGCCCAGTGCTGGAAATCATCCCGTTTACCTACAGATCAATTGGTCATTCAGAAAATATGTGACTGCGCAGAAATGGACAATTTAACCATAGCTCTTAAAAATAAAGAGTCTTCAGCATTTGATAATAATTGGAATGCATGGTATAATTGGTTATATCAGAGATAAACTGTTCAATGAGCATAAATAAGCATAAATATCCATAAATAGCGATAAGATGTGTATATTTAAAGTAAGGTAGGAGAATTGGATCTTGTAGACTGTCAAAAAGAATATTTGTCTGGTTTTAACGTATTTTCTTTTTTCTTCCGTCTCTTTGTTTGTTGTTTTTTCTCTCTTTTATACTTCTTCTTCTCCTTTTTCGGTCGCAAGACCGAGCGTTTTTGTTTTTTTTTTCCCTCTCTTTCTCTTCTTTCTTTCTTCTTTTTCTCTCCCTGTTTCTTATGTAATGTTGTTATGTTATTTTTTTAAATTGTAAATTCAATAAAATTTATATGAAAAAAAAAAAAAAAAGCAGGAAAAAAGGGCTTTTCCAACCGCTGCGCACCTGTACACAGCACTGATCAGCTGTCTGGGCAGCTCAGCAGGTCGTAAATTGCACTCGCGCAACTCAGAGCAACAGAACCGGTAGTTATACTGGTCAGATCCCATCCCTGGGCTCACCCAAACATTGAAACCCCCTGGCTTAAAAGTCTTGAAGCCAAGATGCAGCGGGAGCAGAAATCCAACACAACCAGTGCCATTTTGCCTTGCAGGAGCCCTCCAGTCCTGTGCTGGCTTTGTTGATTACTTCACCGCCATGGCACAAGAGGGTTGGTTCCCACTGAAGTGCGTAGGGCTCCGAGCCACCTGGGAGAACGATCATATCCAGGATCTTCAAGACAGCTATGGCCAAGAGTGGGTGAGTAGAGAAGAGAAAGACCAACCAGACTCCCAACCTAATGCTCCAACTGTTGGAACTCAAGACTGTTTAATCACAGGCCATGTTTACCCAACCTGGTAACTGGGAGTCTTCTTGATCAGGGCTCTCCAACCTTGGCAACTTTAAGACTTGTGGACTTCAACTCCCAGGATTCCTCAGCCAGCAAAGAATTCTGGGAGTTGAAGTCCACAAGTCTTAAAGTTGCCAAGGTTGGAGAGCCCTGCTCTTGATGATTCCTTGATTAGATTGTTTACTTTTAGCTTGTTTGCATGGATTGGGAGAACATGCCCACTATCACTGATAGGGCAAGCCACTAGTATATAGAGAACAAACCCCCACTCCCTTCTAACATTGATGATGTCACCTAGTTAGGTAATGAAATATCTTCAAGAAAACAATCAAAGTCAGAGAACACCAAGGACGCCACCATTCAACCCTGAGCTGAAAATATTCTCTTCCATGAGTAAACCAATAAACCAGGGACTGGTTTGGACAAAACTCAGCAACACTTTTTTGTGCGGCTGTTGATAAAAATAGGACCACTAACATGATGATGATGATGATGATGATGATGATGATGAAGGAGGAGGAGGAGGAGGAGGAGGAGGAGGAGGAGGAGGAGGAGGAGGAGGAGGAGGAGGAGGAGGAAACTCTGTATTGTTTTAGAACTTCAACAATATCTAAGCAGTTCTGGGGGTTTATTTCATGGCTGGTGGTCATCTATTGAATTTTCCTTCATCCTACCACTGTTTCTTTCTCTTCCCAGACATTTGGACAACGTCTTTACCAACAGTACACCTGCTATACTGTCTTCTTCATCAGCATTGAGATGTGCCAGATTGCAGATGTGCTTATCCGCAAGACACGACGACTTTCTGTCTTCCAGCAAGGATTCTTCAGGTAGATCACACCCCAGCAGCTCCCAGTGAGATCTTCCTAGTCTGGCACAGCTAGGAACATAGTTTTTCAAATTCATGTCTTTTATATAGTGATATTATACATAAAAAAGGACAGTAGCCAATGGTTGCTTTGAGATGTTGACAGCATTGTGATCAGTAAACAAAATATTAATATGAAGGAACCTTCAGGATTGTCCAACAATACAGTGGAGACTTTGAGCTATCAAAAAAATTGAATTAGGCTGTAACCGTGAACCCATTTGGCTCATTGAAGAACTGGTCCTCTTGTTGCAAAACTGATACTTATAATGTAATAGGAAGGATTTCAGATATCCTAAATCTCTAAGAAAAAAATTTTTTCTAGCAGGCAAAACTTTGCTGACTGATTCTACAGCTGGAATTTAAACTTTGCTGATAGATTCTACAGCTGGAATCTTTCTCCTTAATTTTTCCAACTCAACAAATTCAACCTGTTGTTTGACGACCTCCTGTTTTCGTTCTTAGTTTTTGTATTTGTGTTGGTTGGAGAGTGTGTTTTCCTGACCAAGTGATGCTAATGATGGGTAAATCTGAACCAAGCATGAGCCCAGGGAATAAGCTCCTTTCCCAGAAAAACTGGCAAAGCACATTGCAGCTTTCCCCAACCCAAGGTCAAATTTGAGTTCTCCCTAAATTTGACCATTTTGGAAATTCAACAGCAGAATAGGAATATTTGCCTTCGTACCCTGGAATTGGCTTCTTTCCACTGAGTGATCCAGTTCTGCCAATGATCAATTGACCATCATCCAATCCTGGTCTATCCAAAGCAGAAATCAAGAACACCTTCCATCCAGCCCTACTCATCTCTTTCTCTTTCAGAAATAAGATCTTGGTGATCGCTATTGTGTTCCAGGTCTGTATAGGCTGCTTCCTCTGTTATTGCCCTGGGATGCCCAATATCTTCAATTTTATGCCCATACGGTAAGAACTCGTACAACTGGTATTCTAACCTGACAAAACCACTTCTCGAATCTTCTCATGAAGACATGCTACAGAGCAGAGCTATTTAGAAAAGCCCATAGCCACCTCTGAACGTGTCTCCCCAAAACCTCAGAGGCATGATTTTGCGTGGTTGGTTTTGTGTCACATTGCGATTTGCAAGAAATGGCTTTCAATGCTGCATCACGTAAGAATCCTAGCGACTCTGGCAAACATGAATGAGGAAAACCAACATTCCCTTCCCAATTCTTGCTTCTCCCCCTCCCTCCATTGTAGGAAATTACTACACGCTTAGCATGGCTATAAATCTCAACTCTCCAGACACTTTACCCTTTATGCAGGAATTAGCTAACTCAACCAAAACAAAACAAAAAAACCTCCCAGAAAACTCAACAATCTCTACTAATCGCACAAAAAATAAAACATGAAGTTTGGAGATACAGATTTGTCCACTGCAGTGCACAGAGATCAATGACTATATTTATATATTTGATTTACAACCTACCATTTATAACAAGAGCTCAAGGCAGCCTATAGTGCAAATTCTTCCAACTCTTTTCCCAAAACAATAACCCTATGAGGTAGGTAAGGTTGAAGAAGCCAGCCCAAAATATAGAAGGAAGCTTCTATAGCTGAAGGCTGATTAAAACTTGAGCCTCCCCATTTCTGGTCCTTTACCACTGTACCTCACTGTCTCTCTTTAGGTTTATATTCTTTATATATATAATTCAGGGTTTACATCCTAGTTATTTTCCTCTCCTTCACAAATCATTTCTTGTTTCTTTAGGAAACCACACTTCACATTTTAGAAATCCTTACTCAACTTGCTCTAATACGCATTTTTCTCCAGCTGCACTTCCATTGCCTGCTATGTCATGCCATCAAACATTTAGATATTAAATTCAACAAAGCAACTGTGGCTCATTTACACATCACCTTAAAACAACAGTAAGTACAGACACATGGAAAGACAAGGAGGAGTTAAAGAGCTAGAAGGCTACAATTTAGTCCTCCTGATCCAATTCTCCCTTTTAGCTAAGCGGGAGAGAGCAAATCCTCTCACAAGAGGGAACTTCCTGCAGCTCAGCTCAGCACCAAGGACAGCAGCCACTACTGCCCTACCTTACAACTGTCCCCTTTTTCCTCGGACCTAGCAGGAGAAAACACGGATAAAAGACTGAAAAACAAAGCTTTGGGACCATATTTGTGTGGCAGAACGATGCCCAGTTCCCGTATGCTTTGAGCTACTTCACTCAAAGACGATTAGCTCAGCAGGCTAACTTTTAAAGCTGTTAACCTTAACTTTTTCCATTCTCTTGCTCCCCTGCCCCGTCTAGATTCCAGTGGTGGTTAGTGCCTCTACCGTTTGGCTTTCTCATCTTTGTGTATGACGAAATCCGAAAACTGGGAGTCCGGAGACACCCTGGAAGTAAGTCCCAAGAATGGGTAAGGAGAGGAGGGAGGCACAAGTTGGCATAAGGTTCACACAAGGTTTGATTCAGACATCTTCTACTGCAATTATCAATCCTGGATCATTCAGAAATAGTGCTATACCACTAAGGGTACACCACTTTGTTTTTCCATCGTCTGACAAAGTGCTGTAGGCATCAATGATATCACTGTCACCCTCAGTCTGATCCCCACGTTGTTTCTTTCCTCCAGGTTGGTGGGACAAAGAACTTTACTATTAAAGATGAAACTCTGAGCACAAATACGTCCCCACTGGCATGGTTTGTGCTGCCTGGGATGCTCCCTGTGGGTGCAAAATACTGCAGTACGAAGGAGCCTAGGATTTGCTTTCTTCATTAGCTACACCTTCAACTGAGCTTGCTGAATTTCTTACCCTTCCTATGATGAAATTCCATATTCCACACGTCCTGCTCTAGCTACTCTGGGACAAGAATCTGCCCATCATCAAGAAAAAAAAAATATTTGGAGGTGCTGATATGCTAGGGGAAATGGACAGTCCTTGAGATGGAAACCAAATATAAACGTTGGTAGAGATATAAAGTGTTGTGGTTTTTTTTTTCCAAAATATAATAGGTTTCAAAACCCCAAGCCTGCAAATAAGGCAATATGATATCAAGGAAGAATAAGCTGAGCAGGTTGAGTAAGTGGTTTGCCCTCTCCATAGAAAAAGCAGATTTTTAAAAAAAAAACATATATAAGATATGCAATGGCACATTAGCTTCACTTTCAATTTCTGCATGATTTGGACTTTTGGTCTCATTGGATTAGTAGTTCCCAAAGCATAAATCTTACACAGGAGAAGTTTCACATAGTGGATGAAAGGAGGCAAGCAACCTCCCTTCAAGGTAACCAGACAATGAAGCTATCTAAACGTATCTTCCATTCCTTCAAATTCTGATTACCCTAGGGCACAATGGACTGCAATAAGAAAAAAGATGATATACGCCTTATGACGGCATCAGGCAAACATGATTTATAGACTTGCGCCATACTTTATGAGACAAGTAAATAATTTTGTTGTTTGCGTAATGGTGTTATTTTGAAATCATTCATCAGTTATCAGACAGGCAGATCATACCACCACCACAAACCACCTCCTGCACATGTGGGCGACTTCCCTTCTTCCACGGCTACCACCCTATGAATAAAAAGAATGATCCTTCCATCTTTCTCCAGTCAATTCGCTCATCGATGTGGAGCTAACTATAAGACTGAATTAAAGGGAAGGATCACCGTGCCCACAAAGTCTCATTTAATCGTTTTTAAGAACCCAGTTCCTGCAGAAGAAAATACCCCGAGAGTCAGACTTACTTACTTTGGGCTAGTATATTTCATGTAACTGTACTTGCTGGTATTCATCAGTTATTATCTAAAAAAAAAATTAAGTATTATATACACCCTGGGACAAAAATGAATCTTTCTGCTTCTGTTGCTTTACCAGTAGGAAGGACAATTAGATATATATGCACATGGACTACAGAGGTTTCCAAAAAGTGTCATCATAATGCTCCCTAAATCTAGCCAGTTACTGTTCACATTCCCTGAACAAAACAAAAATGATTTGTAGAATGAGAACTCTTTTGCTGCCAAAATCACGTGAAGAGGGACCTCAGAAGATGCCTGTTCATATAATCCTGTGTTTCTCATTACCAACTTGGAACTACATCACAACATTCTCCATCATGATGGCCTTTAGCAAAGGCAGCATCCATGCCATGTGCAAGAGGAAAAATCAAGACCCACTTTATTATTATCCACATGACAGGCCAAACCATAAAAGCCTTAATTTTAATTTTGCCATTTTATCCCCAGCTACGTAGGGCTTTGCCTGCAAACCTTTATACACACCAAATCCTAGATAACCTCAGCTTCAAATGTAATTCAAGCGTTATTACTAAAATTCACTGTGCCTTTATCTTTGAACTTCTCCAAACCCCACCCAGTTTAGCTTAGATAATATGGCAACAGTTTCTATGAGGGAAGAGTGCCAGGCACATCACGATGCAAATGATGTAGCCTATAATATGATTGATGTCCTTGCATACAATGCCATAATAATAAGTGTTACCTTGTAATGATATCTTACTACGTGTTGTCATTTTTATGTTATTCTAGCTGGTTATGGATGCCGATGCAATAGAACTAAGATTGAACAGGGTAGGAATATGAAATTATTGTCTATACTTGTTGGTTTAGTGATATCCCTCTTGTTGGCTTATTGGGTTGCATAAATACCATCATAACGCAGAGAACAGCCAAATGAATTCAAACTGGGCAAAGTATAAATAATACTTTTTAAATTAGCATCATTCTTGGAATGCCACAGTGATCGTAACTGGAACCGGTCTCAGCGCAGAAAGGAAGTGCAAAGGCCTGCACACCTTCGCAAACAGAATCCGTAGCTGGGCGATCTTAGGATGTACAAAGACACGGTCACTCAAGTGGGAGTAACAATTGGTGGAGCTTCAGTTGCTGTGTACCAGGGTGACAAAGAGTGCCAGGGAGCTGAAGGAAAGGAGGCCAGTGATCACCGCTTTCACCAGAAGTGCAGTCCAGCTACCCAGGAGAAAGACGTGCACAAATGACCTAGAAAAGCAGAGAGAAGGAGGTGAAGCCTGAGATTTTAAGGCCGGCAAAAAACAACAACAACGCCCCACTATTGCATCAATATCCCAAGCTTGATTTGCACACTGCAATGAACCAAGATACTGTGAATCACACGCATGATCAGCTACCAACTCTCCTTGGTTTAAAAAAATTGTCGAGTTTGTAATAGAAAGAGCCAGCAAGCTGACATGATGGCTTTTGGTGTTGGAGGAATACAAGCAAATGTAGACACAGGGAGGGGCGTCCACTGGGTGGGGGGAGGGTAAAGAAAGTCAAGGTGGTGGTTGTGATTGCAGGCCCCCTCCCACAATTTTTACTCTTTTTTGATCTAGCACAAATACTGAGATGGGAAAGTTCTCCAAGCATTCGAGCAAAGGAAAGCCTTGATTCTTTGAGAAGAGGAAGGGGAATTTTAAAAGGAAGGGAGAGCTATGGTGAGGATACGGGAGGCCCAGCTTCAATTCCTCACTCGTACAAAAAGGTTACTCAGTTCTGGGGCGAAAAGGATTGTTGTACAGAAACTAAAGGAAAGGGGAGACTTGAACCAAGAATCTGGAAGTTCCCAAGGTCCCATCACCACCACCCCAGTAACCTCCCTTGGCCACTTTAATTCCACCAAGAGCACTCACTCCATAAAGAAGGCTTTGTAGATACTGACACCCAGGAGGAAAGTAAGGGGCAGTCGGTAATGTTTGGGTAAATCGTAGCGGGTGAACATCCACACCAGGGCAGCGGTGGCGATGTAATGAACCTGAAAGGGCACAATAGGAGGGATAAGGAAAGATTTCCAAATACTTTCCAAAATCTAACTGCCAATCAGAATATCTGACATTCAAGTCAGCTGGGATTTATAAAAACATTGCAGTATAAAATCCAAATATGCTTCTTCCAATGCTAGCTAGCTAGCCAGCTCTGCCCTTGTTCAATTTTCTCCTTTACAAAACCCTCTAAGTTCAGGATGCCCCTTAGTGCTTTGCTGGCTCCTAAGTTCACTCAGTTTCCATTTTAGCTCTTGGGTACGAAACCCAGTTCCTTGTTTCTCAGCATTAGAAACTTGAAGGTGTGCGGACTTCAACTCCCAAACTGGTTGGCTGGGAAATTCTGGGAACTGAAGTTTTCAAGTAGCTATAGTTGAGAAACACGGCCTTAAGAGTTTTTTCTCCATCAAAGAAACAGTCTGGGAAATTCTTTACTGAAGTCATGTTTGATTACAGAATAGGATGTGTGTGCGTGCGCGCACACACACATGCACACATTCATGACATAGTGTTTTAAAATTAAATTCTAGTAAATGCATGAAAGTATATGAATGCCCTGTCTGTGAAATATTTTATTTTACTCTTTCACATGCAAAGTTCAACAAATTTAATGAACCGATTGATATTTTTCATTGGACTGCCAATCCAAATGTATATAGCAGGGAGCCAAATCTACATACATTACCAAAAAAAACCCCAACCCTCTCAGTAAACAAAAAACATCTTCCTAGTCCTCAATAATTTAATCCTGTCACACGAGGTATCATTTTAGAGCTCAACCGAAAACTGGGAGAAAATTAACACTTACCAGGCTGATGTTGGAATCAATACTCATCTGAATGTATTTCCAATCAAACTCAATGCCACGAGCTCCCACCCACAGTGGGATGCATCTGTTGGAAGCACAGAGGCAATTAGGATGGGAAACCTCATGAAGACAGGGACGCAAAACTTTGCACGGGGGCCTTGCAGGCTGCTTTGTCGAGCCATCATCAAAAACATGGGCAAGCAAATGCCAATCTAGTTCCTCCCCTCCCTTTTCTGAGCAGTGATAAATCCAACTCACCGAGACATAATGAGCTCCGCCGTGGCCCAGCCCAGTGCAGCGACCATGATCTTATATTCCCCTTTTCCCGCGTTCCGGGACATCACTAGGTGCAGACCCACCAAGTCAGCCAGGTCTACGGTAGCTTTCATGAACTCCTGAAGCACAAGACAAAGCTCAGAAGCAGGCAAGCAAACTCCATGTTTCAACCCCAAAGGTTCACACACGCACATCCAACCAAGTAAGAGTGTGATGAAAGAGCATTCGGTTAGGTCTCTGACAGGCTCTGCAGGCAGTAGCAGCCAGTATTCATACTTATGCTCCAAAACTTACACTATTATTTGCTAATGGAAGTGAGATTACAGTGCTACAGATTTGCAAAATATACTCACTTCCCCCTGTCCAAACAATGTACTCAAACCCCAAATTACTCTATACTCAAAAGTTATTTATCTCAGTAAGATGGTCTTACTTAGGAAAGTAGTTATTTAATAAAACTTTCTGCCGCCTTCAGCATTTATTTACAAACTATTTACAAACTATTTACAAAGTGTACACTACTATTACTGTTAATCTTCTCATCACTCCTTATCACCCATCCCCTCCCACTTGTGATTGTAGGACTGTAATTTGGTTGCTTGTATCCTTACGATTTATACTGACTGTTTCCTAGTATGATTTGATTGTTGATTTTACCCTATGACTACCATTAAGTGTTGTATGTTATGATTCTTGATTCTTAACGAATATACCTTCTCTTTATGTGTACTGAGAGTATTTACACCAAGACAAATTCCTTGTGTGTCCCATCACACTTGGCCAATAAAGTATTCTATTCTATTCTATTCTATTCTATTCTATTCTATAGATGACGACGCATTTTCAGGCCTAGGTTGAAAATAGGAAAATAGAGGAAAATAGAAATGGAAAACAAAAAGGAGGAAAACAAAAACCCCACTGTCCTTTGGATTTTTGTTTCGTAAATACATGTGTCTCTTGAGCATCTAGCTGTATGCAAAATGCCAACTTTTAAGACTCTTCTTTGCTTGCCAACAACCACACTTACTCCAACGAAATCATAAGCTCCTGCACCACCCTCCCAGGTTGGAAAGAATGTAGCTAAAAACAGCATCTGTAAAAGACAGAAAGAGAAGAGTCCGTTGCAACTTTTTACCATTACAGCCCTCATGTCTTTGCACCCAGATTCGCATTCAGCCCTTCAGCCCTTCTTTAGCAACAAGGTGTTAACCCATTACCTTGCATAGCTGGACAAAGAGGTAGGTGGCTCCTGCCTGCACACATCGCCAGAAGGCATTATATTCTGACCTGCATGAGAGAGACAGTACAACCATGCCTTGGATAAAGTCTCTATTTTTGCACAGCATTACATGGCGATTGATCCATAGCAAACCAAGGGTCTTCAAACTTGGCAAGCTTGAGACTTGTGGATTTCAACTCCCAGAATTCCTAAGCTAACAGGACTGGAAGAGGAATTCTGGGAGTTGAAGTCCACAAGTCTTAAAGCTGTCAAGTTTGAAGACCCCTGCCATAAACAGATCACCAAAAAATGAATCAAAATGCTGCTGCACCATCCTAAAAACTACCACAGGGATTTCAGGGGCTGCAACGCCGTATAAATTCCCAAACTCTCAAAGCACCACTTAAAGCAGCGTTTTCTCAACCTTGGCAACTTTTATAAATCTGCATGCATTCCTTCCCAGCCACACCCAGATTTCCTTCCAAGCCAGGAATCCGGCTCAGGTTTGCAGCCCCTCCTTGGCAAGAGGAGAGCCCCCTCCCTTTTTTTCTCATCTGCCAGGCAACTACTGCACCTCAGGGAGCAGCCGAGGCAATGGCAGCAGTCCCAGCCAGGAGTCTGTGTGTCTGACCAAAGCTAGCTTAGCTCTTGGCCCAGCATGGATGAGCTTCTGGCTGTGAAATGGCAACTTGGCTGTTGTTGGAGAAGGTTAATTTGCTGGTAGGATGGATTAAAAGTATTTTTTTAAAAAAAAAAAGTAGCTGTAAAAGCTTCTTGGTGCATTGAACAGCAGTTACTGCAGTATTAAGGTGGTGTTTCTCAACTTTATAAATCTGTGTACGTCAGCTCCCAGAATTCCTCAGTCGGCCATGTAAAAAGTAAAAAGAAAAAGTTGATATATTTAGACCATTAGGTGTTATATTCTGCAGGAAAATAAGTTTTTCAACTTTTCGACTTTGGCTGGGGAGTTCAGGAAGTAGAAGTTTACACAGATTAAAGTTGCCAAAATTGAGGAAATTACAACAATATAACACATATTTGGTTCTACGCATCCTAACAGCAGCTAGGATTGCATATGCACAATCTTGGAAAAACCCAGAAACCCCCACAGACGATATTACAATCAAAAAAAAAAATTCTGGAATGTGTAGAGATGGATAGGTTAACCCTAAAAATTAAAGGAAAAGAAGATTCGGACTATTTCATAACATGGGAACCATTCTATAAATGGTTAAATGACAGATATTGAGGTCAGAGGAGTGGAATTAGGTGAAATGGTTTATAGGAGAAAAACAGACAAGTAAATATTTCTGAAGGTTATATAATCAATACTATAATGGAATATAATGTTATAATATGATTGATGTTATCATATTTGTGTGTGTGTGTGTGTTATGATCATAATGACGATGATGTTTGTACATTAACACCTTGGACACTTAGAAAGCACACTGCACAGCATAGAAAGGAAATGTATGATATAAAATAATAAAAAATGTTTACTAAAAAAAAGTTGCCAACATTGAGAAACACTGGTTTAGAAGCTTTTTAGAGGCTGTCTCTGAACTACAGTGCAGCCCCCAATATTGTTAAGCAGACGGAAATTCTATCTCACAGTCAACATCAGCACATAATAGTAAGAAAGACACTCACAGGCCGCTGCATTTATAGGTGATAAAATAGGGGAAATAGGCCAGGGCAAAACAATTCCCAAAGTGGAAAAGAGTCATCTTGGCACACAGGTGGACTAGGCGGGGCGGCTTTTGCCCCCTAGTACTGTGGCGATGTTCCTATGGAGAGACAAGAGGGAGGAAAAAATCAATTAATAGTAACACGGGGGGGGGGGGGTGTCCTTGGCTTATGACCACAATTGAGCTCAACATTTCCGTGATTAAAGGGAGACATTTGCTAAGTGAGCGTTGCTCCATTTTACACGCTTTCTTGTCACGGCTGTTAAGTGAGTCGCTGCAGTGGATGAGTTGGCTTTCCCCCCCTTGACTTTGACGGCTAACGAAGGTCGTAAAAAGGGGATTGTGGGCACTTAGGACACACCAGCAACGGTCCTAACTATGAACCCGTGGCCAAGCACCCAAATTTTTTGGGGGTCCTGGGGATGCTGCGAAAGTCATCCCTGTGGAAAGAAGTATGTTTTTTTTTTCAGGGCCAAACTCTGGTCACTAAATGAACTGCTGTTAAGCCGAGGACTACCTGGATACCCAGAGCCTCGGCCTACACACACACACACACACACACGTATATATGTATGTATGTATGTATGTATGCACACACACACAGAGAGACTTATCCTCCCCCCACATCCCAATTTGCCCTTCCCCCAACCACCTTCCTTCCAGCAGACTACAACCCCCATCAGCCTCAGCCAGCGTTGCCAGGGAGACGGGCCCGGAGGCGGCTCTGACAAAGCCTTGGAAGGTCGCAGCTCCCACCACACCCGCCTGGAAGCGCCTCAGGAGCAGCAGCAGCAGCACCCTGGACCCACCGCTCGAGAAGCGCTCGCACAAAACCACCCCACCTCCTTCTACGGAGCTCTCCGCTGAGGGAAGCCTCTTCAAAAAGCCCTTTTCCTCCCTCATCAAGCCCCCCGTCCCTTTTTCCCTTGACATACACGTCCTCCGCCTCCTCTTCAACGCCATCTACGCATGCGCCCGCGGCGCCGCCCTCCCTGGGTGGTGCCCGTTTGTTGGTGGTTATTGTAGTTTTTTCCCGCGGCCGCCAGGCTCTTGTTCCATAGAGACCAGGGAACGAGAGGCAATACAATCCCCATAATGCCTAGAGGTTTGGTGGTTGGGGGAGGGAGGGAGGGAGGGAGGGAGGGAAGGAGGTCTGGTGCATGGCGGGAGTCGTAGTCATTCATTTAAATCACGTCGGCCTTAACGCGGGAGTGGAGAATTACTGGAGGGAAAAGGAGGCGGGGAGAGAAAGAAAAAAAAAAAAAGAAGAAGCGGTGCATTCTGGGAATCGCTATCGGAAGGTGACTGGGACACCGATGGATGGGAGTTGTAGTTCTCGAGTCTAGCTTGGACTAGGGGAGTTCAGTGAACGAGTAGAACAGAGAGGTTTCCGAACTTAGCAACTTTAAGACTTGTGGACTTCAACTCCCAGAATTCCTCAGCCAGCAAAGCTGGTGTAGAAAATGCTTTTCGCCACTTCGCCTACGTAGGTTGCAGACGTTCACCAGGGATCTCGTTCGTTGCCTTTCTTCCATTGAAAAGATATAGAGCAAGAAAGTTTTATTGTTATTTATTTTGATTTGTCAATCGCTTACAAGATAACAGGTATAAGTATATACATGGTTATGGGTACATATAAGAAAAATAAAAGAAACAATAGGACAGGGACAGTAGGCACGTTGGTGCGCTTATGCACGCCCCCTACAGGCCTCTTAGGAAAGGGGTGACGCCCCCTACAGGCCTCTTAGGAAAGGGGTGAGGTTTATCCCACAGGTGCTTTTTTCCAAAGCAAGTGGACTTTTGTTTTTTTCCTTTGAAGACCTTTCACTTCTCATCCAAGAAGCTTCTTTGGTTCTTGAAGTTGCCTCTTGTAGAAGGTTAGCACCCAGCCCTCTCCTTAGAAGAATGGAATATTCTAGGAAATATTAAAAAGGCGGAATATTATATTTCCCTGGATGGGAAAAGGAGAAACATTTTTTTTAAGGACAAAGCTTCCTGCAGCTTCCTGCTCCACCTCCACCCCTCAGCTCCAGGGTAATGGGATTAAGACATGGCCCTCAGGACATGATAGGATTAGCCCTCTACCCATCTCACCACACGGCACCTGGGAAGATTGCATCATCCAGCAAGGTTCAACCAAGCCTGGGACTCAAGAAAACTTGCAAAGTTACCCCTATGGGAGTCTGACAACCAATCAGAACACATTTCTTTCACAAGAACAGGAAGCAAGTTCAAAGCCCAAGAGACTGTATAACTCTCTCACCCATGTGCTCTTTGTTGCCCAGGACCTCAATGTGGTCCTGTCCACCATTAAACCATCTTTCCAAACAACCTCCATCTTTCCAGTGTTTTTCTCCCCATTGGAACTGAACCCAGATGGACATTTCTTCCAGCACACTTGAAAAAAAGCACCTTGGGACAACCATGACCTGGATAATTGAGAATCTCCATTGAGCCCTTGATTGGTTTTAATTCATCCGGCATCTTAACTCATCCTGTTTTGGCTTCAGCAATAAGTCATTGCTCAGGTCATCTGATGAACAAAAGAGATGGATGCTAATTCTATCAGTCCTGGGACTCTGAAATTTGGCCGCTTATCTTTTCACTCCCTTACTGTCCCCCTTCAACATCCTTTCTGTAAATCACAAGGAGTCAGTGAGCCCATATCATGAAGGAGGCAGTTTTATTTGTTCCTTTTCACTATAAGCCTTTCTTTCCAAAGCTCAAGGCACCAGATGTTCTCTGAAGCCACAGGGAGATCTGAGGGATATTCCAATACGATACTCACTTTTCCTACGGTGTAATCCTATTGCATATTAAGAAGGGATTATCTCTGACCCTTTCACTGAGAACTTGCAGAACCAGAGGGCTCAGTTTAGAACCATTGCTGTTCTTGATTACAATGTTGGTTATGTTATTTTTAGGATAGCTTTATTGTATTATGTCGTGTTAATCTAAATCAGTGAAAATAGCAACATTCAGTGGCCTGGAAATGAAATAAATCAATACTTCTCTCAGGAGACATTTGCTACTTTTGATTGAAACAAAATTAAGCTGCACTTTGGAGTTTATTTCTGATGTTGATAAATTGCTTGAAATTATACGTGTGGGTTACCCACCCAGCCTATTAGTTTATCAATATTTTACGTGAAATCAGAAAAAAACTTAATTCAGTAACAAGATTCGGTATGTCATGCAAACACTGCCATTGTAAGGCAAGCTGCCACAATTCTAGTTTGGTTCCTTACGCAAAGGAAGACCATTATTCTTTTCAACATTTGTATTTCTATTGTTTCTTGTTTTCTCTCTTGCTCAACATTTCAAGGAATTTTTTAAAATAAGTATACAGGGGATGTTGTGATTGATGAAAACTCAGTCATTAGTTTTCTCCAACTGGCATCTTTGCAGGCTGTGAGTAATGAGCAGTGTTTTCCAACATTTCCAGAGGTTAAGGAGTGCATTTATTCCAGAAGGGCATTTTGGACTGGCGAATGGCTTTGTTGATGCCTCTTATATATCTGTAATTGCACAGGATATTTCCAACCTCCTGTTCCTTAACAATAGGTACGGCAACACCCCTTTTCTTCCTAGAAGTAGTCCAAAGTTGTTTGCTAAAATTCGCCTGCAGTCCAGGAAACCAGTAAATTGCAGATAACATCAACAAAACCTCAAAACACCATTAGTTTTACTATTAGCAATAAGGCAAATTTAGAAGCAGATTTCCCATTTTCTTAAGCAAAATAGCTTAGGGTTCTTACAGTGTTGAAGTTTTGAAAAAAAGTGCGGAGTGTAGAAGTTACCTATCAAGTGTCTTCCAAAATATGGAGCTGTGAAAGCTGAATGCTGGGAGCTACATCACATCTGAGATAAATTATATTTGAGGTAAATTATATTCTCCATCGTATTTACCATTATACCAGATACCTTGAATAAGCAGTTTTTCTTAAAAATAAAACAAAACCCTGGTTATTGCTGCACGTCCAAACAGTTATTTCTTCTGCATGTACAAAATGATTCCATTCATTAATATGACCTATTATGGTCAGAAAAAAATCCGTTGGCACCATTGAGGAGTGTGATTAAGAATGAGGCATTTACTTATTAGCCTTTGTAATCCATGCTGATTTCTGATAAGTTTGAACTATCAATTGTTACGGTTGTATAAAGCACAACATGAATTTTTTCTTATGAGAAAATCACCCATGAATATAAATCAAAGCAAAACAGAACTTCCCCGAGAAGTGGAAGCTTCCAATGCTCAGAAACCTCCCAAAGCACATGTTGTTCAGCCTGATCAAGCAGGAATTCCAAATCCCTAAGATGTTAAGATCACATGGATACAAATCAAGATCGGTTTAACTCCAGTGGTTTTTATTTCAACATTGGCAAGATCTTGAAAACGCTACAGCCACACAAACCAATGCATAGCCCCAGAGACTAGACTCCTTCTACAAGGAGGAACTTGGTGCAATTTATCTCCACTAAATAAGCTGCTGTGGAAAGAAGGATTCACGCCCACGGATACACACACACACACACACACACACACACACACACACGTACACATAAAGCTTTACACAAAGTGCAGTGTTTGGGATTCTGTGGTTGAAGCAAAGAACCGATTGACTAAAAGTGGTGAGGCCCTCTGTTGAATAGCCTGGAATGTAGTTCGGACTCAGGGTTCACATCTCCTCCTTGCTGTACATGTGCTTCAGGAGATCTACTACACGACAGCTGTACCCATATTCATTATCATACCTGTCAGAGGGGGAAACAACATAAGCAAATTTTTATATTCAAGAATGACGTTGTACAAAAGTAAAAAGGCTGGAACCCACTCAACATGCAGTGCCCTTGTGAAATTATTCCATAGTTTTTCAGATTCTAGAATATTGGGTTAAGGAAAAATGCACTACCATCTATAATTATAATGTGTTGCAAGTCAGTGGTAGTTGTACAGGCATTCCCTGTTTAGCAGCTACCTTGTTTAGTGACCATTTGTAATAAGACAGTAATTTTTAAAACATCATTTTCCATCCAATGCCTGCATTTATAACTAAATCTGGTTAATGCTAAGTGAAGCTCAATGCCTGAAGGCAGTGTATACTTTGTGAGTTGGGGAAAAATCCCAGTTTTAAATGACGAGAAATGCCAGGTGTATCTTCCGTAGCAGGGGTTTCCAATCTTGGCCACTTTAAGACTTGTGGACTTCAACTCCCAGAATTCTCCAGCCAGCTGGCTGGAGAATTCTGGGAGTTGAAATCCACAAGTCTTAAAGTGGCCAAGGTTAGAGACCCGTGTTCCATAGTACAGTTCAATATTTCTCCATTATTTGCATTCTAGCTTTAGCTGATGAAATTATTGTGCAAGTGATGGTCTGGTGTTTTGACAGACTGAAGGTATCTAACTATATCCTTACTGTTCAAGGAAAGCAAGATAATTTTGATGGGCATTTCTGCTTGTGACACAAGATCATGAAACAATGCCCTGACCATTTTCCTTATGAGCTACCTTGGAAATCTCAACTGGTAGATGAAACAAAGGGTTTGGCTTACCAGGAGATGAGCTTCACAAAGTTATCATTGAGGGAGATGCCTGCTGCGGCATCAAAAATAGAAGAACGTTCATCACCGATGAAATCAGTAGAAACAACCTGCGAACAAAGAAGAGAAAATTGCGGTACACAAAGATGATGGAAGGAGACACTTGTAATAACCAACATTCTAGGCTCAAAGCTTGAATGTTGAGCGTCAAACCCTTCCAAGAGGATCAAGAGTACTTCACTTGAAATGGAGTGCTTCAACTTCAAATGTTTTGCACACTTCTTCTATAAAATACCAAGTGATTCAGCGGTCTGGCTAAAGGGTTCATTTTGTACAGTCCACAGACATATCCTTTATCAAAAACCCTAATCTGGCTTGTTGTACTTGTTTTAATTGTTACCATCTGAAGTTGGGCCTTAGGTTTATTCACACATCCCCGTGCCTCAAAGCTATATAATTTACCATAATTGGCATGTTCCCGTGACATAATGTAATCTCATCTCCAACCTGGAGCTGAGGCTGCTTAACTATATCTGATTCAAGGCTAAAACGGTGTTTTCCATTTACTCCCCACACAGCTTTCTGTGTTCTCAATCTTTCGCATCTCAGTGGTATGCAGTTCTTGGTGTTCTCTGAGCTTGGTTGTTAGGTTGCAGATATTTCATCATCGTTACATTACATCATCAGTATCAGAGAGTATGCGGCTTGCTACATGTTTATAGTAACTTGCCCTGCCAAGGGCAAGTTTTGGTGGGGGTGTGGTTTCCTCCTTGAGCTACAGATGTTCTCCTCTACTGGGACTTATAGTGGTTACACAGAAGGCACTGGGACCTGCCCATTGGTCTTCTTGGCTATTTTGAGCAGCAGCAAATATAGTCTCTTCCTTTGAAAAGTGTCCAAGGGCATTAAGGCTTGAGCAGCAGGACAAAACACTGGGCATCTGATGGCAGCTCTTTGTCTACATGAATAAATAGTTGTCCTGGCTGCCAACAAATCAGCACAGGTTAAAGAATGAAAATCCATCCACTAACATCTCTCAGCGCAAAATATATACACACAACACCTCTGTAGAGACAGTACAAGAGTGAGACATCAAACAAGAGTAAGATAGAGTGATAGGGAGAAAAAGGAGTGAAAAGAACAAGTCAGGTGTCTAAGCCAATAAAGTGAGTGAGTAAATGAGTGAGAGGATAATCTAATGGGTGGGCAAGAGCTGATCTACTGGGTGAACAGAGGCTTCCTGATAGAGAAGACAAAAACTCCATCCACTCCTCAGATCAGCTATTCATACAAGACTAAACCCACTGGCTTGTCTAATCAAAACTCGCCTCTTTCCTGCCTTCACCCCAACTCGTGTTAATAACTGGTGGATATTTTTCCCACCAGCAAGAAATCCACCAGTGGATTTCCCTAGCCTGCCCCTATCACAGGCTTCCACTTGTTGGCATTATTACAAAAATCAAACAACAATCAGCTGTTGCAGCACATTATCCCGGCCTATTCTAGATGTTGCCTTGCATTAAATCTGCTGAAGCTTAGGATAGCTCATCGGAGCATCTTAAAATAATCCTGCAGCTCGCCAATGGAAACATAAGCAGCCTGTTTACCTCATCTTCTGTATATCCCAGGATCCCTTTCATTGGCCCCTTAGCTGCCTTCTTGACAGCTTCTTTAATCTGAGCATAGGTAGCTGATCTAGAGAGACGGCAGGTCAGGTCAACAACAGACACATCGCACACTGGCACACGAAATGCCATGCCAGTCAGCTTCCTGGTGGGGGAGAAGAGATTTGATCATTAAAAGGAGAAAGAAAGAGTTCCCATGGCAATTCAGATTTGAAGAGTCTTACTACCAACCACTCTGTCCTCCAAGGAATGAGAACTGACAGTCTGGCATCTAAGCCTAAGACTCCAGCTAAGTTGTTCTGACCTAGCTCCACAAACATGACAAACCCGCTGCATTTAAATCAACTATTCCTTTATCAGGAGCTCCAGCATCCGTGGCAAAAAAAGTTTTCCTCTCACCTCAGGCTAACACATCTGTCTGGCAGGGAAATAAATAGTTGCCTGCCACATCTATTCATCACCACCCACTGCCTTTTATTCCCAGAGCTGAGGTGGGGCTTCGCTAGCAGTGGTGGCTCTTCCATCCCAAGGATCGGCCCACGGATTTCCACCGCTCTCCTCTCCTCTGCCTTCTGTGCATCTGCGAATCAGGCACTGGTCCCAGCTGTTCCTCTTCTTCCTCATCAGCCACTCCCAGACCTGGCAGCTGGATGGCCCAGGCTCCGCCTCTGTCTCTCTCTGTCTCTCTCTCTCAACAGCTCCATTCCCTCTTTCCCCTTGGAGCTCTCAGATTGCCTTACTCCCATGCCTCCTCATCTGATTCAGCTGGTGGAGGGGCCGGCGGCCGACAGACCACAACATAAGTATTCCCAACCGCAATAAATATCATTTGGCAGAATCTGTGCTATTTTGTTTTCTCTGTTTTTTTGTTAATGGCTTTATTATTTCCTTAATGACATCATGACATGTTGGACAACCCTTTGTCTGAAGTGGTGTAGGGTTTCCTGCCTAGGCAAGGGGTTGGACTAGAAGACCTCCAAGGTCCCTTCCAACTCTGTTATTCTATTCTATTCTATTCTGCATTCTATTCTCTTTTATCTTTTTTTCTCTCTTCTTTTTTATTTTCTATTCTATTCTGCATTTTATTCTTACTATTTTATTTTCTATTCTGTTCTATTCCGCATTCCATTCCATTCTATTCCAGTCCATCCCATCCCATCCCATCCCATTCTATCAACCTACCACATTGGGGTAAATTGACTACACTGGGACAGCAACCTGTATAACTCACTCAATATAAGTAAGGATAGGTTTTAGACTAGCTCTCAAGGGTTACAGGATAAATAATCTAAAACATCCAGGTGTCTGAGAAACATTCTCAGAATGAAATCCTGGCAGTTCTATGGTTTTCCCTCATTCTCCTGGTCACAAATCAGTAATTAGAAATACAGCCTTGCTTGTCTCTTATGGTCACATCTTTAGGATTGGCCCAAATGCACAAAGCCCCCCCCCTTTTTTTTCCCCAGAAGTTAAATTTGTTCTGCATACCCTTTAAGTTCAGGAATGACCTTGCCCACAGCTTTGGCAGCACCGGTAGAAGCTGGAATGATGTTCTGGTGAGCACCCCTCCCATCACGCCATGCCTTGGCAGAAGGTCCATCCACTGTTTTTTGAGTGGCAGTGTAAGCATGAACAGTGGTCTGCAGACCAGAAATGCCAGTTGATATAGGAACAGACGTACAAAGCATTTTTCAACACTAGATATGATCTAAACAAGTCACCTGGGTTTCCTAAAGCGGCCATTTTTGTATGTAAAAACAGAATTAATACATAACGCTTCATAGTGCGTTTGCTATCATTTGTAATTTTTTAGTTTACCTGGACTGATGCACAAATGCTGAAGACAGGGCTGCATGCCAATACTTATGGAAAGTTGCAGTACAGAGGGGAAAAAAACCAACTCAAACTGGAAGAAGTGATTTGTGAATGATTTTGCTATAAGCAAATAGAGTTAGCCAACTGTTAGCCAACCACAGTCAGAATTTTACCAATAACTTGATTAGGAAGCCTGGTATTTAAGAACTGAAGTTCTGTGTGTATGTGTAACTTAGCAAACTGAAAGTGCTGCAATTTATTGTAAATTTATGTGTGGGATTAATCAAAACACACCCAGCCATCTCCTGGGGAGCTCCATTATTCCCAAATCTTCATAGCTATAAGAGACACAGGAATCAGAAGGAGAAAGTATGTTCTTCGTGGAATTAAAAAAAGTCATTTTAACCCTGTTTTTTTCTTTTCTTTTTGAGGTTGAATTGCTTTTACAGCTTTGTAGATCATATATATATGTGCTTAGCTGTCTTTACTTTTCACTTCTGTGCCTTTAATACAATATTGACTCATGACAACAGTTGGACAAATCCCTGAAGTTTTCTTGGCAAGCTTTTGGAAGCGGTGTGCCTTTGCCTTCTTCCCAGGAATGAAAGAGAGCGACTGGCCCAAGGTCACTCAAGTGGCTTTGTGTCTAAGGACACAACCTCCAAGCTTCTAACCTGGTGCCTTAACCATTACATCAAATTGGCTCTCCTCTATGAATTTGGCAGTATAAAAATGCCATAAATCAAGAAATGAATGAGCACATTGGGAAGAATATGACAGTTCTCACCATCAGGCCCTCCACAATGCCAAAGCTGTCATGGATGACCTTGGCCAAAGGTGCCAGGCAGTTGGTGGTACAGGAAGCATTGCTGGAAAACAAGAGTTACACATGACCTTGAATTTTTGTTGTTGTTCATCACTCAACCAACCTGCATAAAGAAGTTACATCTCAACCCAGATCTATATTCTTAGGTTCTCTTAAGTTTATCTCCATCTCCCAAATCCAACAAAGATGAACCCACAACTATCACCTTTCTAATGACTCAGGCCAAGACAGCATCGTTTACAGAGCTTTGAGAAAGTTCTAATCTAAAGGGAGCCATGAGCTTTGAATATTAGCTGAGAAAGCACACCCAATCTTTCCTCAAAGACTTTGCTCAATAGGTTGATCCATAAACTTACCCAACAGAATGAAATTGCAAAGCAATCTTACTCAACTAAGTTTCTTAAATGGTGTGAATAAAAACTGCTAAGACTTGCCTTCCCTGCCAAAGTTTCCTAAGATTCAGAAAGCCCCAATCCTCTTGGCCTTCCAGAAGGTTGCCAGAACCTGGATTTTTTTTCCCCAAGGCTACGAGGCCAGGATATTAGGAGAGCCCAATAAGTATGGGTTTGTTTCTGTGAAATTGCTATGTTGTGCTTTAATTTTCTTCTTTGTACTGTATTATTTCAATTGCCCATAGGGAGGAGGGGATTGCACTGATTTTGTATAGCCATAGCACCAGTGGTAGGATTCTTTTTTTTGCTACCACTTCTGTGGGCGTGGCTTGGTGGGCATAGCAGGGGAAGGAGACTGTAAAAACTCCAGTCAGAGGTGGTATCTGCCAATTCTCTGAACTACTCAAAATTTCTGCTACCGGTTCTCCAGAACTGGTCAGAACCTGCTGAATACTACCTCTGAATAGCACTTAAGACTTATATACAGCTTTACAGTGCTTTATAACCCTCTATAAGCAGTTTACATGTTCCCCCCACCCAACAATCTGGGTCTTCATTTTACCCACCTCAGAAGGATGGAAGGCTGAGTCAACCTTGAGCCTGGTGAGATTTGAACTGCCAAATTGCAGGCAGCCGGCAGAAGTAGCCTGCAGTACTGCACTCTAACCACTGCGCCACCCTGGTATAGATTGGTCATTGCCCTTCAACCCATAAGCTTTTCTCCAGTTGGCCAGGTTCAATCTTACCTCACAATGTTCATGCTAGATGGATCGTACTTCTCATGGTTGACTCCCATAACAAACATGGGGGCATCAGGCGATGGGGCAGTCACCACGACTCGCCTGGCTCCCCCATGAAGATGAGCCTGTAAAAAAAATGCCAGATTTCCATTATAAAATACCAGATTCTGCCAGCCCACAGGCGGAAGATTGTATACTTTATTCCATTACAGCAGAAATCTGTGCCAGCCCATGATAAAAACCAAGCATCTAAGTGAAATCTCTTCAAACCCAGAAAATATCACGAAAGGGAAATTATACTGGTTCTTATCTCAGAGAAGGGACCTAACTCAAGATACTTACCGAAGCTTTGTCAACACTGAGGAAGACTCCGGTGGATTCTACTACATACAAGGCACCTGCCTCGGCCCAAGGAATCTCATTTGGTTTCATGCTATGAAATACAAGAGGACAATCTTTATTCAGACCTGCCCACCCGGACTTCTACTCAAACAGATTACTTTCAGGACCTCTAGGCTTCAACCAAGTAATTGGATGAACGCTTCTGATCTTTAGAAACACAAACATCCCTGACATTGTTCTTTTCTTGTTTAAATGTGCAACTTCCACCGAAGGTTTACTCTTCCGCAATAGCATTTCAACTAGATTCACATACTGTGAAAAGCAATTAGTTGTGCAACAAATGGTAATTGGTTAAGTTCACACATGCTGAATCCAGACAAGCAAATTGGCTTCAATATAGCTCATAATACTGTGCAGTGGTGGGATTCAATTTTTTTACTAGAGGTTCTGTGGGCGGGGCTTGGTAGGCGTGGCAGGTGAAGGATACTGTAAAATCTCCAGTCAGAGGTGGTATTTGCCGGTTCTCTGAACTACTCAAAATTTCCGCTACCGGTTCTCCAGAACTGGTCAGAACCTGTTGAATACCACCTCTGGTATTATGACAGGAAGAAGATGGTATACATGGAAGAAAATTGGTAAGACTACATTTCCCCAAAGAGCCAAAAGCATTTATTTTACTCTAATATCACTAGTTACCCTGTTTAAATCCACAATTATGACGCACCGGGAAAGCATCAGAAAACCAAAAGCACTGTAAGAACTCCATCTCCAAGACACATTTGACACAGGGGCAGCTATATAAATTTGGTACATAGTGTAATTCTGTTCTTCATTTCATTTTTCTTACACAATTCAGAGGCCACAAACCCTATGAAATAGCCAGTTTGTCACAGAAGTTGGAGAAGTTAGTTATATTCTCATACATGTTGTTCCAAACTGCCCAACTACCAAAGTTCCCTGGGAAGACCACATTACTGAGAATATTAAAATACTAAAATATTTTAAAAGGGTAAAACAATGAAATGGAATGAACGCATTGTGCTCCGTCTTATTCCCACTTACTTCTGGAATACTGAGATTTTTGACCCATTCACCACCAGCTTTCCATCCTCTGCCATCACATCTCCCTTGAAGCGCCCATGAGTAGAGTCATATTTGAACATGTAGACCTGTGGGGAAAAGAAGCTAAAGCCACATCATGCCGGGAGAACTGGATTTGTGCCACCTCTCTAGCTTGATTTAATGACCCAACAACCCCTTGCGGGGTGGAGTCTGGGCAACTGAATGGGAGCTGAGTGTTTACTGACCGGATGCCCTTCCTGTCACCAATGCGGAAGTTTTTTTCAGCAGATATATTCTCATTGTGCCCAGAGAGAGAAATATCCGCCTCTACTTAGGATCGAACTCACAGCCTCCTGATCGTGCGGAGAGCGCTCCACCTCTAGGCCACCGCACCACTCATCTCTGTAGCTTGATAGAGGTCTAATTAAACAGAGACAGCCAATCTCCATTTGTCTGGGCTCTGACAGCTGCGCAAGGATGCTGGGTTTTCAAAGGGTTAGGCGCCCAATTCTCATACAGGTGGTCCTTGCTTAATAAACGGTCACTACAACCCCGATTCCAAGTTCCAACATCCGTCCCCCACCCCTGTGGTCACGTGACTGCGTTATGGGGTGCTTGGCAAACAGTCTGCATTTATGCCCCTTTGCAGCCACTGAGATCACAGGGCTGCAATTTACTCATTTTGGGGGTGGGGAGGGCAGGAAGGACATTTATTTTCCAGCAAAAACGGGTAAAAAAAGGCCACTGCAAACAATGGGTTTGTTTTATGACTGCTGCATTCACTTAACAAGCGCCGCAAACAAAAAACGTGGTAAAATTGGGCGAGTTGCTGGATGACTCACTTAACCAGTACGACTTACGACAGTAATTCTGGGCTCAATTATGGTCATAAGTCAAGTACTACCTGTAAACGGAGACCATTCCTATTTCCCAAGAACAACTAAGAATCTAGCTGGAAGAGTTCTAATCTCTGCTTACACTCTCTTGCTGGTCTCCCAACTGCCTCTCTTCACAGAAAGACCTGGGGGACATGTAGGGAGGACCTTCTTACCAGGGTTTCAATGAACTCTGACACTTTTCATATCAGGCCTTCCTTTCCTGCCCTATAAGGAAGCTAAACTAATTTCTACAAGAGGTTTGGTCTAGTCTCATAAGAAAACCATTACCATGTAGTTCACATCGATGTAAGGGTCATTGATAGCCACAACTTTGACCCCCTTGTCCACGCAGGCCCGAAGGACCAAGCGCCCAATACGTCCAAATCTGTAGGAGCAAAGAAACCCATCCATTAGAGCGCGTTCCCACACCAATTTGGTACAATTAAGGTCAGCGGAAGAGATTACTTAAAGATTTCCTTTAATACAATGTTTCTCAACCTTGGCAATTTTAAGACATATAGACTTCAACTCCCAGAATTCTCAAGCCAGCATGAGGGAGGTAAGCGCCAGTCCCAAAGGCGTGACCTCTGCCCATACCTGTTTTTAAAGTGACCTCAGGAACCTCTGCAAATTGCTATGGCCTTTGGATAGACAAGACAGCAGGAAGATTCCCAGAAACTAGAAGGCTTGGAAATCAGGGGTTTGCCTCTCGGTTTCATGTTGTACTTCCACCTAGGTTTCACTGCAACTTTCCAACTTAACACAAACCATCACATAGTGCAACCCCAAAATTATGGCTGCAGAAAAACTTGGGAATCAAACCAGCAAGTTTTATTCAATCACAAGGCTTTGTTTCAATGATATTGTTGCAAAAGACCAACAACAACAACAACAACAAAAATACCCATTTCATTGTCTATCATTAGCAGGACATTTTCAAGAAACGAAGAGTACTGTTTCCTAATGCGTGGACTTCAACTCCCAGAATCTCCCAACGTCACCTTAAAATACAAAATACAAAAATATCAACTGGGCAGGGAAGAACAAAAGCTTACCCATTGATTCCAACAGCAAACTCCATGCGTTTTTTAACTGGTGGTGGAGGCGGTGGAGGTGGTGGAGGTGGAGGAGCTTCTGGTTCTGGCTCTGGGGTGGGTGGCTGGGGCTCGGGCTCAGACTCAGGGGTAGGTGGCTCTGGCTCAGGAGAGATCTTTGGAGGAGACCCTTCACTGATCTGGAGCCTGGAGGAATAGGAACATCACGAAAGAAGCAAAAGTAATTTATCTTGGTTGACATTTGTATATAGCTTAATTCTAGGATCCCCTTCCTTCTTCTCTACTGTCTTTTTTCAGCAACTTCGCTGGACAAAAACTTTCTGAGAATTTAAAGTTAGCATGCTTACCTTCCCCGGGATCAATCCAAATGATTCTACTGTGGATCTGAAAATATTTTTCTCTTGGTTGGTTTCTCTCATCACTCTAAGACATTCTATTATTTGTTTGCATTTGGCTTAATGTAAAATATAAACCCAGCCATTATGGCTTGTAAGTCGTGGTTTCTGATCAACTACTGCAAGGAGTATATTTTACCTATTATTAAATTCATATTAGAAACAGGATCTGGAGCAGGGGTGGGATTCTACCGGTTTGGACCAGTTCTATAGAATCGGTTGTTACGATTCTGCACAGTTGGGAGAACCGGCAAATCATGTCCCTGGCTGGCTCTGCCCCTCTCTGCCCACCCGTCCCTTCCCTGCCCAGTCAGTCCTTAGTATTACACATGTGCGACATCGCACGCATGCCTGACATCGCTGACTGCATTCTCCCTGGCCCAGTCACTCCTTAAGGTATTTCTTTTTTTTTCCTCCCGATGATCAGCTGTTCCGACGATCAGCTGTGCCAAGATCCCTCTCTTTGTCTTACTGCTTCACCCAGAATGCTTCCCTGAGGCCCAGGAGGCAAAAAAGGACATGTGTGGAGGACTGCAAAAAAAAAAGACATGCCTACCCAGTCACATGGCCATGCCCACCTAGCCATGTAAACAGAACCAATAGTAAAAATATTTGCATCCCTGATCTGGAGAACTAAAATTTGACAAAGGTGCCACTTTAGATTCCAAGAGAGAAGGAATGGCAGATCTCATGTACGTGTCTATTCCGATCGGCGTAAGATCCTCAACTGTTTCTACAAATTCTTTCAAGACTAACGGATGTGACATTTGTGAAACAAAAATGAATGCTCAGATAGACTGGTATTCCTCTCTTATGTAAAGAATATTCAAGATAATTATTTGAGAGGACAATCTAAAAATTGTTGGATGCCTCCAAACAGGGAAAATATTTTCTTCCATGTATCGCTGAAATATACTCATTCAGAAAAAAATACACTTTATACAACAGGTAGATGTTAAATAATTTCTGGGAGGCTTCTAAAGGGACATTTTGGAAATGCTCTTATTTTTGCTCCAACACCTATCCCTCCCCTGATTTTAGTTTGTGACTATACACGAAAGTGGTTTCTTTCTGAGTACAGTACTCAGAAGACAATTCCCACCAGCCTCGCCACTTGTCAGGTCAGCTGAAGCTGCTGAGAAAAGTAGTTCAACCATGTTTGGAAGATCACAAGTTCCACAAGATCCCTGTTTCGGGGCATAAATCAAAAGATCTTACCATTGATTATATTGATTCCATAAACTTCATGGAGGAGATAGCAAGTTTAACCTCTAAGTCTTTCAAGATATTTTCTTACCTGAACACTTTGACACTAACTGATGTGCTACACTGATCCATATCACACGGATCCATATCGCACGGATCCATATCGCACGGATCTATATCGCACGGATCCATATTGCGTTGATTTCATATACTGGCTGACCTATCTACTGCTTCTCTACCTAGAGACACTGAAACAGGATTTTAAGAAAGTTAATATTCTCAGCTGAGCATTTTTTAACCATTATCAGAAAATACTTCACTCCCACCTCCATTTAAACCATTTAAAAAAAAATTGTTTTCCTTTTATGCTTCAATTCACAGACTGACAAATGTAATGTCTCAAACAACTTGGGATAGGGCAAAATACTTCCTTTCAATTAACTATCCTAAATGTGCATCTTCAAAAGACTTTTTGGGTCTTCTTGAGCTGGAAGATTGGGGGGGGGGAGATATCCCAACCAAAGTGCACTATTTCACTCCCAGCACAGATCTATTAAATCAGGGATCCCCAAAGTGGTCGATATCAACCCCAAGGATCAGTGGGACTATCCAAGAGGTCAATAAACAGCTGGTGATCAAAATAAGATCAATAAATGTCTGGGGGGGGGGGTCAAAAGATTGTTCCTGCAAGATTGTGATTAAAATTTACTATTCTCCAATAAATATCAATGCCTTTTTTGATGCAGACTTCCCATTAATGATATCAAGAGTTTTTAGTAAGAAAGGTATGTTAAACCATATATTTTAAATGTAGCCTATTTTATAAAGTCACTGTTATCTGTTATTCTTCGTTGTGTTGTTATTAAAGTACTATTTATTATTTTCATGTGTTTCATGGTCAATGAACAATCTGAAACTTCATAAAGAGACTGATGAGCTGAAGAGTTTGGGGACCCTTGTATTAAATCAAACTAAGCCAGGTAATCCGATGAGACACAGATTTTGTCCCAATAAAGACTTTGTGTTTATTTGAAATCATTTTCTGACAGCACATCACGCCCAACTTCTTAGCAACTACAAGACAGAACAGAAGCCATCTTCATTTCATCCCTGCCAATTAAACTCTGCAGTATGTCAAAGAAACATTTAAGCCGTTTTATTAAAACATTTTACAGATTCATGATAATCTTTTTGTTTAGTAATTGTTTGTGTGTAACACCGTACTATCAAAGCAGAAGCTGGAATAGATATCTTAAATGCAAAGCAAAAAAAGAGAAACCTTTTTCCTGAAGTCTAGTAGTAACAGCTTGCAGTTCAGCTATGAAAATTGTTGCTATAGAAATAATTTTTTTTAGAATATGAGCTATCTTCCTGTAATTTTAGGATCTTCTTGTCTATTTATTCCGTTTAATGTATATATTTAGCATCTATTAGTATAATCATATTTGGCAATGGTTTGGGGATTTAATGACAGCCTCAAAAGATTAGCCCAAGAAATATTTATTCCATACCAACGTAAAATTGATTGTACTATTTTTGATGCTCCAATCTTTCATATATGCAATGGAAACATTCACCTATCATAAAAAAAATGCATTCTCATCTCATCGCAGGCTCTCTGTCGCTGCAGTGCTACTCTGTGGCCAGGAACAGCGTGCCAAGCTTACCCCAAAACGTATTAAGGAGATACCAGTCCAGAGCCTCGTCATGTACAGTCTGGATTTCTATGACCTTGAAATCACTGGCATAGAATGACCTCCCTTCAGACAGTAACAGCCAAGAGGTGGCTTATCTACAATGTAGGCTAGGTATAATGTTTTTAATGTCAGAACCCAACTGTAGCCACAAAAATTTAAGTAGAAATGTAGAAATGTTGATCCCACTGACAGCAAATGCAATATACATTTTCAATTAGAAAATTGGCTCTCCTATCTCCACCCGGTATTTGCCTCCAGCCCTCCATTGCTGGCTTCTGATTTCCACAGGAGACAAGAAGTGCAGCTTGCAAGCTTCCCTCTGGGGGCCTAGACAAAATAATCAATTCACTGCAGCAATGAAGACTTACATCTTCCTATCAGAGAAAGGTCAGGCATTTCATCTCTCCCCACAAATCCACCAACTGCTGTTGCTGCAATCTCCAATGCAGACAAGCTAGCCAAACACCAGCTGCACTTTCCTATACCATCCAGCTTAATATGGGTTGCCCACAGTGACTTAGCAACTGCGCAAAAATCAGGCCACTCTGGCTTAGTCAACTAGTGACAATTTAAAAAACATTTTAGCACAATGTTCTGTATGCTTAAATTAAGAACCATCGTTCCAGGCTTTAAGAGTTTTAAACAAAATATAGGCAAAATATTTGAGCCAAAATTATGCATCATAGGAAAAAACACCTGTTTTATTGGGGGGGGGGGTTATTCACAATATAACACATTCTTACAATAAACATGCAGTACTGCTACCTAGGATCCTGCTGGCAAATGGAGGCAAGTTATCCTAACCTTGTGAGTCCTTTATGCCAATGAGAAAGTCACCTCAAGGCAGAACTGTGCAATCAGAGATAATTTAGAAGTAAGCAGACTAGTTTTTTTATTTTCTCAACTTCAAAAAGATGTGCAGATGTTTAAAGAACTAGTGCAGCTGCCTGAAGATGTCATGCATATAGTCACACAGTACATTTTCTTCCACTTAAGTGTGTGGATATATCATGGTATATTCAGAGCTAATTTCTTATATGTATGGTTTATTTGGAAAAGAGGGTAAATAAATGAAGAATTCTTCAGCAACCCTTTTCTCACAAAGAGGAGCAGGGAATGGGGTAAGGGAGTCCAACAGCTAGGCTTAAAATAGCTAGAAGAAAAATCATACCGCATATAGACAGACATTAATTTTGCATTCAATTTCTACAACCAATGGAAAAAAATGCCCCCTTTCCAAAGTGAAGGTCAAGGGCTGAAGCTCCCCATCAAGCAGCTTTCTAAATCTAATCAGGATTATCAATTCTCCTGGCGTTCTGGTTTCTGACGCAGTTGCATTTTGAGAGGGAGCCATTGCACAGACCAGGTAGCACAAGGAGATGACTCTGCATCCCCACCTTCCTGTACTCCGGGATCTCTAGCAAGAAGAGCAGATAATCCTGCCTGCCTGCATCTCACAAAGGCTGTAAACTTCACCAGCTGCTCATAATCCCCAAGGCCATTGCAGGCATCCTGTCTTCTCAAGGGCAAGGGCCTCCCTCCCTCCTTTTGCATCAACCAGCTCAGCAATCCACCCCTGCAGCCTCTAGCAATCCTAAGACATTCTTTCCCTGTGCCAAATCTAGAAATCCCCTCCAGATATTACCAAGGGGCTGTCAAACCACCCCAAAGCCTGCACTCAGAGGGCTCCAGAAAAAACCAACACTCATTTTTCCCGTAGTCATTGTTAAGAGCAAGGTATTGGTTGCGTGCCAAGAAGCTACATCACTCCTCTAAATCTCTTGAAATGTCCCTCAAGCCCATCACCTTTTCTCACCAGTGAAGACCCCCATCCCTCCTTCAGCCCACCAACGCTAATATGCCCTCCCCATAACCTTGCATCCCTTTCCAAGGTTAACTGGCTTTTTAAGGGACCCCGCTTCCATCTCTTCCAAACCAACATATATTCAAATTTACTTCTGCTCCCCTTTTTAGGAGCCATTCCTAGCCTTTTTGTTTCCCTTTTGTCCCCCTTCTAGCATCTTTGTTCAAATCACTCCAGCACCAACCCCTCTTCATCTGCTCAATTCAGGCCTATTTATATATAACACCCCCCCCCTCATTTTGTGCCCTCCAATTACTCCTCCGCTGTGCCCATCATCCTCCCCCCCACTACAGCTTGAACAATGGTCCCTATGCTCAGGGTGATGGGAGGTGCCCCCCTAGAGAAGCAAGGTTATGGAAGGGGGAGCCACTTAAGAAGCCCCCTACCTCTTCACGGCTGCCGGCCACGCTGGCTCTCCACCTCCCCTCCCACTCACCTGTCCACCTGTCCAACCGAAACGAGACCCTCGACGGCGTCGAACACGGAGAGTAACGGCCAAGAGGTGGCTTATATAGCTGCTAGGCAACGCCTAAGGCCCCGCCCCCTGCCCCCCCACCTCAGAAGACACGCCTCCATCTGTCTCCAAGCCGTGGTGGTGGTGATGGGGGGGTTCTCAAGCAGCCGTAATGCGCGTGCGTTGGACCGTTCCGTCAGGCTGTGGTTTCTAGAGCATCCTAACGGCTGCTTTGGCCTCCTAATTGCGCATGCGAAGGAGCAGCGGAGGGAGAATGCTGGGCCTTGTGGAGTTTTTTTTTTCCTTTTCTTTTCTTTCTCCTGTCCTTTTGCCATTGTGCGTTGTTAGACTCTTTTCGGTTACGAAGAGGCTCCTGCCAAACTTGGGGAAACCTACAGTTCTCATAGTCTATTCCCAACCGTGTTAGCTTGGGGTGATCAGAATCAGAAAAGGGCTGGAGGAAAAAAATCAGGAGTTTTGTGTTACACGACACACCTGTGTGGGAATCTGAGCGGCAAAGGGGCATGGGGGGGCGGGGCTGTGCAAGAAATAAGTTTGGGATGTTTAATTTGGAGACTAGATTAGTTGCTATTTCCTCAGTGCTGGTCAACAACTGTTTAAGAGACACAAGCAATTTTCAAATAAACATCAGAATAAATAACTTGAAATATATCTTTGTTTCTTTTCAGCAGTTACTAGAAATTTCCAAGTGTTTATAAATAACAAACCATCTAGTGCACTGCTTGCTTGCAAGTAACAACCAGATATTGATTTTTGGGAGGGGATCCAGATTCCTATTAGGGTGCAAATGTTTATGTTCTCAAAAATTCTACATCAAAGCATTAAAGAGTGAGAATAAAGCAGTAGGGCAAAGGTCTTCAAACTTGGCAAGTTTAAGACTTGTGGACTTCAACTCCCAGAATTCTTGAGCTAACATGACTGGAGGAGGAATTCTGGGAGTTGGCAGTCCACAAGTCTTAAAGCTGTCAAGTTTGAAAACCCCTGCAGTAAGGAATAGGAATATTTCTTTATTGGCTGTGTGATTGGACACACAAGGAATTTATTTCCAGTGCATAAACTCCAGAGCCACACCTTGTGAGAAAGAATTCTTGAGAATCTGCACAGCTTGCACATTGTGTCCCTGTATTAACCTATTAAAAATTGTTCAGCTAATATGGACTTAAGGTTATTAACTGTCTACTGCATACTAATAATTCATTTCCCCCCCTTTCTCTCAGTATTGCAGTAACATTGTCTTGTGTCAACCTTTACAGTTACTTCAAACTTGAATTTTACAGCTTTTGTTTTTATACACTTTTATTAGTTGAATGCTGAGTTCCACATTTATTATAAATGGCCAGTTTCATTTTGAACAGACAGGGAAAAGCAGGAAAGGAAAAAAAAACAGATTCAGAATGGTGACAAGAGTAAATGTTTCAGCAGATGAACATAGCAAGAACTCTTCCAGACTGGTTTGGCCCTCTAAGTAAAGAGGTTAATTGGAGTCTATCTCTTGGAGTCTCTGTAGACTTCCATGCCAATTAGTGCTAATGGTGAGGGAGCTCACGGTAGACAACATTAACCAGGGTTAGTTGTTCATGTTACTATTATATTATACTATTATATAAATATATATTATATATTATACTATATATATATATATATATATTATATATATAATTATATATTATACTATACTATTATATGACTACCCTACAATCAAATTCACAAAAATGTAATTCAAAATCCTAACCAAGCATCTTAGAATCTAAGGTATTATATATACCCATGAAAATACAGCTGCCTCTTCATTTATAATTTATTACTCATAATACTATTAATTAAAGTAGTATTTCTTATTTTCATATAACAAATATTTGGGGGATCAGTGAATGATCTGAAACTTCATGAAGAGAGCTGAAGAGTTTGGGGAACTCAATCTATAGCAAGCTTCCCATCCCATTTCATGTTCCATGACGAGGACAAAAGCAAAAAGCACTCAGGTTAGATCATTCTTGTCATCAACTCCTGAAAAAAGGACCACAATGTCTTAAGAAAATGGTTGAGTTCAAACATTATGCAAAGCCACTTTTTTGCTGGAATAAATTTGAATTAACTTCAATAGAATTAGTAAAGAACACCTGGGGTTTCACATAGTGCAAATCCAGATACATGTAAACCATATCCTAGCTGAACCTGTTGAACTCAGTGTTCCTGTTCTAAAACTGCTTTGTGGTTGGATTCATTTAACGATACTAACTTGAAACTATAAAGCCTGATTTTGTGAGGAGAGTGATTAGAAGTCTTAAAAAATCCTTTACAGCTGATCTATATTTTCCACTTCAATCTTCTATTTAGGAATGAAGAATGCATTTGCCTTAGTGATATTACTTCTCACTCAATAAATGAAGATGATGGCAGTAGCATCAATAGAAGCCTCTATCAGGCCTCCATATCCATCACTGTCTCCCCTCAAGGAAGCAATTCTATGTCAATCTGCCACAATTATCTTATTTCCTGAGGTCCATTTCTTGGAATCATGTAGTCTTTCTGTTCCTCCTCATCACAAGCATTCTAGTGAAGCTAGGGAAAGGATCAGCTGGACTAGAATTTGAAGGTGGGTTTTGACTCTACAGAATTGCACAGATGATCGGTTTGGAGGCCCAGGGCAATGGTGAAATGCAGCTAAAAATAACTCCTGCTCTCCATTGAAGCATGCAAGAGGAACGGCAGCAACAAAGAATGAATTGCTCCACCAAGGACACGGAGGCAGAGATGGTGGAGATCCAGATAAGATTCTCTAGGTTACCTGGGCCAATGGGAATTAATGAAAGCAGTAATTCAATTTATAATTAGATCTAGTCACCAAAACAGGTTAATGTCTCTCTTCCCAAAGCCCGTATTTTGTGAGTTGACATCGATTGAAAAACCCATTTTTGCAAATCATTAAAAACAAACATATGAAACAATATCTATTTATTCCCTCAGCTCAACAGACTTCATTCCGCAAACTGCCATTTTAAATCTTGGCAAAACAGTAGCAAGCAGTTTTGCAAAGTCATTTGATTCAGTATGGCAGGCTTTTTTGTAAACATCATTTTCAGGCCCAATGAAATGATTTTGAGTATTGCAAAGTGCAAAAAGACTTCCTGAAGGAAGCAGTGATGACGACAATGCCTTCGGGAACTATTAGCATCATATACTTCGTGGGGAGGCAAACAGATGTTTTTTTCCCTGTGTTTGGCAGTGTTGGAGAAGGTTGGATAGATCTTATACGGGAAAAGGCAGCTTAGGCCAGGGCAATTAAAGAAAACAGAATGGCAGTGCATAAATTGGAGCAAATAAAAATAAATAGAAAGCTCAGGAGTCTAGAATGAAAGTAGGTCAAGAAATAAAGCAAAACTGGATGGAAGGTACAAAGCAAAAGGACTGATTTGCAAAAATTAACTACAGAAAAAAGGTGAATATTTAGAGTCAAAAAAACAGAATGGATAAAGAAGCCTGATCTGAGACTCATCTGATGCTGCAGGTTCTAGCTATCCATTTAGAAAGTTCTCTTTTTTATTTTTATTGACCCATTTATTTAAATTTATTGGTTAGTGGGCTCTGAATTGTAAGTATAATAAACAAAGGGAGGACGCTAGATTTATATCCTCATTTTTGTAGAAGGCAGTGTAGATAATGGTCCCTTGCTGATTTCCCCCTACAAAACAGCACCCTGTGATATAGGTTGGGCTGAGGAGAGGGGTAGCCCCAAAACACCACCAGTTTCCATGCCAGAAGGAAAAGTGGAACTCACATGCTCCCTGTTTCTAGTCCAAATCCTACATCAGTACACCATCTATGGCAGGGGTGCCAAAACTCACGTCATCACGGTATTGTCACGTGTTGTAGCATGATTTTTTTCCCCCTTTGCTAAACCGGGCATGGGCATAACCAGTGCATCCGGCCCCTTGGACCACGAGTTTGACACCCCTGATCTATGGATTCCATACTTAAAAATACTTTAAAAAAATAAAATAAAAGAATTGCATTTTGCTCCTGTTCACCAGGATTGCTTCATTCAAGCTTTACCGTGATTTCGCAAGGGTGTCAAATGGTGGCCCGTGGGCCAATGCGTCATCCACAGACCACGTCCACCCCAACTCCACAAAGGGAAAAACATAGCAAAACATCACACGAGAGCAACATGACACCGCCAATTTGATAACCGGTGCTTTAACGGAATATCAGTGACCTGGGGGAAGAGGGGAAGAGGCAAGAGCTCCCAATGGCTTATTGGGCAGGGAAAGAAACTTAGGATCTGCCCTATCAGGCAGTTAAGTGGTGGCTGGAAGTTCGCACCTTGAGACATCATTGCTTGCCAAGAATTAAACACAGGATGTAGTAGAGATAGAGGTCCTGTAGGGGGCGTGAGCAGCACACTGCCATGCCTCAATACCTATATGGGCCTCAAATACCTACATGATCTCACTCAGCAGAATTGTCCCTAGCTGGTACATGATCTCACCTGGCTAACATCACCACTTCCTTACTTGTATATTCTTAAGGATTGGTGAGGGGATTCACCAATCCAAATGCTGTTTCTATATACCCTTTTCCTGCTTGTAAAAACTGTATAAAAGCAATAAACGCTGCTCAGGCAGTCAGACATCTTGGCACCCTGCAAAATGACTGGTTATCCATCAACAGGAGACCATTTTCTGTTGCTCAGCACATCTTTGTTGCATGTAGTTTCACCCCTATTAAAATGCTACGAGTGGTTGTACATTTATCCTTGAGAACCTCTGCTTATGCTACAAATAATACCCAGGGCATCTTTGAAACATCTCACTTTTTATTCAGAAAACATATCCCTAACATTGTGAAGGCATTGAAGTGTGAGGATAGTCTATCTTGTTTTATGGCCATTCAGCAAGATATGTAAAATGTAGCTGACCTGGCTGGTGAACACAAACATATTCTGTGCTAGCAACTCCTGGAATGTCCCATTATGTTATAATCCTACACAAGAATTATTGCCTCCTGCTGGACAGTTCTAACATATCATCCATCTATTTATTTTTCTCTCTGTAAAACTGCAACAGAGGGCTTAACGACAAGTTCCATGAAAAGATGAATGTAAGTCATCCAGCAAAGCACACGTTTTCAAAATAATCAACAACTGCAAGAATCCGTTATTTATTGAAGTGAAAACCGCAGAATGAATCATTCACATTTTCTCACGTCCTCCAATATGGTGGGTAACTTTCAGAATGTACGTTTAGATGTCCAATATGAGACCTCACACATCTGGAAGATATAAGAGTTGGGAAGACTGGACTAAGACTGGTATCAAGAGGAGTTTCAGTCCGCTTTGAAAATGCTGAACCTAGCCGATACATGTGCTCTGTTCATTTTTATTTTCATTCCTATAAAAATGTAATCTCATTTTTTTAAAAAAAGTACAGAAATTGTAAAAAGAACCTTGGTCACTTATCACTGTAAATATTTACAGCATCAGTAGTTTCATACTCAGATTCTAAAAAACCCTAAAATTATACACACAGTCACATTATTTAAGTGTCAAATATGTTTAAAGAACTCCTTTAAAATCAGAATAAAAAAGGTTTTATGTATATATATATATATAAATGCATCTTCTTTGGAATCCTCTTCAAAATTACAGGGGGTGGAGGGAATAAAAGGCAAGTTAGGTGTCCATGTGGTGTTCAATGAAATGAACAATTTCTTTCTGTCTGAACAGTATCCAGCGATCACATCTGAAATGATCCTCTTTCCAGAATAGCACATTCAGAAATAAGATAGTTCTGAAATTCAAAAGGGGTACCCAAAATGTATTTTACAATGTCTATAATACTAAGAAACTTAAGGAATCTTGAAGGATCCTAGCCTGCCTCTGAAGAAGACGAGCTAAGACATTGAGAGGTGACCGGATGCTGTCAGCCTGTTCTTTTCATCGCTGCTTAGATCCAACATAAATGCTGTCCCATTTCTCTTTTATTCTCCTGAATAAAACCGATGCTGATACACGGAGAGTGTTCCTGTAGCCATTCGTATTCCAGAAAGAGTGGAAAGAATTAAACCACCAAACTTTCTCTGCTGACAGCATGATTCTGTAGAGGAAAAAGAAAAATCAAGGTTAATCATACCATAAAATCTCTTTCAGTATCTTCAGAATCGTTTAAGATGAGCAACACAAGATTGAAAATAAATATCATGCTGGCTACACACACACAAAGCACGCATTTTGCAGACAGGCTCCCAGGTGCAAACATTGGTTTCTTGGATCAGGAGCTCACTAAGACATAAAAAAAGATATAGATAAATCCAATATTGGGAAGGGGGGGACCCTTTGTTACAACAGTGATTGCTTTCAATTGATACTTTCAATTTGGTCTGTGGGGTTTGTCTGGTCCTGACTTATTCAACAAGGCATGACTGGGCATGTTTACACTGCATGAAGTGGTGTAAATACAACCAAATACATGACAACAAAAGATAATGCAAGAACCATTCAGACACATTTAACAATAATGTGAATATTTTGCTCAAAGGAACAACTATTAGCCTAATAACTATGAGGCCTTAGTAAGACCACACCAAGAGTACTGCATCCAATTTTGGTCACCACACCATAAAAAAGATGTTGAGGCTCTAGAAAAAGTGCAGAGAAGAGCAACCAGGATGATTAGGGGACTTGGAGACTAAAACATCCAATGAACAGTTGCAGGAACTAGGCATGGCTAGTCTAGTGAAGAGAAGAACCAGGGGAGACATGATAGCAGTGCTCCAATATTTGAGGGGCTGCCACAGAGAGGAAGGGATCAAGCTATATTCCAAAGCACCTGAAGGCCAGACAAGGAATAATGGATGGAAATTGAACAAGAAGAGGTTCAACCTGGAAATAAGGAGAAACTTTCTGACTGGGAACTCCATCACTGGAAGCTTTCCAGAAGAGACTGGACTGCCATCTGTCAGATATGGTGTAGGGTCTCCTGCTTGGGCAAGGGGGTTGGACTAGAACTAGATGACCTACAAAGTCCCTTCCAACTTTGTTAATCTGTATCTGTATCTAATTTCGCCTTATCCAGGACATCTCTATTTATAAAGCATTACAACTGTGCGTCCTTCTCCCCATTTTTCAACCTCACCCTTCGCAGCTTGCGGTCATCCTTGCTGCGGGAAGACACAGATTCGGTCTCTGTGTATGGAGGTGGTGGTGGAGGAGGAAAGCCATTGCTATCTTCATCCTGGTGTTTCCTGTGGCCGGATCTCCCATTGGAGGTGCTTCCACGATCCAGGTCTTCACGGCTACCTGCCCGTTGCTTCTTCCGCAGTGCTTCCTCCAGGAGCCGGTTATCATAATGGATTCGCTCCAGATCCCGCAAGTCATCCCTACTTCGACTTCGGCGTCTACCGTAGCGCTCAGAGTCGTAACGGGAGTCAGGGGAATAATCGCGGTGATGGCATTCATTGTCCGAGCTGTGCTGGCCCCGACCTCTGTGCTGGGAAGGGTAGGAATCCCGTTCATAGTCATCTAGAGCATCCACCGAGCGGGAACGCGGGCGTCGGCCATAGCTCCGTGGTGGGGAGTCCTCATAACGGTCACGCCAAGTGGCGGGGGGCAGCAAGCGCCGGTTCTCACTGCTCCGTACGCTCTCCTCCTCCAGGTCACTGATGGGAGACATGGCCTGGCCACGCAGCCTCCCCATGCCTTGCCGCAGCTCGTAACGCCGGTCGTCTTCATGAAGAGAGCTGAGCTCACTCATCACGGAGGCTGGAAAAACAATACGGCGAATGAATCATCCATTCTCCTCCTGACACTAAAGGGCACGCTACTGTGACAACTCAGCGAAGGATCGATTGGGCACACTCTTTTTCCTACACGGAAGGACTCCCCAGCAAAGTACCTTTCTCAAGCCTCCCATTGGGCTGCCCGGGGCGAGTAGGGTCAAAGTTGGCCAGCTCCTTCTCCATATAGTAGAGCACCCGCATGGAGTCATCCTGCTGGTTGGCTTGGATGCGATAGCCGCTGCGTACAGCTGGGGAAGAGAGATCAGGAGCAGGCTTTAGGACATAAGGCGGTCATTTTTAATTTTAATTTTTAAGGAGCCATATGCCTTGTGGAGACGGTTGGCAATCGTGTGGTTCACCCACTACTGCCACCTTTGAACTTGAAACCGAAAGAGGACTTTCTCTGCCAATTGTAATCCCCCTGTTTGTGCTTGGCCCCAAAGTGCTGCTGGTTGCAGCAGGTGCAACAGGTGGCATGAAGTACACGGGGAAGGGGGGGGGTTGGGTCAGGAGATTTAGCTACCCCTTGCTTCAATAGCAAATTTAGAGTTCAGCGAGAAAGCTCAAGGTTGTAGCACTACAGACGAAGAGTGCACGCATGTTCCTGTTAAAAGGAAAGATCTTCCTGCTGGACTGAGAATTTACCTCGAAGGCCCAACGTTTGAAAAGTTTAATCTTTTCAACGCAAGGGCCAGTCTAGCGAAATCTTGCCAGCACGGAGATTGCATGAATCTCCCACACACACACCAAAAAAAGTCTTCAGGTTGTATCTCTTCAAAAGGTAGTTCTTCTGACAAGTGTTTGGGTGGGTTTTGTTTAAAATGAGTTTGGTTTAATTTTATGAAGCTTAGATGTATTGGACTTCCACCTCGGTCATACTGGGTGGAAATTTGGCAAGTAGAAATCCTAACATAGCTGCCTGGCACCAGTTAGAGCAAGGGTCTCCAAACTTGGCAACTTTCAAAACTTGTGGACTTCAATTCCCAGAATTCTGGCTGGAGAATTCTGGGAGTTGAAGTCCAGAAGTCTTAAATTTGCCAAGTTTGGAAACCTCTGAGTTAAGAGAAAAGTGGGGGATTTTTTTTTTCCTATGCAGGAAAGGTAGATGTAAAATTTCAGCTGCAAAGCTAGTGGCACTCCATACCCAAGCACTACAACAGTGTTTTCTAGTCTACGTGGTAGAAAGAAGAATTAGCATCACCCTCAGCTGCAAACAGCCGGATCAGCCAAGTGAAGCAATGTGATAATTATAATTCCTCAGAGGAACAAAATGTTGAATCATCAGTGTAGGCAGTTTCCCCACCACCAAGCATGCCTGATCAGACAGAAGCACAATGTCTAAGCAAACTCAATACTCCATTCCATGTTTCTTACCAGCATTTGCCACACTTTCTGTATCCCTCAGGAGAGGCACTTGGGAGCTGTTTCCACCAACTGTAATGCAATCAAAAGACAGCAAAAAGTTTTCATAAAAGGGATAGCAATGGAAATTAGACTTATATACAGCTTCACAGTGCTTTTACAACCCTCTCTAAGCGCTTTACAGAGTCAGCCTATCGCCCCCAACAATCTGGGTCCTCATTTTACCCACCTCAGAAGGCTGGAAAGCTGAGTCAACCTTGAGCCTGGTGAGATTTGAACTGGCAAATTGCAGGCAGCCGGCAGTCAGCAGAAGTAGCCTGCAGTACTGCACTCTGACCACTGCGCCACTGTGTCACACACGTGACACATACAATCAATAGTAGGCAGGACAAACTGCCCCGTGGCTGTACTTCTGAATCCTAGCAGCAGCCTGCGATACAATATTGTACGCTATGTTTGCACTAAGCAGATTACAGTACAAGCCCTAACAAGCCATAAAATAGTTGGTCTAACATTCTGCTTAATGCAAGAGAACCAGAACACAACCCAAATCTGCTGAATGAAGATTTCCAAGGAGAGAGAGAGAGAGAGAATTCTTCCCTCCCCCCAGATTTTCTCCACTGGTTCCAATTATCAAAGAGATCTAAAATTAGGGACACCCAGAAAAGGCATCCAAAATGCAACCTAGGAGATAACTCAAAAGGGTAAACCTCTGAATGGCACAAGACCTTTCAGGCTGTTAATTCTCCTTACCTGGGAACTAGCTGTGGGGCTCGATAAATTCATTCGAGACAGGCCACTTACCTGAGCTGGCTCGATCGTAATCCATTCCGTAACCGTTGTACATTGGAGACATTGGGCCCATAGGGATCATGGTGGCTGGGGGAGGTGGCTTCATTGGATTGCTGGAGGCATAAATGCTGGGTGCATAAACACTGGGAACTCCAGATGTTGCAGCTTTCCCTGCTACATACACTGGAAAGACAAAGGTTTCCCAAATAAATGCCTGGTGTTTTGCTTTTTAAGGCACGTTGCCAGAGGCAAAGCACTACGGCTCTGCAGACTATTTGGCAGGGATGACAACCCACAGTTACAGCCATTAACCTTGAGAAGGTGATCCCTGGATCAAATCTGATTTCTTTGCGGTCTTCTAGGATGAATAATGTGCTTCTTTTTCAATTTAATGATCTTGGGTTGGGAGGAGGAGGGGGCGGGCATAAGGGATGCAAGTAAAGGTTCACAGAATATGGCTCATCTGTAGGCCTCGACTTACGACCCCTCGTGCAACAACGGTTCGAAGTTGTGACAGCATTGAAAAAAACGATGCCTTGCCAACCATCTTCAGAGTTACAACCATCGCTCCACCACCAGCTCACACTTATAATAATTGCCACAGTCTGAAATCTATATATGGCCCTAAAATAGGGTCTGGTCATATGACGACTTGCTTAACTACCACATATCACTTAGCGACCAGAATTCCAGAGTCCTAATTGCGGTCATAAAACAAGGACTCCCTTGACTTAAAACACTCTTAGGGAGCCCATTTAAGTTTGACTGTAAATTAAGACATCACAAACAAAACCGTGTAACTTTAGACACACCTTGAGTACACCCCGTTTAGGAATCCAGGTAGCCAGTCTGAACTTCCGTTTATTGCTGTAGTTCTGAGCAGGATGGCCTCAGTATACCCACCCCTCTCCAGCTAGGCCTGGCTAAGCATTTCCCCGTTACCCGTGGCCCCTCTCAATGTGCTAGACTAACTTCCAAATCTCCAGCAGCCAGCAAGGGATTACAGCACTCCCAACCCAACACAGCTGGAAGTCATGTGGAACGTGGTGAATATTTTTGCTTGAATCCATACGAATAGCATATTTATTTCAATCAATCAATCAGAATAGAGCTGGAAGGGACCTTGGAGGTCTTCTAGTCCAACCCCTTGCTCAACCAGGAGATCCTATATCTATACCATCTCAGGCAAGTGACTGTCCGGTTTCTTCTTTAAAACCTCCAGTGATGGAGCTCCTACAACTTCTGGTGGCAAGCTGTTCCCCTGGTTAATTGACTTCCCTGTTAGGAAGTTACTCCTTAATTCCAGGTTGCTTCTCTCCTTGATTAGTTTCCAACCATTGTTTCTTGTCCTGACTTCTGGTGCTTTGGAAAATAACTTGACCCCCCTCTTCTTTGTGGCAGCCCCTCAAATACTGGAAGACTGCTATCCTGTCCCTCCTAGTCCTCCTTTTCTCTAGACTGGCCTTCTCTAGTTCCTGCAACTGTTCTTCGTATGTTTTAATTTCTTCATATTTCTTCTACTTACAAGAAGAAGAACCTGTTCCTTGAGACCCGAACATTTTGCTTGAATCAATACGAATAACAGACTTATTTCTTCACGTTTCTTCTACTTTACAAGAAGAAGAAGAACCTGTTCTTCGAGACCCAAAAATTTTGCTTGAATCAATACGAATAACAGATTTATCTCTTCACGTTTCTTCTACTTACAAGAAGAAGAAGAACCTGTTCCTTGAGACCCGAAACAACTACAAGGTGTTTTGAGAAGATCTGTTTAAACCACTTCCAGGGAAAGTTGAAACCGGATCTGTAAAAGGGAACTTACGTGCTTCGGGGCAGCAACACTTCTCTGGACAACAAGGACATCGCAGATAGCAGCAACAGGTATGGGGGCAGCACTGGCACCAACAGATTCCAAGGAGCAGGAAGACCAGAAAGAAGGCCAGCACAACCAAGACCACAAAGACCCAATCTAGGAAGAAACCATGGGAAGCAGCCCTTAGAGATACAACCAATGAATCCCATTGTATCCAGAGAGTCAGCTATTGTACGTTTGTTAACTTCTACCAAGAGTCTATAAAGCTGGGAGGAAACAATCCCAGCTGTTGTGGCCCACCAGCAGAGCTGACGGCAGACTCGGTCAGTGAGGAGGTTGGGGAGGAACACGGGCCAGTCCTGGAGTCTGGGGAAGGCTCTGACAAGGGCTCTGCGTCGGAGGCAGAGATGGGGCCAGGGCTGTCTTGACAGTTATCAGCTGCCCTTGGAGTCAGAGATCAGTGAGGCAGAAGAACAGCTGGAGCCTGTTCCCAGTGTGCGCATGCACAGAGCTGCCAGGAGAAAGGAACAGCTAAGGAACAAGGGTCAACTCGGGAGTAAAGGCTCAGGTGGACAGTGAATGGCCCCTCCCAGAGGGAATAAAGAGGAGCGAAAAGGAGAGTGGTGTTTGCAGGAGACAATTAGTTCAATTCATTAGGGTGAAGATCTGTTCCTGACTTCTTGCCAAGTAACTGCTGCTACGGTGCAGCGTTTGGAAGATATCAGCCTGGCAGCTCTCCAAGCCTGATAAAGGTCTATAGCTGTGAAACTTCATGAAAGACTGTTTGCTGGGGCTTTCCTGGAGAGGAATTCACTTTAACCTAAATAAAAGGGGTTTTATTGGGATGAGGAATCTGCGTCATGATCTTGGGAAGCATAGGTCAGAACACTAACAATACTCTGGTATCGAAAGGAGGTTCGGTTTTAATTATTTGCACTGTGTGCCCTGTTCCGGAAGGCTGCAGTGGAGGGCTCCCAAAAACATAGATAAGGGTTCAAAAAAAAAAAATCCCCTCATTTGAGTCTGGCCAGTAGAGCAAAACTCCAAATAAGGGAATCCCCAGGGGCTTTAAGATAGAGTCCTCGTTTAGCAAAGGATTCTGGAATAGATTGACCTATTCAGTTGGCCACACCATTTCAGGTGCAATTTCTCTACTCCTCTTTATACAGGTAGTCCTCGACTTACGACCACATTTGGGTCCAAAATTTCTGTTGCTGAGACATTTGTTAAGTAAATTCCCCCCCGCCCATTTTACGACCTTTCTTGTTTCTGTTGTTAAGTGAATCCCTGCAGCAGATCAGTGAGTAACCCGGTTGTTAAGTGAATCTGGCTTCCCCCACTTGACTTTGCTTATCGGAAAGTCGCTGAAGGGAATCACACGAATCAAGTGTGAAAAATGGTCACACCAGTCCCCCTTTTTTCAGTGCTGTTATAACTTCGAAATGGTCCCTAAGCAAACTGTTGTAAGTTGAGGATTACCCATACTGACTTTGTCTCACTTGGGACACATCCCCTGTGATGGATAACACTGATTCTGAGCATTTCCCCTCTCTCCCCCATTATTTGTAGATTATTGGACTTCCTTATAGTGATCATTTATACTTGTGGAAAATTCCACCTTCCAGATACCTCCGGGGGATCTGAAAGAACATCTCTTCAAGCAGGGCCTATCAAATTCAACAAGGCAGAATCCTGGCCTCAACTTACACTAAGCAGAAAGATAATTCTAAGGGGCCCATAGAACCGTGATGGCGAACCTGTGGCACGCAGAACCATTTGTGCGGGCATGCGAGCCCCAGCCAAACTTACCTGCACTGCACATGCGCGCACCTCCTAGCTGATTTTGAGGCTGCTTTCGCCCTCCTAGAGGCTTGAGGGAAGCCTCTGCAGCCTCGGGAGGCCAAAAAACAGGCCTCCCGGAAATACCGGAAGTGCTGAAAGGGGCCCATTTTCAGCCTCCCGAGGCTGCAGAGGCTTCCCTCAAGTCTCCAGGTGGGCGAAAACGGCCTCCCTTGGGCTCTGTAGGCTGAAAATGGGCACTTCCGGTATTTCCGGAAGGCCCGTTTTTCAGCCTCCTGGGGCTGCAGAAGCTTCCCTCGAGCCTCGGGGGAGGGGGGGGAAATGGCCTCAAACGGGTCGAAAATCAGCTAGGAGGCGCACACATGCACAGTGCACGTAAGGGGGGATGTTGCACACGCATGTGCAGGAAGGGCGGGGTGCATTGCATTGTGGGTGCCGGCGCACGCGCGCTTTCGGCACACCCCAACGAAAAGGTTCACCCTTCACTGCCATAGAACATGCTAGCTTTCAATGTTCAACATCACAGAAAGTGAGAGGTATGAAGCAGACTGTGGATTGCATTTGTAACTTGGCCAAAACCTTTCACAATATAATATCCCTTTGCTCTAAAGCCCACATTTTTGCCATGGTGCCAAAGGGGCAGATTTTTACAAAGTACGAAGAGAACAGAAAAGTTGCAACAAGGTCATACAGTAAAAGACAGATAGACAGACAGACAGACAGACAAGGCAAGCATTTCAGAGTCCTTTGCATTCCAAGCGCTTCTACTTCTAAACTTTGAGAAATTCAAGGAGAGGGAAAAATTTAAAAAAATAATAGAGAGTGAAGTCAACCCTTTCCCAACCCCCTTAGGAAACAAGCATGGAAGAAAAAGGCAGTACCTTCCATATGCCCTATCTGAAAGCCTGGCAAAAGCTCTGAGACACCGGAGGACTTGCCTACAGAACAAAACAAAAAAAAACAACAGGAAAAAGTTACGAAGATATCTGGCTGACCCAGAAGTAAGGCTTTCTGAGCCAGAGGTATACTGGAGGGATGGGCTTCATGGAAGAAGACATCAATTAAATTCCATCCCATACAGGAAAAGCTGCCGGGAGCTTTTATAAAGAGTTGGACAGGACTATTTAGTAAGGCGTTGACAGTAGGAGTACTTAGCAAGGATGCTTGACCCACTGCTTGACCGCATGTCCCTGCGGTCACATGATTGCGGTTTTGGTGCTTAGGGGCCAGCTCGCCACTGTGACATCACAGCATCCTGCAGTCTCATGATCTCTGTTTGCAACTTCCACTGCTGGCTTCTGACCATCAAAGTCAATGGGGAAGTTCGCAGGAGTTCATAGATGTACCCAACAGGACCATCAGATGCTGCAATCTCGTTGGGAGTCACCTAAGGAGGGCGACTGGAACCGCCAGTCATAAGTTTGTGCAATCGTGTGACATCGCACTGTAGGGCTCTGTTGCTTAGCAACGGAGTCCTCAGTCCCAATTACCATTGTTAACCAAGGACCACCTATATCCTTTACAAGCAACTGCTCCTACACGGCATGGATACCATTAACATTGAGCTTAGTGGATTGATTTGATGCTTCACTGGAATCCTCCTCCTCTTTTAACGACCCCATAATCCCTTGCAGGGTGAAGTCTGGGCAACTGGATGGAACTGAGTGTTTACTGGCCCATGCGGAGGCTTTTTTTTTTTTTTTCCAGCAGATATATTCTCAACGTACCCAGAGAGAAAAATATATGCCTCTCCCTAGGATCGAACTCACAGCCGCCCGATTGTGAGGTGAGAGCATTACCTCTAGGCCAGCGCACTACTCTGATGCTTCACTGGAATCCTGCGTGAAAATTAGTTGTAAAAGAGAGGCTGAAAAAGCCCAAGGCCAAACAGCTGAACTTGCACATCTGACACACGGTCAGTCCAGGAATTAGTCAGCGAGCTACGATTTGCACCCACATCCTTTCACGCATGGGTTCTCCTCTATTTCCCCACAAGTTTCCTTAGACGATAAAGAAAAACTGTGTCACTGCCGTTCCACACCAAGAGTGAAGATTTCACGCCAAGCTAATACAAAACACTTGGAATATTCTCAGTAATCTATCAACCTTCTGGCCACCCCTGCTGCACAATGCAGCCCTCTCTCAATTATTTAACCAGTCAATTTGGCTGCTCCATAGTGATTACACCCAAGGTAAGTTTTCTGTTCTTTTTAAATATTGGTTTCAAACCTTTCAAACAAACTGGCCCCAGGGAAGAGCACGGAGAAAACATACTCTTCCTGCCCCGATGGGTTATCTCCACCCAAGCAAGGCATAATTCTTTCAGCAGGGAATTGATGAGCATTTAAGCTGGCTTTCATCTTCTAGATATGAGCAGAGCTTAAAAGGTAACAAGCCAGGTGCTTATGTAGAACATTGCCAAGTGTCTCTAAGTCAGGAAAACAAAAGTGCACGCACACACACGCGCGTGCACATACACACACCCTTACTGAGCAGTATGTTTGAAAGATTTCCCTTCCCAGATAAGGCCATACATTAAAAAAAAATAATCAATTCATCCTGGCACTACCAGATGGACCATCCATCACAGCTCTCAGCAGGGAGAGCTTGGCAGAAATAGAAACAGGAAATGACAGTCAACCTTCAGAGACTCTGGAATCAGAAGGAAAACAGGCCCTCTCACTGTTGTTAGCACAAAAGCCAACCTCAAGACAATAAGGTTGTGCATCAAGGCCACCCTGGGCGCACAAGCTTCCACTTGGTCTGCTCCTTCTAGTGGGAGGAACTCTCACACACAATTCTCCAGGGAGCTTGTTGATGACAACATTGCAAACGTGTGGGGAGAAAATCAGGTCATAAGCACCAGGCAGGAGGACTTCAGACGTTATGTACGATCACACCCAGGATGGATTAAAAAAAATCGGTATTTTTTAAAAATGGATTTTCAAAAATTTAATCGGATTTGATTTTTATCCAATTTATTTTAATAAAATGCTTTTGGAGTAAAAAAAAACTATCTAAAGATAGTTTTCTGCTTAGGATATTTAATATTTTAGTTTATTCAACATGAAATGGAGCTTAGGTAGCATGTATATTCTGTAATATTTACATTTTTTTGATAAACTCATTCAATGAATCCAAGCTCTGCAAGCTAAATAGGAAACCCCCCCCCTTTTTTTTCAAATAATAATATTAAAGATTCTAGCTACCGGCAAGAATGAGTCCTTACATTGAAAGAGCACCTGTCATTTCAGATCCATCCTGGCAGCGCCTGTTAGACTCTAACAGTTAGAGGGCATCCCCTTACCTGCTGCCTGCCACGTCCCTAACTTTGTTGTGTCCCTGCCACACCACCAGCTGTCCCATTAAAGGGAATGGGACTGTCTGTGAGTCAACAGCGGGTCAGAGGAGGAGCCGCTGTGGGACAGAGACAACAGTTGCTCTTTAAAAATTATGATTTAAATCGAGCTGATTTAAATCAAATCCACCCTGGTCACCCCAATAAGCCCAGCATCCAACAACCTATAATAGTCAGCCAGATGTTTCAGAGAAGCATACTGGAAAGGTATGAAACTCAATAGTTCTTCCTTGTTTTTTTATGTTCAATGCAACATATACGCAGTTCTTAAGCATGGAGATTTCCTACAATTAACATGGTGAGAAATTATAGATTCCTTATCTACTCTTGTTAATTTGTCCAATCCTGCCTGCTTCCAGCTTTCTTCTACCAGATATGTTATTTGTATCATCTGTGAGCAGAGGGTCTTATTCATTCGGGTAATCTATTATGATAATATGAACTTTTAAATATATTCTAGAATTACTGCTTCAGCTCTATATACTGTACGCAAGAGATTCAAACATAATGCACAAGATAAATTAAAAGATAGAGGTGATTTGTCAGTGCCGTGTTTAGAGCATAACTTTAAGAAAAGACATTGAAAGAAGACGCTAAAGACAATTTATATTGATTTTTTAAAAATATAAATAACAAGGAACCCTTTAGAGCAGTGTTTCCCAACCTTGGCAACTTTAAACTGTGTGGACTTCAACTCACAGAATCCCCCTGCCAGCATGCTTAAAGATGCCAAAATTGAGAAATATTGTCCTGGAATATCTGGATGATAGACCATTGCCATGTTGGTTGACATTTACAGACAACTGCATCTGAACTTTTCTTGGGGAAAGATGTCCAGTTCTGAAGCAGGGCATAATATTCATGTTCAGATAATCTCTCTTTTTGTTCCTTGAACAGCATCTCTAGCAAGGAACATTCAAGATTTGGAAGCTCTTCCCTGTTTGTAACGATAAGTCATAAAAAACCCAAGCAAAACGTATGCAGATTTGCTTATTGACAAACTAGCCCAAGAGCACCATTTGTAAAAACAGCCAACACGCTTGCTCATAGCCAGGATTGAGGTTATAAAGCTGGCCAATTGACACTCCTCATGGAAAGGAGAAATGAAATAATACTTTCCACCACTCCCCATTGCCTCACTTAAAAATGCTTCCTCCACTACCATGTTTTTCAAACTTGGCAAACATTAAGATGTGCAGACTTCAACTCCCAGAATTCCCCAGCCAGCATTGCCACACATGTTAAAGTTGCCAAAATTGAGAAGCATTACTCTATTGCAGTTATGGCGAAGCTTTTGAGCACCGATTGCCCAAACCGGAACACAGGCGCATTTGTGTGCATGTGCTGGAGGAAGGGAAACATGAATACCAGCTGGCTGGTGCATGCATGCATGTTTTTGGCTGTTTGGGGGGGCATTTTCAGGCCAGTTTTTGGGTCAGTTTTGGCCATTTTTCGGGCCATTTTCAGGCCATCTTTTGGGCCAAAACAGCCTGAAAATGCTCCAAAAATGGCCGGAAAACAGCCTGGAAAATGCCCAGGAAAACACCCTGAAAATGACCAAAAACCAGCCTGTTTTTTTGCTGTTTTGGGGGCCAAAGTGGCCTGGAAAATTGCCTGGGAAACTGCCTGAAAAAGGCCTGAAAACAGCCTCAAAACAGCCTGGTTTTGGGCTGTTTTTGACTCTCTGGCTCTCGCAAAGACCAGCTGTCCGGTGCACCAGAAACCAAAAGACACGTGGCACGTGGCATCTCTGGCACATGTGCCATAGGTTCGCCATCATGACTCTATTGCAACGGAGTTACTGTTTTCATGGGCAGTGTGTATAAAGAAATAATCTTTGTGAAAATAAATGAAATGAGTATGCTTTGTCTAGCATACTGGCATTTATTTTAATGGCCACAAAAGAATTCGGAAATATCTCTGGCAATGGCAATCTGCCCACACCTAGTGATGCATGTGGCTCAGGCACACCTGGGTATGAAAAGGATGGCGACAGAGAGAGAAGTAGCAGTTTGGGCTATTGTAGCACGGCACTGGGGCTGACATAGCTGGAAATTAAGCAGGCAGTGCAGGACACAGTAAAGGAAGCAGAACAATGCTGAAGTCCCAGCCATGAAACACATACATTCTAACTCTCAGGCTGGACCTATACAGATATAGAGGAAAAAATAAGAGAAGAGTAGATTGGAGTGTTTCAGTTTAGAACACAAACGACTGGGAGTGGGAAGATGGTTAATTCTGAAATTTCCTTCCTACTTAAAAACAAGGAAAGCTCAAACCTGTATATTAAAAAATGGGTCAGGTAGGAGAAAAATTGTAGCTAGCTTTCTCCTTGATGTGGTTATATATGTGTTTCGCACCACAATGGTCATCGGCCATGCTTTGCTGAACCAAATATTCCCTACAACATCTCCAGCCTTAAACCATGATTTACAAGCTACAATATGCTATGTAAAACCAAACCAAGCCAACCACGCTACACTTTGGTGCACGTGTGAACCAAGGCTGTGTGTGTGTTTTTTCCGGTGAGACCAGTCTATCAGGGCAACCTGGTCTACCCAATTATGGGATAGAGCATACTACTTCCGTTTCTGCCTTTCAGCCCCAATCCAGGAGCCTCCGCAGGCGGCAAACTATTTTTCTGTTGAATTTATATTTATCTACAAAGAAATAAAGGGAGGCTAGTACAGATCTATTTCAAGCCATTTAGCTCTCATCAGCTAGCCATACCCTTCTGGGATTCAAGGTTAATACTTCTACCTAATATGCTAGCAGCCCGGGGTTCAAATCCCAGAAGGGTATGGCTAGCTGATGAGAGCTAAATGGCTTGAAATAGATCTATACTAGTCGCCCTTTATTTCTTTGCAGATAAATATAAATTCAACACAAGGCTGTGTGCATTTCTGTGTGAGCAATAAGGACACTTTTCTTTTTTCAGTAATAGTAGCTGCGCGCCAAGAACTCATTCCTTCTAATGGGCAAATTCAAAACCAAATTTCACCCTTTTAATGGATGGGAGGTGATGTGTCCAGTTTTGTGAGTGAGATCCTGTTTGCCACCCAGGTGGCTTCCTACGTTTGGGGGAACCAATGTAATTAAGATGTCCTGTTCTCCTTCCCATTATTTGCATGCAATAAGAGCCTCCTCACTTACCCAATACAATGAGTTCAGCATAGGCTTCGTTGTTGCCTTGCAAGTCTTGGGAAGAGGTCACGGTGCAGTAATAAACACCACTGTCCCCCCAAGCGGTTTGCTCAATGCTGAGGTCAGCATCTGCAGGAAGAATGAACAAAAAAAGAACTGTCAAAATGGGCACCAGAATCAATTCCTCAAACAGATGCTCATATAAAGAATATTCTTCACATTCTTTTTTTTATTAACATATTTTATTGATTAAATTATTAAAACATTGGACATGGTATGATTCTCCTGACATTCCTTTTTGTCATGCATGTTATAATATATAATGCATATTTCATATACAATGTACACATTTGTACAATTCGTTTCTATCTGTAATTACCCATTCTACAGATCCTGTTTTTTAGTCTGGGTCCTTCCTTTCTTTTCCCACATTGATAAAATTTATTCCGTATCTTGTAGTATTCTGTCTCGTCCTTATTTTTTAACTGCAGAGTCAATCTATCCATTTCAGCACATATCAATATCTTCTTTATATTATTTACTATCCATTTGTCAATAATTTCTCTATCTTTCCATTTTTGGGCAAAAGTTATTCTTCATATTCATTCCCTATACTGTCTTTGCTCAAGGTTGCACCACTGCAATAAAGAAACCTGAGGACGGTTACAGAGAAAGAAATTATTTATGAGCTTCACAACCATCAGCTGAATGTGCCCATGATAAAAAAAAAAAAGAGTAGAGAAAGGATGAGGAAGGCCAATCCATTATTATTTACTTATTTTCCTATTATCCGAAACCATTTCTTGTTTGAATCAAGGAATGAATAGAGCTGGCTGAGGAAATGCTTGTGTATTGGGTACGGTTATAGTCTTTCCTTCAAAAGTTTAAGGTAACACCCATGGTGCTCTTTCTTTCTTTCTTTCTTTCTTTCTTTCTTTCTTTCTTTCTTTCTTTCTTTCTTTCTTTTTTTTTTTTTTTTGCCCTCAACCACAACTATGTGAAGTAGGCAGGCTGTGAGAAAGTGAATTGCCCAAAGTCATTCAGTGAACTTCTGAAGGAGGAACAATACTTGGGTCTCTCATTCCAACTCAACATCTGAATCACTGCATCATTCTGGTTCTATTCCCAGCATAGCGTTAAGAACAGATTCAGGTGACCTGGTTACTCATTCTTCAGTAGCATCATAAACCAACAGCTAAAATGTGTTATAACTTCATTGTATCCTTGCTGTTGCAAGATATCAGCAAGGCTAGGGGGTTGGCGGGGGAATTAGCCAAATTTCCTCCCTTTGGAATCTTTTTTAGCTATTAGTTCATTCCATCCCATTACTACATTACTGTATCTATGCATAACTATCTTGTGGCTCATGAGTAACTTCAAAAAGGATGAGTAATGTGCTACTTCACAAAATTGCCTTTTATTATGTAGAAAGGTCATTCTCTGGATATCTTTTCTCTTTCTGTACTACAGAACCAAATATCCAGACCTTCCCCCTCCCAAACCTTAGAGAACTGAGATAATCTTCCTAGGGCTGAGAGAACATGACTGCCCAAAGTCACTCAGCTGGCTTTGTGTCCAAAGTGGGATATATAGTAGGTTTGAGCTTGATCCATGAGGTCCCTACATTGCTTAAATATGTATACGCACAATAGGCTTACAAGGCAGAAAAGTATTCCAACCTGAAATCTGTGTGCTTTACTGAAAGGAAGACAACGTGTTGAAAACATTAGATAGCTTTCTTACGCTGCCCAAAGATGTAGAAGAAAAAAGCTTACGAGTTTCATTTGTCTTTGGCTTCAGCCCAACTAAAGCTGTTTCTCTGCCTTAATGTACAGTCTCTACGAAAGGCTACACCTAAAATTTTTGGAAACCACAAACTCTGTCTTCTCCTGCGTGGGAATCAGCGTTCTGACCTAGGCTTCCCAAAAGCACAAAGCCGACTCCTCATCCCGATAAAACCCCTTTTATTTAGGTTAAAGTGAATTCCTCTCATTCACATTCCAGCAAAGTCCCAACAGACAGTCTTTCAAGAGATGGCACAACTACAGACCTTTATCAGGCTTGGAGAGCTGCCAGGCTGATATCTTCCAAATGCCACACTGTAGCAGACAATACTTGGCAAGAAGTCAAGAACAGATCTTCACCCTAATGAACTGAACTCGTTGCCTCCTGCAAACACCACTCCCTTTTCGATCCTCTTTATTCCCTATGGGAGGGGCCATTCATCGTTGACCTGTGGCTTTACTCCCGAGTTGACCCTTGTACCTTAGCTGTTCCCTTCTCCTGGCAGCTCTGTGCATCTGCACACTGGGAACAGGCTCCAGCTGTTCTTCTTCCCCACTGATCTCTGATTTCAAGGGCAGCTTATAACTGTCAGACGGCCCTGGCCCCATCTCTGCCTCTGACACCTAGAGCACTTGTCAACAGCCTTCCCCAGACTCCAGGACTGGCCCATGTTCCTCCCTAACCTCCCCACTGTCAGAATCTGCAGTCAGCTCTGCTGGCCACTGGTAGGCCACAACAATAAGCCAGTTTACACAAAGAAAAGGGGGAAAAGGTAGCCCTGTTTCCCACTTTGCTGATTCTGTTTTGAACTTACAAGTGATGATTACACGCCACAAAGTAATAGTTATCCCTTACCTATTACATGGGTAGGTTGAATTTATAGATCAATGTCTTCTTTAACTTGAGTATTAGAACAAGACTGTGTCCTGCATTCTGGAAGGATTTAACAACAGCCAAAAGGATTACAATTAAGGAGGATATAATATTGTACTGCAACACAAAAAATCAGAATGTGCCTCTCAAATAAGATTACCTATTCAATGCAGCTTCCAGAATCTGTTTACATTTCGCCTAATGTTTCAAGCCCATATATAAATACGTATGAAAACCACTTTAAAATGTATAAATAGTTGTGCTTAAAGAAGTAACCACTAAGGGGATTTAGATGGAAAATCGTAATTGTTCTATGACGGTTTCCAACTCGCTCCCCTATCTCCTGTATCTCTCACACTGCAGCATCTCATAATGTTCACTTTTTTTGCAATTATTACGCCAATTTCAGAAAGGGAGAGAAGCAAAACGCTTCTTCATTGTTTCCAAGAGAACAACACGGACATATTTGCAAAGTCACCAGGAGTTTGAGATTTTTGTTAATCACATGAATTGATTTTTTTAATGGATCTTGCCAATTTGCTACTAGAAGAAAACTCAAAATATGTATCAAATTACAATATCAAGAAATGCAGTCCAAATAAGCAAATTATTGTTACCGTCTTTTGGTTTTTAATGTGTTGGTTTTAGAAGCCCTAGATATTGGCCGAAGAGAGTTAGATTAACACTGAAAATCTCTCGTCTAACTCGAAGGATACAAACTCAAAGGACAGAGCTGCCCTCCTACTTCTGCCCAAATTCTTGTTAAAAATTTACTGTAGGTTTCAGCTACAAGGAGAAATTAATTGGAGAGCACTTCTGGAAGGTTCTCAACTGGCAGAAGAATAATTGTTTGAGAAGAAGCGGGGGGTGGGAAGGAAAGCAACATAAAGCATGAAACTGACCAAAAGATTTCTCCAGACTCCAAATTCCATGTTTACCATTGGTGTGGTGCTTCTAACTTCTTATAAAAGGCACCACTTTGTGGAGCTGCTAGTCCTTTCTTCAGAAGTGCTATGTGAAAGTAAGTTGTCCTTCAAGTGAATCTCATTTCTTGCTGACTTTATGAATTGATTTACACCAGCCAGAATCACATCATTTGAGTTTGGTGGCCTTCTAAATCTAGTTAATAAAATAAATATTTAATCTCTTTGTCCACAGAACAGTAGTTCACCTTCTTCCAGGAATTTTCCAAGTTTAAGATCCCTATTTATAATTTTAATGTTTTATGGTATATTTTAATTGTCCGTCTGTAAGCTGCCTAATTGCCCCCAGCGAGATGGTAGCATACGAATGTAATAAATAAATAAATAAAAACCCCAGTTTAGCTGACATGTTACAGGTTTATTCATTTATTTATTCCATTTTTGTAGCTGCCTATTCTCAAACCAGTTCCTGTCCAACGTACTGATGAAATCTTAACCCTGCTTAGCTTCTTAGTCAAGGAAAGGAAATATATTTGAATTCTCAATGCCATCACGGGAAGTAAAAGTCCTTAAAGGCACCTATGGATTTCTATATATAAGAAACAAGAAATGTGAAATGACAAGAGTTTTGATTTGTACATTGCAAGCCATATACAGTACTCCTTGACTTACGACCACAATGGAGCACAAGGTTGATGTTGCTAATTGAGAAATTGTTAAAAGTAAGTTTTGCCTCATTTTACAACCTTTCTTGCCACATTTCGTAAGTGAATCACTGCAGTTGTGAAGTTAGTAACAGGGTTAGCAGTAGCAATAGCACTTAGATTTATAAACCACAGTGCTTTTACAGCCCTCTCTAAGCGGTTTACAGAGTCAGCCTATTGCCCCCAATAATCTGGGTCCTCATTTTACCCACCTCGGAAGGATGGAAGGCTCAGTCAACCTTGAGTTGGTGAGATTAGAACTACCAAATTGCAGTCAGCCGGCAGTCAGCAGAAGTAGCCTACAGTACTGCACTTTAACCACTGCACCACCGTGGATCATAAGTTATTAAGTGAATCTGGCTCTGACTTTGGGGATCATATGACCACAGGACACTGCAACCGTCATAAATATGAACCGGCTGTCAAGCATCCGAATGTAAACCACATGACTATGGGGATGCTGCGACGGTCGCAAGTGTGAAAAATGGTCATAAGTCCCTTTTTTCAGTGCTGTTATAACTTGGAATGGTCATTAAACAAACCATTGTAAGTTGAGGATGACCTGTATTGTATACAGGGAGAGGATGACAATATTGTATTTGCTCAAGTCAAATACAAGAAATTTGCTCCAAGGAGCAAATTTCTTTGGACTTAGAAAAGAACAGTGTCCAGTGATGCAAGGGGTCATGGGGAGAGGAAAATAATTTGGTAGTATAATCAATGCAGCATACTAGTGATGAACCAGTGACCAGAACTACTTACTAAGTAGCCTTTCGTATAAAATATGATTTTCTTTTCTCGCTGGAGTCAAAAACAAGAATTTGTTTTGATGAAGGGAATCATCCTTGCTTACAGGAGGATGCTGAGCTAAGCTAACTTGATGCTGTTTTATGCAAACCTTTCCAGAGAATGGCCCCAAGTAAATCTATATGTCTGGGTGTAAACAGGGACAACGTGCCAGGGGCTGTTCAGAACTGCAGTCCAATTCATCAGCAAGGCTGACGCAGAGCAAGAAATATTTGCAACCACAGTGAAGTTATGGAACCCCTTACAAAATGTTTCAGGAAGGAGACTAAGGAAGGCGGTGCACAAAACACGCCACAGTCTCAGGAAGAGACACAACAACACAGGGGTGTCACACTAGATTTCTTCGAGGGCCAGATCAGCATTGTAGTTCTCTGCAGGCCAGTCGGGGGTCGGGGAGAGACGGCCTGGATGGACTCCTGCAGCACTTTGCCAGCCAAAATGGGGCATGGAGGAGGGCGTGCAGCCCCAGTGCGGCCTCTTTTGGCCTGGATGCCCACCTGAAACACTTTGCTGGCCAAAACAGCCCTCCCCCCTTCCCCGCACCCCGTTTTGGCTGCCGGAGGCACTGCGGGCCAGTCTTTTGCTATTTCCAGGCTGGCACCATGGGCCGGATTTAAGCACCTCATGGCCCGCGGGCCTTGAGTTTGACACCCCTGCAATAACTGCTAGAAAGGTCATACAGTGGAACCTCGGGTCGCGACCGTAATCCGTTCCAGGAGCATGCTTGCAACCAGATTTGGTCATGACCAGAAGCACGACCGACTGCGCATGCGCAGACAAAATCTGCATGGACTGCACATGCGCGGAAGGGAAAATCTGTGCAGAAAGGGAATCTACCGCGGCTGGTTTTTTTCACCACCCAATTTTTGAATTGTGACTCGATTCAAAAATCGGGTGGATTTTTTGGTAGGAACCCAATTTGGACACGAACAGAAGTGCTTGCGATCTGAGATTCCACTGCCAAATCTGTAACTGAACGAACGGATCTATCCAATTCACGATCTTCCAAGCATCTGCAGGAAGGCTTGCTGTACCTATAAATTTTGTTAGCAACAGAGCAATAAAACCTGCAAATTAGCTCCAGTTCTCTACGTCTCCTTTCAGACATAAATTATACGTCTGAAAGGCACCTTCACAGATTCAGCAGTTTTGTTCAGGACAGCACCCTGCTCTATAATTTGAATTTTCTGTGGGGTGACAGCCTTATTATAAATAAATAAACAAACAAACAAACAAACAAACCCATCAGCGTTGCCAGTAAGGTTGAATTCTGTAGGCTGAAGTTTGTAATGTTTCAAATTGCTTTAAATATCAGCATGGAAGAATACCTGTCAATGTTGGTTTTGATGTTATATCAGCCTGAATCAAGCCATTGCATGAAGAAGTCCTCTTCACTGAAAGGAATTGACCGTGATCTACCTCCCTGGACCAATACAGATTTGCAGGGAGATGTTTTTTAACCTCCCACTTGGGGGCTGAGAGAAAGTCATGGGCTCCAACTTATTCAACTGGCTTCCATGGCTGGGGAGGAGGAGGAGGAGGAGAAGGAACCCCTACTAAACATAAAACAGGATGTATGCATGCTAGTTTTCTGGTCGCACAATACTTTCTTTCTGCAAGAGACATCCAAAACATTATTCCCACAACTCTTTGTTTCTGAACCATAGCAAATTTAAGATGTCCGGATTTCAACTCCCAGAATTCCCTAACCAGCATGCTGACTGTAGAATTCTGGGAACTGAAGTCTACACAATGTAAAGTTTCCAGGGTTGGGAAATACTGCTCTAGCCTAAAAGTTACCGTCAGTTCTTACTTCTCATTCAATACAATTTCTACTTCATGCAATCATGGAGGATGTGGAGAAACAGAGATAGGTCATTATTTTCAAAACCCAGGGGGAATGTTTACTATGTATTATTGCTCTACTACTTAAAACTTATTTCCATTTTTCTTACTAAGAATAAAACTTTGAGCAAGACTTTAATCGCCCTAACAATTAAAATTCCGTAGCAAAGCCAAAAAAAACCCAGATTAATGCTGGCTGAATAACTTCTAATAAGGAAACCACCATGCCTGCTTAACAGCGTGAATGTCATCAGCAAAGAAACATATACTATGTATTATAAGATAGCTGCTTTTAAAATATGAATATTGCATGCCCCCTAGACTTCAACCTGATTTTCCGTGTTGTGCACACCAGAATCTGTTTTTACAAGAGTAGAAAAAGAATATAAACAGGGAGAATAAACAACATTAACAAATATCCTGTACAACAAAAACAGAAAACATCGAAATGGAACAGTCATAGCATGACTCTAATGTTGCTAGAACTTGAAAGAAAAGCTCTTGTTGATTACACTATGATTTTGGAGACAGGGGTCATGCAGTAAATGAGATAAAAACATGTGGCATTTCTAAAACCGACCATTGGTGCTTGTCTTAGAACATGTTATCACAGGCTGTGGGGCATTGCCATGGACTTTTGACCTGCTAAATTCATCAGTATTGTTCATTCTTGTTTTTAACTTCCCTTTAGGTCCTTGCTATAGTTATGAAAAACAACACCCACATTAAAAATGAAGTAATATTCAGAGTCTGGCAGTGGTTTTCTGACACACAACACACAAGAGAAAAATAGAAAAGGATTTCGATGGAGTAAATTGCAAAAAGATTACAACAAAGTACTTAAGTTTCGTTCCAGCTGTAGGAAACTGAAATATTCATAGCACAAGCGCAGAGTTGTTAACTAATAAGTCATTCCATATATTTGGAAGTGCAAAATTTTTAAGACTGCAGATTAATAGATTGAATAACAAGAACAGTTTCTCTTTATTGCCCACACTATGGCTGACCAGATAACTGGTGCAAAACATCTGGAGGTTACCACGTTATCTTGTCATGGAATACATGGTATTGTTCAAGCAACTTTAAAATGTGTGGACCTCAACTCCCAGAATTCTGAGAGTTGAAGTCCACCTTTCTTAAAGTTGATAAAATTGAGAAACCACACATTAGACAAAGATCAATAACCTGAGGCCATGTAGGCTGAAACTAAAATATTTCTCTCCACTTATTTAGAAATACATTTTCTAAAAAAGTTTACAATGGTTATTACACTTTAGAGTGAAAGTAAGATTTCTCTGTTGAAAATTGCTCCTTGCATTCCAATACATGTAAACTTATTCTTCTCCAAAGGAAACCAGGGCAGGGGGAAATTATGGAATCTGGCCACACCTAACTTTCTTTGTTCTTTAAAGAGGAATGAAAACAAAATTCTGGTATTTTGCCAGCTTTCTATTCTGTGCTGAAGGGATCTACAGCATTCTATTTTTCAAAGACTCCTTCATATAATTTTGTAATATAATTTTCCTGGCTGCAAAGGTTTAAATTGCCTTTTTGTAGAAATCAGGGTGTAGGCTTCACTTCCCAATCTATCCTATAGATTCTGATCTACCACTTAAATACTAACCAGGTTCAAATATTCTTAGTTTTTCATGTTCTTCTGGGTATTGCAATCTAGATGGATTATTTAAAAAAAAAAGCTGAAAAGCATTAAAACTAATAAAATAACAAAAGTTTATATCCCCAACAGAAGATTGGACCAATCATTTGAAGGTCTATTATTCATAAAGCAAGTTTTACTCATTTTTAGCGTTAACAGTAGTTATTTCAATTGTAGAATTTTTAATACTTTTACTCTCTATTCATTCACGGTTTCATTGTTGAAAGGTCTCTGAATTCAAGATCTCAAAGTTCAAACCCTCAGGAATGCATTTATGTCTTTTTTCAGCAAAATCCTGTAGTTAATTCTTGTAACATTAGTGCTTAAAATAGTGAAAAGAAGTAAATATCACCCTATCCACCTGGAAAGGGGGAGGAAAGGATACCACTATTAAGAAAACAGAATGGTTGGTAACAAACAGTTAAAAAAAACCCAGGACCACAACCTGACTCAGCCAATAACACTGACTGGTTACATGTCAAAATAAGCCAGAATTCTGGGTTCATGCTACAAAAAAATAAGCCCCATAGCTACAGAGTCTTAACCTCTTAAAAAAGATTTATGACAATTTGTAACCTAAGGCAAATTATAGCAATGCATCCATTTCTCAAAGCATGTCTTTCTACACAGCCTTCTGCAGGCTAAGATGACTTTAACTTCAGCTGGGATTGGTAAACGCAAACAACTGCACAGTTTACACAAATATGCTCACTCACCTACCTACACCTGTATTAGTAATGGACTATTTTTTAAAAAAAACAACTTTCCTAAATCTGCCACCTGGCATTCTTGTTTATTCTCTCTGTTGTGGCCCGCCAGTGGCTGGCAGAGCTGGCAGCAGAGTCACACAGTAGTGAGAAAGTTGGGAAGGAATCCGGGCCATTCCTGGAGGCTGAGGAAGGCTGGGACAAGGGCTCTGCATCAGAGGCAGAGATGGGGCCAGGGCAGGCTGGCAGTCATCAGCTGCCTTTGGGCTTGGACAGAAGTGAGGCGGGGGAGCTTCTGGAACCAGTTCCCAGCCTGCACATGCGCAGAGTTGCCAAAAGGCAGGCACAATTAAGAACTCAGGGTCGATGTGGGAGTAAGGCCACAGGTGGACGATGAATGGCCCCTCCCATCAGGATTAAAAGAGAAGCAAAAGGGGAGGGTTTTTTTTTTTGCAGGAAACAACTTGCTCATTCGTTTGTTTGTTTGTTTGTTCCAGCCTTGTGGAGATTTGTCTGTATAAAACCCAGCTCTTCCCTGCCAGCAGTGAGTGTGGAACTATTTACCGGGCAGCGTTCCAGGATTGAGCTCATTAGTATACCTTTGCAAGACTGTTTGCCAAGCCGTTGGCTAACTTGTGAATGAAATAAATTCACATTAATGTAATAAAAGAGGTTTTTGCCAGGACTCAGAATTGACTTGGTGCTTTTTGGGGAGGCCTAAGACAGAACACTGTCTTCACCAACATCAGTGACTATGCGATGGACTGTGAGCCAGAATGTCGGTGTCCTGTACATACCATTTGTGATCGTAATGCGCCGGCCCTGGTAGAATTCCCCCAGGGTCACTGTATTGCCTTGCTTGGTGGCCACCACTCGAACAGTCCTGGAATTGTCTTGACATTCCACATAAGGGTTATATCCTGGATTGTTCGTTTGTAGCTGGTTGTTGAGCTGGCTCTCCTGGCTACCGGGATTAAAGGCATCAGCTATACGGCTTCGGCAGTAAGATTTGTATTTCCACAAGACAATAGGAAGCTGAGTTGTTGTAGTCTGGTAGTTGCATTGTAGAGTCACAGGTTGAAATAAGATGACTACGTTGAAAGGGTTCAGCACACTGACCTGTATTGCGATGGCAGAATCTGTAGATTGGAGCAGATGGAAGGGAACAGTGAGTAAATATAACATCCTTACATGCTAACACACTTTCTTTCTCCAGCATTCCTCCTTCCAAATATTATAGGGCAAAGCTGGCTTATCTTCTCAGTTTCAAGTTTCCTAGGGCCTGTCAAAAGCATTATTTCAGGACCATATAAATTTCCAGCATTATGCCATATAAATTGGACTTAACTTATTCATCCAATTTAGAACTTATAAGTTGTCCATAACTTATGAAGGTTTGAATAATCCTGGCCTTCTTCCCTGCTCCTAACAAGATGTCAGATCAGCCAATAAACGTGCAGCATACACATCTCCACAAAACATGGGGTTGAGATTTGGGAAACGTGTACATCAGTTTGCAACCATCTGCAACCTACAACTTACCCATTCAACCCCTCCACAGCACAGGTATGTGTTGACCAGTGGTGGGATTCAAAAAAATTTACTACCGTTCTGTGGGCGTGGCTTGGTGGGTGTGACAGGGGAAGGATACTGCCCAAAATCCCATTCCCTCCCCAACCTACTAACCTGCTTTCCAGTTCTGTTCTCCTGTGCAGGGCAACAAAAGAAGACCCAGCCGATCAGCTGGGACTTGGGAGGCAGAGAAGAGATGGGGGTGGGGCCACTCAGAGGTGGTATTTGCCAGTTCTCTGAGCTACTCAAAATTTCCGCTACCGGTTCTCCAGAACTGGTCAGAACCTGTTGAATACCACCTCTGGTATTGACCATCTCAGGGGTTCTCCATCCTTGGCAACTTTAAGACTTGCGGACTTCAACTCCCAGAATTCCTGAGCTAACATGACTGGAGGAGGGATTCTGGGAATTGAAGTCCGCAAGCCTTAAAGTTGCTAAGATTGGAGACCCCTGATCTAAATCACAATTATGGACAAGTCTAAATAAAGTTTGACACAAAATAATGGCATAATAATGGCAAGGTTTATTTTTACATTAGTTTTTTCTTTTCTTTTCAACTGTTCAAAAAGAAAACCCTTTTCGCTTTTCTACTTTCTAAGTTTTGTTCTGACAAAGCAAGTCTAACACCAGGAGTATCTTGTGCTCATAGCCTTCCCTACTCTTTTTGTTTTTGTGGTTTCATTCCAGCCTGAAAAGAGGTTGGTCCTAAGATCAGTTTCCTCCCACAAAGGACCTGCAGTTTCGATGTGTGCATGTGTGTGACAACCGCAGCTCCAGTCTGGATCAGTCATCAGCCTTCCAGGAAGAAAAGTCTAATAAGGCACACCTACAGGTTTAAACAAACACACAATAGACCTTGCCACAGAAACCAAAAGTTCCTTGATTCTTCCTGAAACACGCCCCACTTTTCAGCGGGATTAAGGGTTGGGAGCTGGTTAACTCTTCCCTTCCATGGATCGTATGTTTATCTTTCAGGCAAATGACAATATGCCAAACACCACACATCCGGCTATGTGTTGATCACATAGGATGTAAAAAACAACCTGACCAATGAAAAGAGGGAATTATTTTGGCTTCAAAATATTTTGGCTTGCATTTCAAATGCTTTTTAAGGATCTTACTGTAGAGATACTCTTATGGTAGCCTCAGGATTTGTGCAAATGCCCCAAACACTGGATATCGCAGAGAAGCTATATTTTGGGCTCTAGCTGGAAAACCTCGCAGCTATACTTTCTGACCCCAGTTGAATTTGAAAACATTTAATGTTCACTGGTACAAGCATGCACACGTAAAAAAAAGCCATTGCTTCTTCAAACTACTCCATTTCCTTCCCCTGGAGGGTCTCCTCTTTGTTCCTTCCAAGCAGGCAAGACAAAGGCAAGTGACGAACAGGAAAAGCAAAATGGGGGGAAGAATAAGGCATTTTCCTCTTTTCTTTGGGCTATGAGCCAGGTAACAGTATATGCTAAGAAACCTTGAACTGAGAAGAGCCAAGGACATTGTCCTTGTGAAAAGGAACCCTACCTTCAGTCAGAAAAGACGGGCTCCGGGAGGAGTGGGAAGAAAACATTTTTTATCACCAGTAGCAGCCAGTATGGTTGGTTTGTAGTGATTAAGGGGCTGACTGAAGTCCACTCTCGACCACAGGAACCCACTGTGCGTCTTTGGACTGGTCCCTGTCCTTCAGCCCAACATACTTTGCAGAGATAAATTGGAGGAAGCACTAGATATACTTCTGGTGGAAAGGAGGATTATCAATCTAACAAAACACACATACACAATGTAGGTGTGAATGTGCAAATGCACATTCACAAAAACACCAACTGCAATCCCAGGTCTCTACATCGAGCCCATTACAGCCTTTGTATGACCACATCATCATAACGCCCACGAGAACAATTAACTACACCTACGTTCCCTTAGCCACATCCGTTAACAAAATTGCATTTTTAACCGAGTTCATTTTAAATGCTTTTCGCAGACTGGATTTTTTGTTAATATTTTTTTTTTATTTTTATAACAACAACAAAAACAAACAAATTTCTGTTCATCAGTGTGTCAGTTGGGTACACATTTCTTTGTGCACATAATACCATTATCATACATATTTTACTTATATATGTTTATAATCATTCTAATCAATATTTTATATCACATGTATCACTAGGTGGCCAAATGATAATTAAAGAACCAAGAGAAAAAAGAACAACAAGAGCAATAAATCCCAACTATAAGGTATAAACAGTGGAAGAGGAAAAGAAACTGATTTCTATAAATATAAATGGACTAAATTCGGCTATTAAAAGGAAAAAGGTATTTTATAAATTAGGGAAATTAGACTGGATTTTTTGTTTTTGTTTTTAAAAGCCCTCTTTTCGTGTACAGGGAGTACTTGACTTATGACCACAATGGATCCCCACACACACATTTCTATTGCTAAGTGGGACATTTGTTGAGTGAGTTTTGCAGACCTTTCTTGCCACAGCTGGGAAGTGAATCACTGCAGTCCATAACTTACTATAATCCCCGAGGTTAAGTGAATCTGGCTACCCCGGTTGAGTTTGCTCGTCAGAAGGTCCCCAAAAGTGATTACCTGACCCCGGGACATCCTTAACTGTCATAAATATGAACCAGTTGCCAAGCATCTGAATTTCGATCACATGACCGTGGGGATGGCTCAAAAGGTCATTGCCTCTGGAAAACGGCCCTGAGTCACTTTTTTGCAGTGCCTTTGCAACTTCGAACGGTCACTAAACGGGCTGTTGTTAAGTCAAGGCCGACCTGTATACAGCCCCCTTGGGATGTTTTAACTGTAGAAAGTGGGTTCATGCGGAATCCCAATTCTGCAGGTTGCCTGAGCGCAACTCAACAGGTGCGGATTTGTTTTGCCCAGAAAAGCGCTGTTTCCTCCGACGGTCCAGTAAATCGACCCGGGGATCCGAGCAAGATCTCACCGCCGGTGTTAATGAGGGAGCGGGCTTGGAAAGGAAGCACGACCCTTTCGGGTCGTCAACCCCCCCCCCCCCCACGGCGAAGTCCGCGCGGGAGAAGGCGATTGGCGGAGGGCGCTTGGCGATCGCCCAATCGGCTCTCGAGTCTCCCTCTCCCCAGCGCCCTAAAGAAGGGGTCCCCCAAGGAGTCTCCCCTCAGAGGCGGGCGGAGGGGCAAAAGGGATGGTGGGGTCATGTCGTCGGGGGAACGAGCGGGAATTTTCTTACCCCCTCAACCCCCCAACCCCATTCCTCTCACTCGCTCACCTAAAATCCAGGCGGTGCCCAAGAACCACAACAGGGGCAGCGCGGCGGCTGGTCGACGCGTCCTCCAGGTCTCCATTTCCCAACCTTTGTACGGACTTCGAGCCGGGAAAGAGGGAAGGAGGGCTGGGTGCTCCCAGACGCGTTCGTTTCCAAGCCCCCTTCGCCCTCTGAACTCTTTAGCGGAACTCCGCACAGCTCGCTCCGCTCCGCTTCGCCTCGCCTCCGATGGTGCCCAGCACCGCAGCGTCTCTGTCCGTGCGCGCCAACAGGTGCTGCCCTCGCAAGAGGCAACCTCGCCCAAGGAACGGAAACTACCAAGTCCTTCAGGGAAGCGGGGAGCCTCTCGCCGAGGCTTACTCACGGGGAAGTGGTTGTTGTTGTTTTTTTTTTTGAGGAAACAGACTCACTCGTTTCTTGACCTAGACTTCACTTTTTTAAAGGCGAGCTGAATAATGAGGGGAGGAAAAGTAAGAACGAAGGTCAGCCTTCGGGTATTCCCTTTCTCTTCCTCCTCCCTCCCCCCCGGGACGATGGTAAAGCCTCAAGGCGTTCTTTGAATGTATTGAGGAGCCAAACTATTTGGGAAAAGAGGGGGTGGAGGAGAGTGAAGGGAAACTTTGCGAAGTCCCTCTCTGCTCCCCTTCCCAAGGAAAAATGAACTCGCCCAGGTACTGCCTAAGAGATAAAAACACAACTTTCAAATACCAGGAAAGGTGAAAGTTTACGAGTTTTGATTTAGGAAGGAAGGAAGGCTGTTGGTCTGGCTATGATACTGATCACTTTTAACAGAAGCTGGAATATAAATTGTGGAAAAAATGAAAACATCTCTGCTGGTTATTTATTCATTGTTATTACTTTTATGTTTCCTATTACCTGTTTTTTTTAATATATCGTTTTCTACATGATTTTTTTTTTAAAGTAGTTTATAAACTTTTATTTGATACACAATGGGATTTTTAAAATAATAATATAAAGCGGTCTTGTTAATTTGCCTAGCGGGAGATTCATTGTATACAGTAAAATATTGAAAAGGAAATAAAATTGCCACTAAATTTTAAGTATGTATATATATTTTTCATCCATCATGCTAAATCAGTACAAGATACACGGTAGCGCAGTAGTTAGAGTGCAGTACAGCCGGCTACTTCTGTGGACTGCCAGCTGCCTGCATATTTGGCAGTTCGAATCTCCCCAGGCTCAAGGTTGACTCAGCCTTCCATCCTTTCAAGGAGGGTAAAATGAGGAGTCAAACTGTTGGGGGCAATAGGCTGACTCTAAAACTGCTAAGAGGGGGCTCTAAAGTACTGTAAAGCAGTATATAAAGTGCTACTGCTGAACCATATCTGGGTGGGTATCCAGTCTTCCAGAACAAGGTCAGTTTTATCAGCAGCATTGTTCTGCTTATTATGACATCAGGAATGGTGTCACAGCTGGGTTGGTTTTTTTTCCCCTGCCCTGGGTTTCCTTAATAGGCCAGTACCCAGCTTGCCATGTCCTGTTGGGCACCCTTATTGGCTTTGGTTCTGGGTCTATCCTTAACCATCTCTGAAGGTACCCATTATGAAGGCCACTCTCTGGGCCAGCCATGTCTCCCTGGCCAGCCTTGCGTATTAGCATTTATCGCCGATAACCCTGTGATCCTGCGTTGCCCGCACTCTTCCTACAGAGGTTCCATCACTTGGCAATACCTCGACCCATCTTGGACCGATGAGCAACCCCTCACCTTCTTACGGTCAGGCGGGACTTCCTGGCCCCTGTTTAGCCATGACAAGTTGCAGAGACTACGTTTCAAATCCCGACTGATCGCCAGCAACCTTTATATCCCAAGTCCCCTCGTAGAAGATTCTGGTTTGTACACCTGCCGTGCAGGAGATGCCATCTTTGGCTATTATGAGGTTGACTTCCAGGAGGCCAAGCATCTCCATGTATCCCATGTAGGCCTGGGAGAGACTCCCTTGGGCAACGCTACGGTGCAGCTTGGCAAGGGAGCCCAGGCCACCCTGTTCACCTCCTGGAGCCCTTGGCAGCCTTGCGATCGCTGTGGCCGCCCCGGGGAACGTAAGCGAGTGGGGTTTTGCTATGCCCAGCTGACTACGATGGACTCTGAGGAGGAAATGCCATTTCCTTGTGGGATGGTTAGGCAGAAGTATTTGATGTTGCCACAACGGGTACCAGAGCTGAGAATAGAAACCTGTCAAATGCCCTGTGACAGATATGCTAGCCAAGAGGAGCCCAACTGGGTACCATTCCTGGTCTTTACCAACTACCACCCTCAAGGAAAAGCCACTGCTCACCTTCGCTGCCCAGCATCCTCCATCTACAGGTACTAAAGTCTTTCCTGCCTCCATTGGGAGTTAAAAGTTTCAGCACTGCCTGGGTGTAGCCAACTCTGAGAAACATCATTCATTGTCACCCTTGACCCTGGTTTTCCCCCACCCCCTGGGTGTATCGTAATTCATATTCTCCAGTGGGACTCATCCATAGCCAAGAGTCATCAATCATGCTCTCCAGTTAGAATTTTGCGAGGCAGAAACTTCGGTCACCTAGTTACTATCTTTGAAAACATTTACGGCATGCAGTTTTGGTTACAGGCTGTCGCACTGCTCCCCCCTCCCTTTCTGTTGGCAACTCTAGAAAGACCATAGAAATATTTTATGAGTTGACAGCAGGCTTTCCAATTCTGTTTAGCACACGCATAAAATGTAGTAGATTCTCTTCAGTGTGGGCTTAAGAGTACAGGTAAGTCCTCGACCTATGACCCCAGTTGAACCCAACACTTCTGTTGCAAAGTGAAAGGTTTGTTAAGTGAATTTTTGCCCCCTTTTACAAGCTTTCTTGCCACTGTTGTTAAGTGATTATTGCAGTTGTTGTTGGTCATCGTTGTTAAACGAATCTGGCTTCCCCATCGACTTGGCTTTGTCAGAAGGTCTCAAATGATCCCAGGACATTGCATAAATACAAGTCAGTTGTCAAGTGTCTGAATTTGGGATTGCACAATCATGGGGATGCTGCAACAATTGTAAGTGTGAAAAACGGTCAAGTCACTTTTTTGGTGCCGTTGTAACTTTGAGCGGTCACTAAGTGAACTGTTGCAAGTCAAGGACTACCTGTATTGTAGTCACTGTGGTTTGCTTATGATGTGCTAAATCTATCAATTGTTTATTCCAAGGGCCTTCAAACTTGGGAAGTTTAAGACTTGTGGACTTCAAATCCCAGAATTCCTGAGCTAACATGACTGGAGGAGAACTTCTGGGAATTGAAGTCCACAAGTCATAAAGCTGCCAAGTTTGAAGACCCCCTTGGTTTATTCAATACAATGTAGTCCCAAAGCATGTCTAATAAGCAACAGTATGCTTTGTGATTCAGCTTAGGGTACTGTAACCTGCAAATTTGTTGAAGGCTTATTGCACTGGCCTTGGTTAAAGCAAATCATAACTTAATAGCAATAGCACTTAGACTTATATACCACTTCACAGAGCTTTACAGCCCAGGGTAAAGAGTCAGCCTCTTGCCCCCAACAATCTGGGTCCTCATTTTACGGATCTCGGAAGGATGGAAGACAGGGTCAATCTTGAGCCTGGTGAGATTCGAACTGCTGGCAGCCGGCAATCAGTAGGAGTAGCCTGCAGTACTGCATTCTAATGAGAGAGCCACCGTGGCTTAAATATATAATCTATCTGGCTAACAAGCCAGCTGTTGGTCTGTAGAGATTCTCAGTCATCCAGGGCATGGTTGTCCCAAAGGTGCTTTTTCAGGAGGCAACTGGATTTTCTTGTTTTTCTTTTGAAGACATTTCACTTCTTATCCAAGAAGCTTCTTCAGCTCTGATTGAAACATTTCCCCTATCCTGTCAGAGCTGAAGAAGCTTCTTGGACGAGAAGTGAAACGTCTTCGAAAGAAAAACAAGAAAGTCCAGTTGCCTCTTGAAAAAAAGCACCCTTGGGACATGCTTGGCTGTTGCTCCTTTTCTCCATAAACATACCCTACTGCAGGGGTTTTCAAACTTGACAACTTTAAGACTTGCGGACTTCAACTCCCAGAATTCCTCCTCTAGTCATGTTAGCTCAGGAATTCTGGGAGTTGAAGTCCGCAACTCTTAAACTTGCCAAGTTTGAAGGACCTTGCCCTATAGGATCTTTAGCTCAAAGGGGCAAGTTTCAAAAACTCTATGATATTTGTAAGCCAGTCACAAGGCTGCTTCCTCCACATCCATCTAATATTCAATTTTGGTTGCCACGATATAAAAAAAATGTTGAGTCTCTTTCTAGAGTGCAGAGAAGAGCAACAAAGATGATTAGAGGGCTGGAGGCTAAAACATATAAAGAACAGTTGCTGGAACTGGGGATGTCTAGTTTAATGAAAAGAAGAACTAGGGGAGACAGGATAGCAGTGTTCCAATATCTCAGGGGCTGCCACAAAGAAGAAGTCAAGCTATTCTCCAAAGCACCTGAGGGCAGGACAAGAAGCAAAGGGTGGAATGGAAACTAATCAAGGAGAGAAGCAACCTCAGAACTAACAAAGGAGAAATTTCCTGACAGAACAATTAATTAATCAGTGGAACAACTTGCCTTCAGAAGTTGTAGGTGGTCCAACACTGGAAGTTTTTAAGAAGAGATTGGATAACCATTTATCTGAAGTGGTGTAGAGTTTCCTGCCTAAGCCAGGGGTTGGACTAGAAGACCTTCAAGGTCCCTTCCAATTTTGTTATTCTATTCTATTCTATTGTTTCTATTATTACACCTAAGGAGTTCAATTTCCTGCTAGCTTTTTGCAATCACCCAGAGACATCTTAATACAGTACAGCTATTATGTTTGCCACACTTAATTATATAGCGGGGTTTTATTTTCAGAAGCAAACTTTGTCGAATTAGTGCACTCAGGATACCAGTTTTCCTTAGCCAGATTTAATCGCTTCCACTTAGGCTGTCACCAGCAGCCCTAACACCATGAACAGGAGAAACAGGAAATGTTGATTTAGTTCTCTTGGTTTGGCTTGTATCTCTTGTACATTGTAAAAAAAAAGCAAGTTAATTATTGATGAGTTAGATGAACCTTTCACCTTTGGATACCAGATGGAGTTCCAGGTCTGCTATAGGCAGCAAGATTCATTTTAAAAAATTATAATAACCAGGAGCAACTGAATGAAGCACACACAATAGAAACAGCTGCAGGACATCAAGGACTGAGTTCAGCCAAAGCTACTGTTAGCAGAGTAAGCAATTCAACCGTAAGTCGATCTGACCTATTATTATTCTCCAGGTGGTGATCATCCTTGTCTGGGGCCTAATACAGGTAGCCCTTGACTTACCACCATTCTTTTCACAATTGTTTGAAGTTAAGATCATTATCTTCTTCATTTAACGACCCCATAATCTCTTGTGGGGTGGAGTCTGGGCAACTGAATGGAGCTAGCAGAGTGTTTTAATGGCTGGATGCTCTTCCTGTCACCAATGGGGAGTTTTGTTCAGCAGATATATTCTCAGTGTGCCCAGAGAGAGAAATATCTGCCTCTACCTAGGATTGAACTCACAGCCTCTTGATCGTGAGGCAAGAATTCCACCTGTAGGCCACCTCACCACTACTGTTTGAAGTTAAGATGATGCTGAAAAATGTGACTTATGATCGGTCCTCACCCTTACAACCATCACAGCATACTGTCAGCATACTGTCAGCCGAAGCTTTCAAATACTCTTGAAGGACAGCGTCATGTAGAGTACATTGCAGTAATCTATGTAGGAGATGACTAAGGCACGGGTAACCAGGAATAGGCACAACCAGTGCATAACACAAAGTTTGGCTGGCCATGGCTGCCACCTGTTTTTTCCAGCGAGAGTTGTGAGTCCAGGAGGACAACCCAATTCTTCTAGATTGAATTGATGGATCAACAAATAACTACATAGACAACCCTATGGGCAATTAGACATTATTCGAAAAGAGAAATGCTGTAGGATAGGACAGCCTATTTGTAAACTGGGGGTGGGGGGGAGATACACGCATTGTTCTAAGCCAGAATGAGTAACCTGTGAATTGTGACGCCCAGTACTGTACAGTTTTTCCAACCCCCGAAGCACATTGTTATTTTTAGAGATGTGGCTTTGTTTCTTTTTGTGAGAAAATCGGTGTGCTAAGCATCTGCTAAAATACCTAAGTATGATGAACACTTTCCCTACCACCACAAGGACACCTGCAAAATAAAAAAAATTAAAAAATGAAATGAAAATATCAGCAAGAAAAAATGACCCTATTTGCATAAAAAGATTGCTTGCCTCTTCTAACCCTTTTTATAATGGATTTTTTTAATAGTAACAAAGTTGGAAGAGACCTTGTAAGTCATCTAGTTCAACCCCCACCCAAGCAGAAGACCCTACACCATTTCTGAGAGATGGCAGTCCAGTCTCTTCTTAAAAGCTGAGGAAGCTCCCACAACTTCCAAAGGCAACTTCTGTTCCATTGGTTGATTGCTCTCGCTGTCAAAAAATGTCTACTTATTTCCAAACTGAATCTCTCCTTGTTCAGTTTCCATCCATTATTCATTGTCTGGCCTTCAGGAGCTTTGGGAAGTAGCTTGACCACCCCCCACCCACCGCCCTGTGGCAGCCCTTCAAATATTGGAAGACTGCTATCATGTCTCCCCTGGTCCTTCTCTTCACTAGACTAGCCATGCCCAGTGCCTGCAACCATTTTTCATATGTTTCAGTCTCCAGTCCCCTAATCATCCTGGTTGCTCTTCTCTGTACTTTTTCTAGAGTTTCAACATCTTTTTTATAGTGTAGTGACCAAAATTGGATGCAGTATTCTAGGTGTGGACTTACTAAGGCTTTATAGAGCAGTATTAGTACCTCCCTTGATCTTGATTGTATCCCTCTGTTAATTTGTTGAGTGATAAATAAGATGTATATCAAACTAATCTATAAACCAGTGATTGCAAATCATGTTGGCTGCGTTTATACAACACACTGAGCTAATATTACTGTAATTATCACTTAACATATTGTGCACCTCTCACTGAATAGGCAACATAGAGGTAGATGGTTCAAGGTTATGAAATACAGAGGGGCAAGTGGCTCAGGCAGTCATCACTGATATCAAATCAAGGCAGTATAAATGTATAAGGTTATGCACTTTTATCTCATTAAAACTGCAACCTTCATTTGCTGCAATACCGTTTCCCCAAAAATATGACCTACCCTGAAAGTAAGTCCTAGCTTACTTTCGTGCAATATAAGCCCTATCTCCAAAATAAGCCCTAATTAAGATCCTATCCATCCCAGAGTGGACGGGTAAAAATTAAGCTAGGGTGGGGATGGGAGGGGGTGGAGTAGCCCTATTACTTACCTTTGGACAGTTGTAACCAGGCCTCGCAAACCCTGACATATGCCTTGCCGGCCCATTTCTTCTGCAACCAGCAAGGCTGGCAAGGCTTTCCTGAAGGCCTCTATAGCTGATAACAAAGCTTCGGGTTGATCCAGAGCTCGGTTATCGACTGCAGAGGCCTTTAGGAAAGCTTTGTCAGCCGCAGAAGGAATTGCTGAAAGCCTCTGACAGCGAAAAGATTGGGAACAACATGCACAAGTGAGGTTAGTCAGTGGATGACATCCCCCCCAAATAAGACCTGGTGCCTTTTTATGGTGGCAAAAAAAAAATATAAGGCAGGGTCTTATTTTCAGGGAAACACAGGGTTGGAAGGGACGTTGGAGGTCTTCTACTCCAACCCCCTGCTCAAGCAGGAAGCCATATACCATTTCAGACAAATGGCTATCCAATATCTTATATCTTATACCTTATAACCAGGATGGCTATCCAATATCTTATATCTTATACCTTATAACCATGATGGCAAACCTATGGCATGCGTGCCACAGGTGGCATGCATAGCCATTTGTGCCAGCATGCGAGCCGCAGGCAAACTCACCTCCCTGTGCATGTGTGTACCTCACAGCTGATTTTCAGCTGGTTTGAGGCCTCCTGCAGCCTCCCAGAGGCTTGAGAAAAAGCCTTTGCAGGCCAAATCGGCCTGTTTCATCACTTCCTGTTAATACAGGAAGTGATGAAATGGGTCTATTCGGCCTGCAAAGGCCTTTTTCAAGCCTCTGGGAGGCTGAAAAAGGCCTCAACCCAGCAGAAAATCTGCTGGGAGGCCTGGTTTGAGGCCTTTTTCGGCCTCCCAGAGGCTTGAAAAAAGCCTCTGCAGGCTGAATAGGCCCATTTCGTCACTTCCTGTAAAACCAGCTAAAAAATCAGCTGTAAGGCACGGTGCGGGTGGGGGGGGGGCAGGGGGATTGCGCCCGCATACGCAGGGGGTGTGGAGTGTGCGCATTGCCTTCTGGGTGCTGGCACCCAAGCGCATGGGTGCCAGTGCGCACATAATTTTTGGCACAGGAACCCCAAAAGGTTAGTCACCTCTGCCTTATAATGATATGTAAATATTACTATTACTATACTGAAAAGATATCTGGAGTAGTTGGGCAGACTAATTCATTTTTAGAATATTTTAATATAGAAACTCTTTAAAATTGCAGACACCAGAGCCCTCTGTGAAGAGGCATTTCTTCTTGTCTCACCCATTGTACAAAAAGCCTCTTCTGAGATGAAGCTGGGTTCACACATTGCATTCAACCTCAATGTGATTAGGTGATTGGTACTGAAGAGTGCTATATGAACCAAAGTCTCATGGCTTGGAAACCATTAGATTTGCCTGATGTTTGAGTCCTGTCCTTTGCAATTTGGTCAACAAACCATGATTTAGCCTTAGAAGACCCCAAGCTATAGCAATCTGGGCCTTAAAAAAAATTATGGCCTCTGTTGGCTTCCATTTCTTTGCTTTTTATTCATACACTTTTGGGATTGATGTCTGATTCCTCATCTTGTATGAATGACCTTGTCTCTTGCCTTCATCAGCCCCGTCTACTGGCAGGTAGGTCTCACAACGTTGACACACCTTCAACTTCTCCAGAAGAACTCCAATTTCTCCAGAAGTACCCAAAGCCTGGATAAAGCCACTGGCGGTGGGATCCTACACCTTTCCTTCCAGAACAATTCACACAGCATTTTCTACCAGTGTTTCGTGAATGGACATTTAGCGGGCAAGTTTTTAGTTACCTCTCCTAATGCAGTGAACCCACCAGGGGAGCTGGCTCACACATACTCCATAATTGAGGCCTTGGTGGTGGGCCTCTCCATATTCCTGGTGTTCCTGATGTTTCTCAGCATAATCGAGTCCTGCAGGAGGAAACCAGAAACAACAGTGGTCTAGAAGATGGCGTGTGAACTTTGGTGGACACCTTAGGAAAGAAGGTGTGGATTGCTGATTAATAAAGATATTGACTGACCACAGTATACATTCAGGTAACGTCTGGGCTTTACATAAAAGGGAGGTTTAAGGTCAGCAGGATGTCAACTCATAAATTGCTGGCACAAGGGTTGGATGCAGCACTTCTCTATCAGAGGTGGTATTCAGCAGATTCTGACCAGTTCTGGAGAACCGGTAGGGGAAATTTTGAGTAGTTTGGAGAACCGGCAAATCCCACCTCTGACTGGCCCAGCCAACCCCATCTCTTCTCTGCCTCCCAAGTCTCAGCTGATCAGCTGGCTCTTCTTTTGTTGCCCTGCACAGGAGAACGGAGCTGCAAAGCAGATTAGTGGGGTGGGAAGGGAATGGGGATTTTGCAGTAACCTTCCCCTGCCACGCCCACCAAGCCATGCACACAGAACCAGTTAGTAAAATTTTTTGAATCCCACCACTGTTATGCTGCATCACACACAAAAGGCAATGCACAATTTCCATCACTCTGCATATCACGCCTGGTGTCCCACCTAAGGACCTCCTAAGGCAGGGGTGTCAAACTCAAGTCCCGCAGGCCGCACCTGGCCTGCAGGGTGCTTAGACCTGGCCTATGGGCCCAACCTGGAAACAGTGAAGGACTGGACTGCAGTGCCTCTGCCATTGAAAATGGAGCTCTGTTTTTCACTGGCAGAGAGTTGCAGGAGGTCATTGTAGCTGAACACAGAGCTCGGGAGCTCATTTTCGCTGGCAGAGTGCTTGGGCCACCACAGGCAACATGAGTGATGTCAAGCTGGCCACACCCGCTGGCCACACCCACTCCACCCACCCCAATGTCAAACACAACCCTGATGTGGCCCTCAATGAAATCAAGGTTGACACCCCTGTCCTAAGGCATATTTACGGTGAATCTTCTACAACCAATGAGCTGCGGATTGATCTATAGCAGGGGTCTCCAACCATGGCAACTTTAAGACCTGTGGATTTCAACTCCCAGAATTCCTCAGCCAGCTTTGCTGGCTGAGGAATTCTGGGAGTTGGTCTAAAAGTCTTAAAGTTGACAAGGTTGGAGGCCCCTGATCTATAGCAGATCAATCAGGATCGCTGGGTTGGATTGGGCTCTCTTTCTCTCTCAGAATATAGATCAAGGCTTCTTAAAAAAATTACATTTCTCCCCCCCCCACCTCAAAAAAAAAACCCTGGTTCGATGCCAAATTTGGCAATGGCTATTGGCTACAATGCACCAGTGTGACACTAGGAGTCACTGTGGCATAAGATGCGCTCTTTATTTTGGGTTGCAATGCAAAAAGAATATGAAGATGAAGGCTATTTTATACCCACCAAAATTCACTCCTTATTAGTGGCTGTTAAATCCTCGGATAATCCTAGAAAGCGGTTTCCAGATGAGCCACTCTGATGGTTTGCATCCCATCTGGAAAAAGAATGCAATCCTAATTTTTTTAAAAGATGATTTTTAAAAAAAATCTGTACTAGTTTTGTACATGTCAAGAAGATGGGGATAATCAGATGAAGCCGGCAAATGGCTTGTTTGGATTAGCTTAATGAACTCATTATGGTTTCATTCAGCTACTTTGAGTGCTTTACTTCTATAAACCACCTGGAATCACCACAACTGAGTTAGGCAGCCATGTAAATTTTCTTAATGAATACAAATTTAAAAATGTTAAGGTCAAAAGTATTTGACTAGGAAGAAATATTTTAAGTACCATCTTCTTGCATTTCCCCTCCTACATATTCCCTCTTTCAAATATCATCCTTAGAAGGGCAATAGTACTTATATACTGCTTCACACAGTGTTTTACAGCCCTCTCTCTCAGCGGTTGATAGACTCAGCATAATTGCCCCAACAACTTGGCTCCTCATTTTACCCACCTCGGAAGGATGGAATCTGAGACAGCTTTGAGCCTCTCAGAATCGAACTCCTGGCTGTGGCCAGAATTATCCTGCAATACTGCATTCTAACTGCTGTACCAGTATGGCTCTTGAGAATATTTATATGTTTGATGTAATTTAGCCAAATAAGTCAATGAGAAGTGTTACCTGTCCATCCAAAGGCATCAAATAAGCCAACATTTCAACTCCTGTCCCCAATGAGGCCCATATTTCTCCAATGAAACACTGGATCTCTTCATCCTAGGCTTTCATTGAATTCACATACACTATTGGATGAAGATGTATGAGTAGTGCGGGGGTCTCCAACCTTGGCAACTTTAAGACTTGTGGACTTCAACTCCCAGAATTCCTCAGCAGCTTTGCTGGCTGAAGAATTCTGGGAGTTGAAGTCTATAAGTCTTAAAGTTACCAAGGTTGGAGGCCTCTGGCCTAGAGGGAGGCTGTGAGTTTGATTCCTAGGTGAGAGGTAGATTTTCTCTCTCTGGGCACAATGAGAATATATCTGCTAAATAAAACTCCACATTGGTGACAGGAAGGACATCCGGCCAGTAAACACTCAACTCCATTCAATTGCCCAGACTCCACTCCACAAGGGATTATGGGGTCATTAAAAGAAGATGATGATTGGATGAAGATGTATAATGCAAGTTTCTTCTTCTTTATTTAGAGTATTGTACGAATCCAACCAGCATGGTTTATGACAAAGTATAGTGTAGATCAGTGGTAGCTAATCTTTTTGGCTCCTGTGCCAAAAATTGTTTGCGTGTGTGCACGCACCACCACCCAGAAGGTAATGCGTGTGGGGGGGCTGCCCCCTTATCTGCACTGCACATGTGCGCGCCTCCCAGCAGATTTTCCGCCCATTTGAGGCCTTTTTTGGCCTCCCAGAGGCTTGACGGAAGCCTTTGCAGCCTTTGGAGGCCAAAAACAGGCCTGTTTCGTCACTTCCAGTAGTGAGGTAAGTTTGGCTGGGGCTCACGTGCCTGCACAAATGGCTCTGTGTGCCACCTGTGGCATACATGTCATAGGTTCACCATCACGGGTGTAGATGCATACTGTTGCATTTCATTTCTGCTAATCATGGTTAAGAAGACTTGACTTGGGGCAATGCATCCCTGTTTCTATGGCTACTCCATGTTTACAAATAAGGGTTAGAGGTAAAGTTTTGGGCAGCTGGAGGATGTGATAATTCACAATAAAATGCCCAAGGGCCAATGAAATATTCAGTGCCACCCTCCCAACATATAGAAATATTTATACTCCGACAAGGACAATAAACCCTTTCTCTGCTCCGAAGTGTAAGGCCTTCGCAGCCAGAGTGAACGTTCCCTGCAGTCTTTGTCTTTACAATGAATCACTGAATCACCCACCCGGTGCACACGGTTCTTGTCAATTGACTCATGGCCCATCACAACTGCCTCTTTGTCGACAACTCCCCGGACGCGCAGTGGGTGACTGATACAACTCTCTCTCTCTCTCCGTGCCAGGAGTGGTCAGGGTGCAAGGATCACTTCGTCTTATCACTGAAGAAACAATTCCTTTGCCCATCTTTCCAGGGAGAAATCAGGCACTTGGACCTGTCAACATTTTTTTTATTTTAATGTCCCTCGTTGCAAATTGGCAAGGCTACGTGAAGAGACACAGCTTTGCCCCAGGCCTTACGCGCTTCACTCCCACAATAGCACCAGACTCTTCGTAGGGTTGGATTAAACCAACCCGAGATTTATCAAAAAAACCGTATCCCATCTGCTCAATAGGGCTCATAGATCATGCTTAGTGAGCTCAGTCTGGGGAACAGAAATGGCAAAGCCAGTCAACATGGGCTTGGCATGTGCTACAAGGCCTGGTTGGATGGTTGCCATCGTGTAACTAAGCCACATCTGCAGAATTGCTTTGCTTTGGGGTCCTGGCACCTGTTCACAAGCCACCTGCCTCCACCTGGACCTTCCAAATGTGTCAAACTACAGCTCCCACCATCCTCACCTAGCCAATCACCATTGGTTTTGGGAAAGCTACTCATGCCCTAACCAGGACAGAGGTGGTATTCAGCAGGTTCTGACTAGTTTTGGAGAACCGGTAGCAGAAATTTTGAGTAGTTCAGAGAACCAGAAAATATCACCTCTGACTGGCCCTGCCCCCATCTATTCTCTGCCTCCCATTGAGTCCCAGATGATCGGCTGGGTCTTCTTTGGTTGCCTTGCAGAGGAGAACGGAGCTGGAAAGCAGGTTAGTGGGGTGGGAAGAGATGGGGATTTTGCAGTAACCTTCCCCTGCCATACCCACCAAGCCATGCCCACTAAGCCATGCCCACCAAGCCACACCCACATAACCGATAGTAAAAAAATTTGAATCCCACCACTGAACCAGGATATGAGGCCCGTTGAAATCACAAATGTACTCCTTAAAAAACATTATGTATGCCGTGTTGTTGCAGGGGGGGGAGGTAGAGGCAGAGTAAAGACGATAAACATTTTTTGTCTCTAAATGCTACTTGCATCTGACACTGGGTAACCACTGTATTCTAGCCAAACAATCTCTATTTTGAGACTGACTCAGTAGCTAAGACGCTGATCTTGTCGACCAGAAAGGTCGGCAGTTCAGTGGTTCGAATCCCTAGCGCCACGTAATGGAGTGAGCTCCCATTACTTCTCCCAACTTCTGCCAACCTAGCAGTTCGAAAGCACATAAAAAATGCAAGTAGAAAAATAGGGACCCCTTTGGTGGGAAGGTAACAGCGTTCCATGCGCCTTTGGTGTTTAATCATGCTAGCCACATGACCACGGAGACGTCTTCCGACAGTGCTGGCTCTTCAGCTTTGTAATGGAGATGAGTACCCCCTCTAGGGACGGAAACGACCAGCACGTATGTGCCAGGGGAATCTTTACCTCTGCGCAGAAACCAAGTTCTTAATATTTATTTAATTTATATGCCACCCATCTTGCTATCCAAAGCAACTCTGGACTGCTTACAATGCAATAATATGTTCCCGCCCAACTTTGTGTGATTACACGTAGTCCTTGAGTTACAACAATGCCACTGGAAAAAAGTAACTTATGACCATTTTTCCACACTGATGACCATTGCAGCATCCCCATCGTCATGTGATCAAATTTCAGATGCTTGGCAGCTGGCTCATATTTATGGTGGCTGCAGTGTCCTGGGGTTATGTGATCACCTTTTAAAAACCTTCTGACAAGTAATGTCAGTGGGGAAGCCAGATTCACTTAACAACTGTGGCAAGAAAATGATTCACTTAATAAAAGGTCTTGTTTAACAACAGAAAATTTGGGCTCCCTTTTGGCCATAAGGTGAGATTACCTGTATTGGCTAACTTGCAACAAGTGAAATGAACCTGCCAGCATTGGGCTAGCTAGGCCAGTGGTGGCTAACCTTTTGGGGCTCCTGTACCAAAAATTGTGCCCGCACTTGTGCATGCACGCTCCTGGGCCAGCACCCATAAGGCAATGCGCACGCCCCACCCCCACGCCCTGCACATGCATGCGCAATCCTCCTTCCCCCACCACCCCCTTTCCCCCTTGCACTGCACCTCCCAGCTGATTTTCGGCTGGTTTGAAGTCTTTTTTAGCCTCCCAGGCTCTGCAACCTGAAAAATAGGCCCGTTTTGTCACTTCCGGTATTTACAGGAAGTGATGAAACGGGCCTATTTTTCAGGGTGCAGAGGGTTTTCTCAAGTCTGGGAGGCTGAAAAAGGCCTCAAACCAGCCAAAAATTAGCTGGGAGGCGTACGCATGTGCAGTGAGGTAAATTTGCTTGCGGCTCGCATGCCAGCACAAATAGCTCTGCGTGGCACCTGTGCCATAGGTTCACCATCACAGGGCTAGGCCGACACCCGTTCAAAATGGCGTTGGGGCATGGCTTCCTGTTGACAATGTCTTCCTGAATTCCATCCATCTTCTTCTCTTTCAAATTCTCATTAAAACAACTCCAGTCCTAAATCCCTTGTTGCTTCCTTTCTGGGATTCCCCCCCACCCCAACACACACTTTCCCTCCCCATCCCCTATCACTCCCCTCCTGCCATCCATACGTAAGCCCAGTCACGACATCGTCCACATCTGCACATCACTTCATCCTGACATCTTGCGTCTGCTGTTCAGTAAGACAAAGTATACATAGGGGCCCATTGTGTGATGAGGCTCTTTCTCCCGGGGAGCAGATCTGCTTTGGTGTTGGAGCTGACGTACCCTGGTACATTGAGCTGGGCCTGAAGAATCATTTCATTTTCAAGGACATAACTTTTTGGAGAAGAAGCAAGGGTTCCAGAAGCGAGCAAGAAGCTTTTCCTGGGATTCGAGGGGTGAGTATTTATTTATTCAATACTGCTGAAGCTAGATTACATTGGGGTCCAGATGTAGTGGTTTAATGCGGAAGGTTGCCATCTCATTAGATGATTAATTTCTTTCAAACATGGTAAGATGACTCTGTTAATGGGTGCCCAGGACTTTCCCCTGAATCTTCTCCGGATTGTATCAGTATTTGATGAATTTGGGGAGAAACCCATACACTCAAGTGAAAGATTTGACATGATCCATAAATTGGTCAAGAAAGAATATGGAATCCATCCTGAGAAGCAGATTTAAGAGCTTAATCTTCTATGAAATGCTTCCATTTTAGAATAAAAAATCGTGACTTTTTCTTCTTTTTTAAAAAATTCTTCCTTCCAATAATTCATGCATCATTTCTTCTGGGTTTTCAGAAGTGATTTGCCCTTTGTCTTCTTTCCATGGCTGAGAGTGATATTTTGGCTCAAAGTCACCCAGCCAGCTTTTGTGCCTAAAAAGCAGGAATCAGTTTCCCTTCTTATAGTAGTCCATCACCTTCACTGGCAGGCCAAACTGGCTTTTGAGCAGGTTTATTTAAATATATTTAATTTTAATAGATTTAAATTAATTCGTTAAAAAAATGTAAATTAAACCCGCGGTATTTAAACTTAACATTTTTAAGTCTAGATATGGATTGGGAGGAAAACTTGCTTGCTTACTAAAAGGAAATACACCGAAGCTGTATTTCAACTTGTGAGCATGCATACAGCATACGACAGAGAAATGGTTTTACCATCAGAAGAAGGTTAAGATATAGAGTCCTGATTCCCAATTAAGAATGACATCACTTCATTCAGCAAGGGGAACCCAACTTTTAAATATTCTGTGTGATATAAACTAATAAAGAGAAAAGATAGCTCATGACTACAATTGGGATCTGAATTAATGTTGTTAAGCAAAACCATTGTTAAGTGACATGCATCTGATTTTACTACCTGTTTGGCATGGTTATTAAACAAATTACTTCAGTTGTTAAGTGAATCTCACAGTTACTAAATGAATTTTGCTTGTTGGAAACTGGTTGGGAAGCAATCATAATAACCCCAGGATGCTGCAGTTGTTATTAATGCTTTGCCAAGTTCCCAAATTTCGATCATGTGACCACGTGGATATTGTGATGGTTGTAAGGGTGAGGATTGATCATAAGGCTCTTTTTTCAGAGCCACTGTAACTTTGAACAGTCACTAAATGAGTGGTTATAAGTTGAGGACTGCCTCTACCATAAATTGGAAATGATGAATTAGTGCCTGTCACTCATGTCTTGTGGTTTTTCATTAATCATTTGAAGAAAACGTTTACATGACAGGATCTTGTTAAATTGTAGACATTCCCTGCTGCCAGTGATGAATTGTGCTCTATGACACAGAGAAGTTACCCCAATATTTTACTGTTCATTCACATGAAGAAGGATGGGATCTATAATTTAAGTGTAAACTTTGAAGAGGGTATATCATTTCCCCCTCTATTCTAAAACTCAGAGTAAAAGGCCAATAGTTATGCAACCTGAAGTTTCTCTAGCAGTCAGAAAATAATAACTACAATACTGAAAAGGAAATGGCTGCAGCAAACCGGAATAGTTGACATTTGGAGATGACATAAAATGCGATGTTGTCAGAATGATTGATGCTTTTGGAACCCTTGCTATTTAAAAATGTTGACCCAAATTGCAATAGCAGTAGCAAAAGATTAGTTGGCTTAGTGGTTATTCAGTTTATGTTCCTATAACCATCAAATATATTAGTATGCATGAAAAGGAATATAGTGGGAATGCGAGTATCTGAACGGGGTTACTTTGCAATGTAGGTATGCACAGGTATAATCTGAGTTACTATAATTTTCTTTGAGAATGCTCTCATTTTCCTTGCCTACCCACTGCCACCTACTCATCTCTGAACTGCGCATATTGAAAATTACAGTGAAAAAGATTTTTTTTTTAATATTTTCTGCAGTTTAATATCTTGGTCATATTAACATTTTTTTAACATTTTCTAAGCCTAAAGCCTATTCAATCCTGTAGAATACAATTCGCCAAAAGGACAATAGGACTGTATGACATGTTGATTGACATAGTGTGTTAAAATATGATCAGGAATTGAAAGCAGTCTTCTGACAATACGTTAAAAAAAAATCTTACACACTAAACATTGAAGGAAGGATCTCATTAAAATCTATTCGGGTAGATTTATTTTTATTTCTTTGATAAATAAAACATAAATAAGATTTGGAAAAATCTCTTTTTTTCCTCCCCTGCTTTGTCCTTGTGGCGAATGAATGGTGGAAGTTACAATATACGTTGCTTTGACAAATTATGTTGTTCATTCTATAAAGAGGCAGGGTCATGTTTTACAGTATAGTCCCTTTATTAACTAAATTTCCAGCTTGTAGAGATTTATCTCATGTGCCATTGTTATTAGCTGGCCAATAATATTATTAGTTTAATATGGCCCAGTTCTGTTTTATTTATAAAATTCATCAAGATCAATTACATGATTGCTTATGCATGGCTGTTTATGATTTTGTTTCTACCAAATTTTATTTTATAGTATTTTTTGAAATTTGTTTTTAATCTGGTACATTATAACCTTTATTAAGCTTTTCTAAATGGAATTTAGTGTAATAAAAGAATTGGCAGCAAACAAACTTTTATATAAAATGGCACCTAGATGAAACCTGGTTTATTAAAAATAAATCATCTTGTTTGAAGAGGATGCAGTTTTGGTTATAACCAGGAGGGGACAGGAGAGTATAGCAAGACATGGGCAAAAACAGCTTTGATTAAGAAGAAGCTTCATCTTGGAATTGTTGCATAGATGAAACAGCATTTGCTATTCCTCTGTTATCCATCAACCGCAGCTAGCATCCTAGAAGCATGTATTTCTATTCTGCTAGGTGGCGGAATTTATGGATCGTATTCAATCACATTTTGTTGAACCAGAGTTTGTTGAGCATTGTGCTTGGTTCAGAAGCCAGTGTTCCCCCAACCTCAAAAGGTTTGAGAGCTGTGGACTTCAACGCCCAGAATTCCCTAGGATCCTAGGGCGAAGAAAGATTAATGGGAGTTGAAGTCTTAAAACTTGCTGAGGTGAGAAACACTGGCAATAAACCAAAGAACTATAAAGAAAATAATGGAATGTGCAGAGATGAGTAGATTGACACTGGCAATTAGAGAGCAAGAAGAAAAAGAAGATTATAAAATATGGGATTTATTTTATCAATGGTTAGATAGGAAAATGGGAAAATGAAATTTATTATAATATAAATATAATACAATAGTAATGATATGTTATAATTGATTCCTATGGAAGGAATTATAATATGAAATAGAACTTGTAAAAATTGAGATTTGCTCAAAAGGGATCGTGTGAACTTGTAATTAAGGTCTAATGATGATGTAATAATGATATAACAGGACATGGAAAGTTCATTAATATAAGATGAATATAAATTTAAATCTAAGAGGGAAAGACTATAGATTTTGTGCACAAGAAATATGTACCAACTGACACACTGTACAATTGAAAGAAGGTTTTATTTGTTATTTTGTGTTTATGTTTGTTTATGTTTGTTGTTTAAAAAATCAAAAAAAATCAAAACAAAAACAACAACCAAAGAACTATGGTAAGTGATCAGTGTGGTAAGTAAGCCCAGCCAAGGCGTCTTGCTAATATGGCTCTAATGATGCCTGAAACAGGAGAATGGCTTTTTTAAAAAAATAAAAAATTAAGGCAGAAATGAAATGGAACTTCTAGTTCCATGGCCACAGGCAATCTTCCAATCCCCCAAAGATGGTTCCAGAAACTGCTGTGACTGTGATCGGTGAAAATGGGCAGCAGAGTTTCCTGCTATTTTGAAGTGCAGAACAGATGGAGTTTACAGCACAAAACTTAAAATAAGCAAATCGCAACTTTAAAAATGAATGTTTATTGTGAAGACGTTTGTCCTTATGTTTAGCCAAGATCTAGTTCAATGAATCTCAAACCTGTCCCTTTTAAGACATGTGGATTGAAATTCCCAGGATTCCTCAGCTAGCATGGCAGGCTGAGGAATTCTGGGAGTCGAAGACTACAAATCTTAAAGTGAGTAAAGTTAATTACAGATTAGCAGAATTGGAAGGGACCTTGTAGGTCTTCTTGTCCAACCCCTTGCTTAAGCAGGGAACTCTATATGATTCTGTACAAAATACTGATCAAATTTGTTATTGTTAACTATCATTTGCCTTGCTCCAATTTTAACACTGTATTTGCCATTATAATCGCTGTTTTCCTCTACCGTGAGCCATGGTGGTACAGTGGTTAGAGCGCAGTACTGCAGGCTACTTCTGCTGACTGCTGGCTGCCTGCAATTTGGCAGTTCAAATATCACCAGGCTCAAGGTTGGCTCAGCTTTCCGTCCTTCCAAGGTGGGTAAAATGAGGACCCAGATTGTTGGGGGCAAAAGGCTGACTCTGTAAACTGCTTAGAACAGGATGTAGAGCGCTATTGCTATTGTTCACTTGGAGACTTGACTTATGAGCTCTTCCAAAGGCCATCCATTAGACCTGACTTGTTAAAAATAATACAATCTGTGCTATCTCCATCTATAGATTGAATCCACAATGCATGCAATTGTTGAGCCAGTTACAACTAGATTGAGACATAGCACTAAATCATACATCATGATTAGTTCACAATGGCGGGGCTTCGTCTGAGAGTGAGTCACAAACCATGTTATGGCTTAGCACATCCCATGACTCTTATGACCTCCTCTCAAGGGGGGAAAAAGGAGGCAAGTGATGTCATCTGCATCATGACCTCATATTCCAAATGGCATACATGATGCAATTCACGTGATGCAATTCACATGATGCCATGTAACCTGTGCTATCGTTGTGGCCATTTATGGCTATCCATGACTCCATCTGCAGACAATTTGCAAATTCAGAGCACCTACCAGTTTAGAAGTTAGCCCTGCTGGTTTCATTGAGTGTGCTGTCCAGACAGCACATTGAGGCTTATTTCCAAACAAACAGGATGATTTACTTAACCTACAGAATTTGATTTGCAGTCTTTCTGAATCTTGCATAATTTCCCTAATTGTCATTCTGGCAGTTAATGCTTCGCTGTTGGTATCACTTGGTAACATAATGATAAATGGATCGTTTCAAGACGCTCAGAGTAATTTAAGAGCTTCAAATTGTTCTTCAAACTTCCTTACTGAGAAATAACTGTGATATCACAATGTGGAAACATGACAAATCTTCTCTCCATATGTCGAGTTTTCAAGAATTAATAAGCTGAGAGCTATTTAGGTACAATCATATTAGCCTTCTCTATTACTGCCATGTATTTGTTTGATACAGCAATGTTTTTAACAGGTAAAGCTGTATTCCAATCCTTTGTAGTCACACAGCGAGATCTTTCTTGGGGGGGGGGGGGGGGGGTGTTATTATCTTTTTTTCAATCAAGAGGAAGAAATTGTTAGTCTTCAGTTCCTTCAAGGGCAGGACGTGCAATTGAATTTATTAAAAACACAGAAAAATATATGCCTATAAAGCATATAGCTTTTTAAATATTTACAATTCTAATACAAGTAAATACTACAGATGGCAAACCTCATTTTTAGGAGCATTTTCTGTTTGTTCTTGCATAAAATATGCCTCTCTCAAGATGGTATTTGCACACAAATCAATTGATTTTGCAAGTGTATTATTCAGAGCAACTCTGTGATGACCCGGGGCATGACACAAAAATAACAAAGTCACAAAAGTAGACTAAATTCCCTTTAATGCCTCCAACTTGGCCCCAATGTCCATTTATCCTCGGCTGGATATCAAACTCTTCCAAAAACAGTCTAGACAGAAATGCAGTCCAAACCCAAAGTAAAGAGAATTAGAAATAAAAAAAAACCCAACACAAACCACACTGAAGTCATTAACACGGCAGGCCAGGATGATAAATTGCAGACTTTCAAAGCACCCACAGTTGGGAGAACGCCAAACCCAGATAAGCCTCTACAAAGAAAATGCACATTTTGCTTCCAGCAAGGAGTGGTGTGCAAATGCCCCACTTATATCCTGTTCTCCCAGCTGCAACTAATGAAAGGGATCAGAGCCTTGTCCTCTCTCATAAGCCACATTGCTCCCTTCTCCGTTCCTCCCTGCGTGCCCTAGGATGAAGAGGGGATGGCCTTGGGTCTTCCTCTGAATGCCCAGCCAGACTGTGCCCTTCCCCCATTTCTTCCACAGCCACCGAGCCTCATTCTCACTCCGTGTCAGCTGCTCAATCTCCCCCTCAGAATCAGTCCAACAAGGGCATGACAAACTCTGTCTTGAGAAGTGAAAACCACTGCTTTCAGTAAAACTTATTTCCAATAATCAGGTTAATGTTCTTAATAGGCCAATATTTTTTTCTTAATAGGTTGAAGCCTGGGAGTGAATGTCTTTGGAGCTTCTCATTCATCCAGGTCATGGTTATCCCAAAGGTGCTTTTTCCAGAAGGCAACTGGACTTTGTTTTTCCTTGAAGACATTTCACTTCTCATCCAAGAAGCTTCTTCAACTTCTTCAGCTTTTTGGATGAGAAAATAAAACAAGCCTTCAAGATAAAACAAAGTCCAGTTGCCTTCTGAAAAAAAAGCACCTTTGGGACTGCCTGAGAGTGAAATTGTGAAACTGGACAGCAAACACTAAAATATTATTCTATTTACTCTATATGTCCTTATTTGAACTCTAAATGAAACCAGTTTAGCTTTCATTCAGTATCCATTTAAAGGCAGGAGCCTCCTACGGTACCTGATTCAAAATGTAGCTGGCCAATTTTCACATAAAAATACTCAGTTAAAATTCTCATTCAAAGTGCAAATAACCAGCTTCCAATTATCCCATTTTGGACACTTGATTCTCTGGAAAAGACTCTAATGATGGAAAAAGGAAAAGAGAAGAGGACAACCAAGGTGGAGGGGCTTAGTTAAAGATACTAGCTGGGGAATTTTGGGAGTTTTTTCCCCTGAGGAAGAAGAAAAAGACATTTCGCTTCTCATCCAAGAAGCTTCATCGGTTCTAGCAGGATGGTGGGTGCTGTGGAGGAATTAGTGCTGGCAAGGTGGAGAGAGGGTTAGAAAGAACATATTTCTTTGCAGTCTTCTGGTCTTAGCATTCTCCCTGAGAGCTGTTGAGGCCCCTTGGGGGGGTCCAGTTGCAGAGGTGGTATTCAGCAGGTTCTGACCAGTTCTGGGGTACCGGTAGCGGAAATTTTGACTAGTTTAGAAAACCGGCAAATACCACCTCTGACTGGAGATTTTACAGTATCCTTCCCTGCCACACCCACCAAGCTGTGTCCACAGAACCGGTAGTAAAAAGAATTGAATCCCACCACTGGTTCTGACCAGTTCTGGAGAACAGGTAGTGGAAATTTTGATTAGTTCAGAGAACTGGCAAGTACCACCTCTGGCTGGCCCCGCCCCCATCTATTCTCCGCCTCCCGAGTCCCAGTTGATTGGCTGGGTCTTCTTTTGTTGCCCTGCATAGGAGAACGGAGCTGGAAAGCAGGTTAGTGGGGTGGGGTGGGAATGGGATTTTGCAGTAACCTTCCCCAAGTAGTGGGGAGGGAATGGAGATTTTAGAGTATCTTTCTCCTGCCATGCCCACCAAGCCATGCCCAAAGAACCGATAGTAAACTATTTTGAATCCCACCACTGTCCCATTGTCTTTTGAAAAAGCACTTTTGACACAACTGGATGACGGAGAATCTCCACAGGCCTTCTGCCTTTTCCTTTGCAAATCACCGCAAATGTAGGAAGGTAGGAATGCTGCAAGGTGCTGAAGGGATGGTTGTAAAATTTTAAAAAAAACACAGCCTCATACGGGTCTACTTGGCTGTCCAAAACCCCTGCATTTTTGGCTATAAGAATTTTTTTTTTCCTCTTAGAACTGAAAGTAATTTCCCACAACAAACAGAATTGAAGATGTTTGGGAGTGGGGGGGAAGGGGAGGAGGAGGAAGGTTGGTACCAAAACGGCATAATAATATGCTTACAAACCTCCAAATTTCTTTTCAGTCTCAGATTTTTTTCACTCAAACTTACCCCCACTCAATTATTTCACTTAATTTGCGGGGGGGAGCGGGGGAAAGCAGCATTTTGCTTTATGCAGTTTGAAATGCTGACTTTATCGAAGGCGGGAGGACCAATTCATGATTAATAGGCCAATATTTGCTGTGTACCTTTTCTATGTAAGAGTGAGACCGTTAGGCTAATTCTGTTCCTATCAGATGATTTAATGCAATTTCATTGGTTTCTTCATAGCCTGCCATGCCCTCAAAGTTTATTATGAATCATAGCAATGTCGCAAATATCATAAACAGACAAAATACTTCTTGCTGAACGGACTATAATAAGACGCTAGCCTGAGCATCACATGAATCATGGCATCCTGCTTAAATAATGGGAAAGAAGCCTTTAACGAAATCTATAGAAGCAGTCCTCAACTTACAGCCATTATCGAGCCCCAAATTTATGTTACATTTTTTAAAGTGAGGTTTTGCCCCATTTTATGACTTTCTTGCAATGGCTGTTAAGTGAACCATTGCAGTTGTGAAGTGAATTACATGGTTGTAAAGTGAATCTAGCTTTCCCATTGATTTTGCTGGCCGGAAGGTCACTGTCATGCCGCTGGTGGAGACTGACTCTGAGGGAGAGGAGGAACAGGCGACAGGGAGTGGAAGTGTGGCTCTGGAGGTTGTGGAGGAGGCTGGGGAAGGGCAGAGGCCGGCTGAGCAGTCAGAGGAGGACCCAGACCCATCCCCTATCCATCCTAGGGCACGCAGGGAGGAGAGGATAAGGGAGAGACGTGGTCTCCTTGGGAGGAGAGGGCCTTGATCATCTTCAGGGTGTGGAAAGGGAACTTCACCAGGGCAGGGGTGACATCCAAGTAGGAAAAATGTGAGGGGAACATCAGGCTAGCCATAAAAGCAAACTTGCATAGGAAAAGAGATTTGATAAAAGGTATTGAAAGAAGCCCCCTAGACAAAAGCCAGGTAATTAAAGCTAGGACCAAAATCCCTTACAAACAAAGGGCCATGCCAAATCAGCAAAACAAATAAGACAAAAGACCGATAGCAGACAGGAGATTGCCACTAAACAAATATGGGAAATGAAACTAATAATCCAATCAAACCACCCCGCAGAGTTTACCCTCTGACGGAAATGGAGACAACCCCCCCTGACAGGACTTAAGCACTTACACAAAAGAAGGACAGGTATAAAAATCAGGAGTTTATTACACAAGGCTGGCTAGCCCCGGGAACGCAGACTTCTTGCTATCTCTTGCCTTCCTGAAAATTAAAGCAAACTTGCTTTCAAATAGCTGTCTCTGTCTGTGTCCTTACTCTGAAAGCACTCCCAGCAGGAAAAAAGAACCCTTGGAAGAAAGGCATTTGCAATCCTTTCAACAAGGGGCTGCAACTGTGACAACTGAATAAGAGGACGGACATGCATATGGGCAAGCGCTGGAAACAAAGCGTGAAAATATCTCTAGTTTATGGTTCCTCTCTGAGTTTGGCATCTTCCCAGTGTGTGTTATCTGTGGACGTCTTCCAGCCCTAATCTTGCCTGGTTTGTGTTGCTTTTTTTCCTCCTTCTTGTAACTGTTTGTGGGAGTTTTTTGTCTTCCATCAAGGACATTCGGAGCTTGGAAGCAAAGTGAAGGAATAAAAGGGGCTTCATCTGTTTTCTGTGACTATGTTTGTTTTGTATCCCACCCTGGGTCATCACAGTCACAAAAGCTGATCACGTGACCCCGCTGGGACACTTGGTTGGGGGTGGGGGGGCGGGGAAATGGCATGTGAAAGAAAGACAAGCTCTCAGGACCACCTCTGTCCAGATGCAACCAATGCAAAAATATCTGCTCACCAATCAGAATTTCCTGGAAAAACTCCTCTCCTTTGGTTAGGAAAGGTAAAGCAAATACTTTTCCATCAAACAGAGTGAGAATTGGTAGAGAAAAAAAGCCATGAGCACTACCATATACACCATTTGGTAACAGAATAACAAGAGTTGGAAGGGATCTTGGAGATCTTCTAGTCCAACCTCCTACTCAGGCTATTCCGTTTCAGAAACATGGTTGTCCAATCTTTAAATACTTCTAGTGTTGGAGCACACACTATTTCTGGAGGCAAGTTATTGCACTGATTAATTGTTCTAACTTTCTGGACATTTCTCCTTATTTCTAGGTTGATCTCTCCTTGATTAGTTTACATCCATTGCTTCTTGTCCTGCGTTTAGATGCTTTGGAGAATAGCTTGATCTCCTGGGGCGTTTGGGGTAGCCCCTTAGATATTGGAACACTGCTATCATGTCACCCCTAGTTCTTCTCTTCATTAAACTAGACATACCCAATTCTTACATATTGGAACACTGCTATCATGTCACCCCTAGTTCTTCTCTTC